>CM053265.1:64932174-65265336 GCA_028583415.1 Protea cynaroides
GCTTAACACCTCAACTGGTTGGGGGGTTACATAACGTTTGGCAGAGATTTAGTTTAGTCTTCGAGGTTATTAATGTAATTTAGGTTTATGCATTTGTTATTTATTTTATTATCTTGCAATCGATTCACAAGAATAGTTATCTTGAATTCTGTTTTCCTTAGGATTTAGTTTGAGTTCAAACTCTTTGAATACTGCAATGTAAGCACTGGAGACTAAAGATTTGAAGGGAATATTGATTCGGTTTTGAGTTGGGTTACTGTGGTGTGAGATTGTGGCTCTCGTATGGTTTTACTCTCCTTGTCTCTGCCACCATGAACTCCCTTGATGCGGACCTGGGTCGAGAAAACCCAATAGGGTCCACGGCTGAACCACCCAAAATAATATAGAAACTTTAATTAAAGCAACAGTGGCAGATTTATAAATAAAGAGAACTATAAGATAACCAGCGGCACTTTGGTAAATAACCAGAAAAGATAATTAAATTGTAAACAAAAATATTAGCTCAAGGGCTCATCTGGAAAGAAGTTGATAAAGAGGGGGTTAAATAAAAGAAATAATAAAGATAAGGGCCTTTTTGTTATTTCAGCAATCAGGAGGCGGCAAACCAGATTGCTTTCAATCTTCACAGCTGCCGAACCTTCAAGCCAATCAAGCTCAAAATCTGAATAGAGGTTCGTAACTCGCATTCCTTTGAAACCCAACAAACCAAACCAAGAAGCAAAGATGATTTTTTGACCAAGAACACTCTGAAATCAACCCTGGCGATAAGAGAGAGAATCGATTGGTTGCAGGTCTGGTCTCTCAAAATAAAGGAGCCCATAAGGTACAAGATTCAGGGAGTTGGGTCGTTTATGGGAGATGAACTCGCACCCAAGATTGCAGGGGAAGAGGGAGAGGGATGAGGGAGAACAGGGGATTTCAGTGGTGCTGGAACTACCACCCAGAACAGGGGAGCTTGAAAGAGGAAAAAGAGGAGCAAGAGAAGAAATAGACACAGGGGGGTTGTCAAAACCAGAAAGAATAGAGAGGAAGATCAAGAAAGCGGGAAGGAAGGAGGTCCTGCTGGAACAGAACCGAGAAGAAAGGGGATCGAGAGAGAGGGATGGGAATCGATCTGTCGGAACAGATCTGGGGAAGGGTTTCGGTACGTGTAAGTAAGAGACAGACCGAGAGAGATGAAGGAGAAGATAGAGAAATAGAGAGAGAGATAACAGGATGTTACCTTGAGAGAGAAGGAGAGAGAGAACAGGAGGTTACCTTGAGAGAGGAGAGAGAGAGAACAGGAGGTTACCTTGAGAGAGAAGGAGAGAGAGGCCAAGGGGTGAGGGGGAGAGCTGAGGGTTTTCTCTGTTTTTATTTCATCATCTTTCATCCCATCAAAATACTAGGGTTCATACTAGGTTCTGCCTTTTATAGGTTACATAAAGCAACTAAATCAACTAAACTGGGCAGCAACTAAAGCAGGCCCACAACTAAAGAAATAAAAACAAGTCACTAAAACAAACTGGGCAGCAACTAAAGCAGGTCCACACCTAAAGAAATAAAAGCACAAACACAGGCCCAACTAACAAAAACTTACCAAAAATAAAGGATTACAAAATTTCCCAATCAAACTTAAACCCTAAGTAGATTCATATCCAAGCCCATCTCCTCTTGTGGATCCCGTCCTGCATCATCCCTCCTCAAGTATTCTTCGGCCATGTTTGATAACACTTCTGATCCTTGACTCCACTAATTCTTATTCCGCAGGTATAGATTGGGAGTGGAATTTTGTTTAGTAAAACTGGCCTGATTTCATGTTCCTAGAGATAAGACCGGAACCAAATTGATGGCAAAGAGGTTAAGACATCTCAAATTAACAAGCTCTCTTTGCTATAGGATCTGAATTCAGTCTAACACAAAAATCTGCAGAGAAAAATAATAGAAAAAAATTCTTATCTGGAAATCCGACCGTCAGAAATTGATGAAACTTGAGTTGAATGTCTTTTATAATAGTTATGAACACCCTTCAAAATCTGAGAATGATCCGAAAAGAATTGAAGGAGCTATGAGCTTTGTAACCTTGTTGTACCTGGTCTTTGCCAAAACACAGGCAAGTTCAAAGAATGTCGGTCTCGATTTGGTTTTTACTTCCTTTAATTGGTCTTTGAGTGTTTCACATATAACCAAAGAATAAAGAACAAAATAGGAGTATTGAATGCAAATGAACAAAAGAAATAGAGTTCGGTTGAGTCTCACAACCTTGG
This sequence comes from Protea cynaroides, assembly GCA_028583415.1. Lineage (NCBI taxonomy): Eukaryota > Viridiplantae > Streptophyta > Magnoliopsida > Proteales > Proteaceae > Protea > Protea cynaroides. The sequence continues at coordinate 64,934,421 of CM053265.1, forward strand.
AGACTCAACCAGAAAATAGGAGTTTCACTCTTTTTTTTCTCGGAAAATTCTCTCTCTTTGACCAACCTGCATTCTCTTTATTTATAGCTTTGAAACATTACAAATAAAATAGGAAAGAACGAAATTTGGAAAAGCTAAACCTCTTTTATAACTTAGGAAGTTTCTAAAACATAGAAATAGGAAAGTTTCTAAAAACTGGAATTAGGAAACTAGATTTTAGGCAAGTCTTAGTCTCCAAGCAACTAAGACTTCTAAACTAACTAGCCTAATTTTTAAGAAACTAAACAATGAAAATAAGTAAACTGAAAATTAGGAAACTAATCAAAAGAGTCATAACTAATGTTGTTGGTACTATTCACATGAACAGTACCGCGTGAACAGTGTTCACGTGAACAGTGTGGGCTAGGCCCGGGCCCATGTTGACGGTACCTTGGGCTGGTTGCTTCTTGGACTGCATCACAAATGCCCTCAAAAATCAGGAATCACAGAGCATCTTTTTGATGTTCTTCTACCTGTTCCATAATGACTTTGAGAGATCATTTTTAAGTTGGAAATACAATTGTTCCCGAATACTTCTGCCCTCAACCCCTCCTCGCGAACAAGACATGGTTTTTCCATCCTCTCTGAATATTTGTAAAAGAGGGGTTATGTGTCCCTAATGAAGATCGAAGGTTATCTGGTTCAAGCATATAAGAGGACCGGGCTAAATATCACAAAACACTGGGTTTCACCATGATAGAATACAACCAACATTTGTCTGTTACAACCAGCATGGTAAATTACAAGACGAACCAAATGTTACAGCAAAACAAAACCACAATGACGAAATAAATTGGATAAACACTGAAGGGAATGATAGAACAATAAGAAAAATGGGATGGACGGCAAAGAAAAAACAGTTGAAAACTTGGGAATGAACAAACAAAATAAAAGAAGGATGGACATTAATCCTAACATGATGCCAACTCGCCAAGTTGCACTGTTGTATTTTACCTGATAACTAGTTGGGTTTCAGATGTGACTAAATTTGATCCAAATCCAGTAAAACATGACTGCATCAAGGAAATACTCTTAACTGTAGACATCTCCCATGTGTGCAAATAAGATTTTGATCCAATCCAACAAAGTTGCACCAAACAAATTAAAATATGGAAGCCAATTAAATTGTTTATCTTTCTCATTCTGATCTTATTTCCATAAGTGGAAAGATTTAAGGAGAAATGAGCAAAATAGCAAGGCTCAAAATCTTTTAGCAGTTTCTTCTGGGAAACTCCATTTATTTTGGTCTAGATTACCAGCAGCCCATTGAGGAAATGAAACTATTTTTGGCTGCCCAACTTAACCAATAAAAAGCAGAAAATTTTCTCAAAATGCTATGAATCTATGGGCTCTCTTTGGCAATAATTAATAGAATTGATTATATAATACATTACACCATTTGCAGGCGCTTGGAATTATTTATACCCTTTTTTATTTATAATAAATTAGAATCTATAAATAGGTGAGGAGGTCATTATGATTTGTGGCCACAATGAATTATGGCATCTTAATGCGCTCAACTGTAATATGCATGTGGTCTAACAGTTCAAAAATGAGGTTAAGAATGTAATTTTACCTGTCATATTATGAACTCTATTTTCCAATGCATTAAAACCCTATTCCGAATCATACTTTTTGCAAGAGAAACTCTCAAGCTGCCAGGCTTCTTGCTTCTGGTTGAGGTATCCTCTTCTTTCTCTCTTTCTCTCTACTTATATGATGAATGACATTTTCATTGTTCAATAAGGCTTCTGAACCATTCCTCTCCTTATGAATGATGCTATTAAACCGTAATTTATGATTTCTGATTTCGATTGATCTCTGGTGCATTAGTTTTGTTTGTTTAGTTTTATTTTTATTTTTGAACTACGCTGTAGCATGCTTATTTAATTCCTGCCTGCCCTCAAAAGGAACGTTCTTGTGTCCTCTATTGCATAGGAATTGGGACATGATTCTAGTAGGATCTACATGCAAACATTGGAAAAGGAATAAAAAAATAGGAGAGAAGCGATTTTGAATTGTTCAGAACATTGGCAAGGGGTTTTGGGGCTTTGAAACCTCTCATTAAAACATCAACAGAATATCAGAATAACAAAATCTATCCATACACATAGCCTTAAGACTACTTATAAGAACCTCTTGACAAAAATATGCTGGCTGGATGGTGGTGGCCCAAGAAACCCTTAGCCTAATTAATGATTTAGGGCCAAAGTGATGACAAGATTAGAGGACAGAATAAAGCAACAATTGAGATTAGCTCTCTTATAATAGCTTTGGTTATGGGAAATCAAAACAGGTATACCAACACTTTAATTTATACAGACAAGTATTTGTCCTGGTTACATAATCTAGATTGACTTGAGAATATTGCTGCTCAAAACAAATTAAAGAATGCTCTCAAGAAACTTAACCATCAAAGAGATAGGAAATACAAACTGAAGTTCAAAATCTATCATTTTACCAAGGCTAAAGGAAGCTAAGTAGAAAACACAAAGAATCCTGCTCAACCAAACATTTTCAGGCTGAAGGGTATGCATCCTCTACACTTCTTAAGAACCTAATACTAACTAAGAATTGCACTAAAGAATTGAAGATAAAGGACAATCTCTTTGGGCTACATTTGCTTCGCCCTACAATATTTTATGGGTTTTTTTGAGAAGATAAAATTTTAAAACTCTCTTATAATTATCCTATAATTATTCAAACTTCCATATTTAGCTTAAAAAACTAAATTTCCACATCTCTCCCATGATGATTTTATATCTTTAAATTATCCCTCCCTCTATCCCATGGCTGTCTGTTGCTTTCTTTGTGTCTACCCCCTCTACAATTCGCCGGCATTACCCCAAGTTCGAGGCTCTTCATGTGTTTAATCACATATTAGTACTTGGCGGTGTTACTGCCTAGACTGGTCAAGAAGGGAGGTGGTGGTCGTTGATGATATCGTTGTTACCATTATTGAGAGGAATGCCGTTGTTATGGGAAGACTGCACTGTTGGGCTTGGTGAACAGGACTTGACTATTGATGGCTGGAATGGTGATGATCCTAATGACTACTTGGACGTAAGGGGAGAGAGAGATGCAGAAGACAAGACACAAACAAAAGCAAACGGGAATAGTTGGGGATGGAGGGAGGGTGATTTAGGGATTTACAAATATCACGAGAGAAAAAGATGTGGAAGTTTGATTTTTTGAGGAATCTGAAAAAAAAAAATTATGAATAAAAGAGATTAAATATTATTAGTTTAAGTATAAGAGAGTTTTAGAAATTTATCCTTAATAAAATCAATAAAGATTATGAAAGAGAAAAATATTGTACTGTATACAAAACATTAGAAAATAAAAATTATTTCAAAATCTAGGAAATAGTGATTATCTTGACTAAGGGTGTCAAAAATGGGCCCGACCCGATAGCACGGACCGAGCCGGCCCGAAATAACCCGAACCCTGCCCGGACCGAACCTTAATGGACAGGTTTCGGTCTCGGCTTGTAAAGCCCGACACCATTTCAGCCCAGACCGAAACCAGACCGGACCGGCCCGTTAAGAAGCCCGAACTAACCCGAACACCGGTAAGGTTCATCCGGGCCCAATTTCTTAATTTTTATGGTTTTAAATTTTGATGATTATATTACACTGTTATAGTTCACTTCTTGATCCGAAAGATTATATGAATCTAAAGTTGAAAAAAGTATGTTAATTGTTACAATTTATTGAATTACATACATATAAAGGAATGATGCTAATTTTATAGATAGAAATAATAAAATAGGCAATATATCTTACATATAAAATTGGCCCGATAAGCTTGATAAGCCCGGTCCGGACCGAATCAGCCCGAAATCACCTCAATAAGCCCAACCCGATAACAAACCGACACCGGACCAGCCCGTTATTTATTGTGTCCAGCGCAGCCCAACCCAGCCCGAACTCTTAATGGACATGTTTTGGGCTGGGCTTATAAAACCCTGACACCGATTCAGCCCGGATCGAAACCGGCCCGGACCGGCCCGTTGACACCCTTAATCTTGACCATCAACACTCTTGTCACCCAAGGCCGACTCCATCATGTCGTTGTTATGGTTTGGTTATTTATTTCACACCATGATTATAGTTTTAGGTATGGGACATAATACCAGTCCCAGTCTAAACTAATTCAATATCGATCCCGATTAGATATGGCTCCAATAGATTGCTGACGCATAGTCGATGCTAATTAAAAATTAATTAAAAAAAGAGAAGAATCGGGTATCGGATTAGGATCGACCACAGTTGAAATCGATATGATTGATCCACTCTCAATTCCTAAAACCATGCTTCACACAATCATGTTCAAGTGTGATATTGGTCATGTATGAAAAAAATGGTAAAACAACATATAAACAAAATTCATAAAATATAACTATATTTCGAAGAAAGTTTTTGTGCACAATATCCGTGCTCAGATACGAGGGTGTATAATACCGTATCTGTCTCCTCTATAGGAGGAATGGCCTATGTGAGCGACATGTATGTGTATAGTGGTGTAACTGGAATGACTCGATCCATGTAGTTGTGGGGTCAGTATGAACCTACGGGATTAGTCAGGCTAAAAGTCTGGATACCCGTTGTTAGCAAAAAAAAAATATATATATACAATGGTGCAAAGAAAAAAAAGAAAGAGAGATGCCACACTTGGAAGAGCTATGAATTCTCTAGACCAACAATCCCCACTGAAGGCATGCCTTTTCCTTTTTTTTTTTTTTTTTTTTTTTGCCTTTCCCCTCCCTCTCTCAATATTCTTGCAATTCTATCTCTTTACGTTGGACAGATTGACCTGTTTCCACTTTTTTTTTTTTTTTTTATGTGAAAATAAAGCTATGGTTTTACACAATGTCTATCTCAATAAATTTGCCTTCAACCGAAAATTTTTTTTTAATTAGAAGTGCAGAAAAACAAAGAATACCCACAGAGAAGTCTATAACTCTTAAGATATCTTGGGAAGAGAGCTTTTTGAAGTACAGCCATGAAGGCCAAGACCCATGTATGACTTCTCAGTACACTTTAAAGAAGATGGGTTGATCTGCGTAAATAAATAATCCCCAGCAAACAAATCACTCATATAGGATCGACTCTCCTTCAATCTCCTGAGAACTGGAGAGACCACCTTAATTTTTCTCCTCAAGAACCTTCTCAAGCTCGGAATTGAAACTTCAACCTCATCTTTCCACCCATCTTTCTGATCCTGAATCGGTCTTTGATTTAGAGTCCCTCGGCATTGAATCAGTCAATGAAGGTACGAAGCGATTCGTCCTTCTGTTGTTTGCAATCCAACAAATAAATCGTTGTCTTCTCCTGCACCTTCCAACTCTGAAAGAGGTCGAGGAAGCTGTTAGTGAACTGCTGGAAGGAATCTATTGAACGCTTGGCTAAGCTGCTGTACCATGCTCGGCCAATGCCTTTGAGCATAGCTGGGAACACTCCACAGACAATCCCGTCTTAGTAGCCCATCATGACTGAGAATTTATTTGGTGAATAAATATTGAATTTTTTTTTACATATAAAATATTAAATTTAAAATTTTAAGATAAAATTTACATCAAAACAAACGTAGCCATATGGAAAAATATCCACCACAATGCATACCAAATAAGTTTATTTGGTCGACTAATAATTCTCCTTTGCAGAGGATGATGTGGAAATCCAACTCTTGAATAGAAAGGGTAACATCCGGATGAGCCACACTAAAATTTTAGGCCTAAATCTCATCAAATACCCTTCCAGTTACATGTATGCACCCATCTATTTTCATCTATCCATGTATTATCATGCACCATCCCATAGTCATTGCTTAGGTCAGGATCTAGCTTTATTTTGCCACTTGGCTTTGGGGTAAAACTTGACATGTGGGAATGGGAGCTTAGGGTTTATCTAGTATTTAGCCAACTAGATAACCTTATCAAGCCAGCTGACCAAATAAACTTCATATATCATGTGGGATAGTTTTCCTACACCATCTGTTTGGAAGCTTTTCCTAAACAGGTCACATGGCAAATCCAACAGGACCCAAATTTTATAGATAGATAGACCTTAGGGCTTTTGCTCACATTTACTGTTTCCGGCAAAAATACAGTTTGCCAAGTGGCCAAACAGAACTTTGGAAAATTCGAGACTATGGGAGAAAGCATAGTAATGACCGGATATACATGTGAAGAAAATTTGATTAAATTTAAGTATGAATGACACAGCTAATCTAGACCACATCCCTTCTATCCAATGGTCGAAATTACAACTTCATTTGTGTACATGGATCAAACTAGTGGGGTATTTAGGAAGTTATTTCCTAATAGGCTAGTGGAAGACAATTTCTTAAAAATTTTCTAAAAAAATAAATAATGGGTAGTAGATGATATTAATCCAAACATATAATTTTCCCACAAATAAATAATTTTGGATTGTAGTAACATGACATGAAAGGGAATATTTTAGGGGGTTTTGCTGAACTTCCATTGGACAGAGGCCTTGCTATTCTCTATAGGAGTATAGGAGCCATTGACTTGACAAGAGGGTGTCCCACTGCATGATACTCCTGCTATTACGGGTCTGGGGAGGGACAGAATGTATGCAATCTTACCTTCAAAACATGGAGAGGCTGTTTCCGTCATTGACTTGACCATAGCCTACCTAAAAATATGGGAAAGAATGAAGAAGGAAATGGTAAGTGACCTTCGACTTGAACAGTTGAACTACCATCCTTGACCTAGATGTGAGCTGGTGTAAAGACCAGGGGCTGAACCACTAGAAGAAGTGGGAGGTGATCAGAGCTAAAAAAAAGCCTTCAAATTAATGCTTAGGGTTCTTATCTTTTAGAGACTAAATGGTGCTACAGGTTGGATCTTAAATCAAAGGCTCATGGAGGATGCAGTAAATGGTTTGAACCTCAAAGGATTAAGACAATATTGTGGTTTTATTAGAGAAGATGAGATACCATGAAAGTATGAACTGCAGATAAAGGTTTTAGCAGAAAACAAGTACAAAGCTTAAAAAACGATGATGAACAATAAAATTAGAATAAGGCAGAAAAAAATAATAATAATATGAACAATAAGGTATAAGAAGATAGCAGAACTAGATGCGAGCTCATGCACCCAAACACTACCAAAAAACCAAACTCATTCTCCATGTTCTGGGCTACATCCATTCAAAAACATAATTGCAAGTAAAAAGAGATAAGAATCATATATATATATATATATAACAAGCAGTGTTAATTATTTCCAAAATCAGTCAGATCTAAACTTACTAAAATTAATAAAATCAAAATTATTCTATGTAAAAATTTAAATGTCTACAGAAAGATCAAATCAGAATTTACAATTAAACAGAAAAATCCTGTGATTACAAAGGGGAAAACAAACTAGAAATAATTAGTTTCAGATTTGACCATTAGATACAAACATTGGCAACTCAATTTACATGAATACAATTGTTTCCAAGTGTTTGGTATGTAAAAACAGCCAAAAAATCAACTCACAACTACCAAATCCTTGCTGTCGCTGTTCTACATGATTTATTCAATCACAATCTACAAACCAATAGCTGCATGACAAAAAATACCTAGTATCTAAAAATGACACATACGAGCCATACTTCACATATAATTAAATATGTTCTTCTAAGATTTCTGACAACTGCAATGCTGCTTTTGGTCTCTGATGAAGACTAGAGCGAAGGGATGCACCTTGAAAGGGTGACTAGGGTCCGTACCTATGAGAACAGAAACACATACTGAAGAGAATCCTTACACAAATACCTGTCTAGAAAATTGCTTTTTTTATATAATTGAGAAGCAAATTGCTGGATTAAACTGATGAAATTCCTGTTGTCATAAGCTTTTCATAATATCTATATCGTACATATCATCCAGAATTGGAGGATCACCATCACGTGGCTGCACTCGTTAAGTATGTTAATAACATAACAAATGGTTTGGCTGAAATGACCTACAATTAGAAACAATGATAGATATTAATATAAGTTGCAATGAACCACAATGTGTTACTAGATAAGATTAACTTATAATATTCATTGACGATTCCTTTTTTTTGGGAACCAAACCTTACCTCAAAAAGAATCAACCTGAAAGGTGAGGATGAGATATCATTTAATTTCTCCCACATGGTTCTGAATAGCCCAAATGGTCATTAAGCCCCGTTATCATGGGTGCAATGTTCATCAATCAAATTGGCAAGAGCCTGAATTAAAGACTTCGGGTCAAAAATAATTCCAACTTTGGGATCACGTATGGAGTCAACCATTATCTGCAATTGTGGATCAAATTAAGAGTCCTTAAGTTGCCAATAGCACAAGGAATAGTAAGTCATGCTACATAAAGCTAAAAAATAGGAAATGGAAAAAGGACCTGAAAATTAATAGATGGAAACTCTTAACTAAAATTCCAAACATTAAATTCTTTTTTTTTTTTTCACTAGAAGTCAGCAAGTAATATTGATTATAAAATGTAATGGAAAGAAGATACAAGTCATCTTACTGGTACAACCCCACCTTCGGCCTTGTCATCAGCAGGGCCCAGTAGAGACCAAAAAGTTTTCCAAAATTTCCAACTTCGGCATTGCCATCAATAGAAATCTAGAAAACAAAGAGCTATTCTTTACTTTTCAAATCTTTATCTTGGACGCCTAGAGGCATCCAACACTACATCCTTTGCTAACATGGAAGAAGAAGTATCCTAAGTACAAGATTCTTGGTTTTTTGCACTGCATTTTGCTAAGGTATCAGCCACATTGTTTATTTCCCTAAAGCAGTGTGTGAATCTACAATGAGAGTTTACTATATATCCTCGGATAGCATTCTACTTTTGTTGACATTGCCACGGAATTGTAGACTTCTGAAGAGTCACAGCAACAGATTTTGAATCCCCTTCAATCCATAAATGTTTATACCCTCTTTGAGCTGCTAAAATGAGACCATGTAATAGAGACACAAATTCAGCATTATAGTTTGTTGATATCCCTATGTGCATAGAATAAGCCAACAAAACCTTTCCTGTGTAGTCTCTGAATATTAAATTCTAATATATACCGAGTTACTTATTGTCAATTAAGGAAGCACATTTGGATCATGGCAGCTAAAAGCTACCCTGTTCAAAAACATATGGTGCTGAGTTGACAATACCAGCATGTGATGATGGTACCAGCAACTGCATTATCACAGTTGTAAGATTAGGAAATCATGTAGCTTCATTTGAAAGCTTTTTAATCCATATTTATTAGGTCAATGAAGTATGGACAGTTCAGTGGACTAAATATAGGGAGTTTGTGAAGATAAAGAAATAGAGATCATAAAAAAGACATATTTAAATCAATTCTGTTCCCCGAATTAATGAGGAATAGATATTAGTATAAAGTAAATGGAAGAACTGCTCCCATTTGTATGTTACAATTCATGTAGGCAAAATAGAAACTAGAGGAGCTGCACTACTTTCCTGTATTTGGATGGGTCACAATTTCATTTCCAAACTATTTTTAGAAGACGCTCTAGGAGCTCAGTCAATTTGTTTGTATTAGGATTGAATTTATCAAAGAAAGAAATGACAAGAGATAGTATTCTTTAAAGCAAGAACAATTGGTGTTACTTTTTTTTTTTTTGGAGGGGGGTCTTAAAAACAAGGATAGAGGTGTACAATACCACATGAAAAATTCCTTGGGCAGCCAAAGAGTTAGTATCTACAGGAATTTCACAATCCCTAGGAACCAACAAGGCATTGATGTAATTACTCGGCTGCACAGAAAAATGAACCTTTGTTAAGGACATGTGCAACATCATGAGAAAGGACAATTACAGAAGTCATGTGAATATGGAAAATATTCTACCATAGAATATACAAAAGATTACAAAGTTAACTTGATCACATAGACATATGACGGCATGCATGCATGCAAACATTAATTAAAAAGGCAAATAATTTGCTTTCTTAATGAGCCTACAGGATATTTGATTCACCTATGTAACAGAAAATAAATAATAAACACAAGAACCAGAAGAGGAAGAAACACAGAGAGAGAGAGAGAGAGAGAGAGAGAGAGAGAGAGAGAGAGAGATCTCAGCTTAAAAATGGTTGAATCAAATTAATTATACTCTCTTCCTTGTACCACTATAGAAGTAAGAAAATAGAAGACAAATAGATCTAGGACTCCACATAATGGGGAGTCCTAGTTACATAGGTAGATAGGGACCTTTCAAATGTCAACATGACAAAGAAGCCCATAAGAAGTACAGACCTATTCTAACAAGGAGAAGGGAACTCCACTATAATAAGGTGAAGTTCTAGTTACAATATAAAAGGATATGATATATTAAAGAAGGACTCTAGCATAAGTTGAGTCAGCAGGTCAACTAGAAGGCACTAATCCCGAGGGGGATTAGTGCCCACTAAAGAGGCCAAGAATGGGAATGGGCCTTCATAATCAGGTCCATTCTTTTACAGTAATATTTACTAATAACCCCTCCCCCCCTGAAGCTGGAGTATATAGGTTACCCATACCAAGCTTGGAGCAGTCGAATCGAAACGCCGGTCCAAATAGAGACTTTGTAAAAACATCAGCCAACTTTTTTGAAGAATATACAAAGGGATTAACCAGTAGTTTCTTCACAACGACATCATGAACAAAATGACAATCAACTTCAATATGCTTGGTGTGCTCATGAAACACATGATTACTAGCAATGTAGATAGCAACTTAATTGTCACACATCATAGTCATAGGTAGAGTTACTGGGAAACCTAACGCTTGAAGAAGATTAATGCAGTAGCAGTGTCATGGATGGATCGACACGAGCCAATTTGGCTACCCAAACCAAACCTGAACCGGCTCAAACCCAAACCAACATTTTGGTCTGGAAAGGGGTGGTAGATGATTAATTATAATAGGAAGTTTCAATATTAGATTTAGGAAGTTTCAATATTAGATTTCATTATCTATTATTTCTGTTTTGAGTAAGGATTTCATTCCATAGATACAATATGTAGTTTCTAAACTTATGTCAATTAGTTTAGGAAAGTTTTATCTTTAAATAGAACATGTATTAGGCTTTTATTTGGAGATTTGAAGAATTGAATAGAAGGAATATTTGATTGGGTTATTGTGGTGTGCCTACGGGCTGAAAGTGAGTGCTCTCTCTCTTTTCCCTCTCTTCGTCTTTGAGATCAGGAATAGTCTACTACGTAGACTGATTCCCCACCCTCTCCTTCTTCTTCCTCCTCCCTGTTCTTCTTCTTTATTTTCTGGTTCTTCCCTGTTCTGGGCAGTACCTGGCAGCAGCTTTCAATTGGGTTGAACTCCCTGAGAACCCCTCCGTTTGGGCTGAACTTTTGGTCGAAGACTACTCCTATAAGGGCGATTCAAACCCCCGAAGTGCTAGGACTGTTATCTTGCTGGAACTGGACATTACAGATAGAAGAACAGATCTGTTTCCTCTTACCGCCAGGTGAGTTGCAGAAACATCTAAACTGATTTGGGGCTTCCGGATTGAAGGATTGCTAGTGGAACTTGGTAGGCTTATGAGATACGAATACTCACCTAAAGTTTCAGTTCGATTGGACTTGAGTTGAGTGAGATCTCTCTCTTAAACTAAACCTGGTTTTCCGCCATTGTTATTCCTGTTCGTGAACTGATTTCTAACGAAGGTAGAAGGAGACCCTTTATTGCTAGATTTCCAATTATACCCTCCCTTTATTAAGTAACTGAAGTTTAACCTTATTTCTTTGTTTCTAATTCCAAATCAGTCCTAAGGTCTTGTTTGGTTTACTCAAGTTATTAGACAAGTTCTGAATAATTACAAGTCTGCCATTACTGGTTGAGTTTTGGGTTTATTTACAGTTCTGCCACTGTTATTTGAATCAAGCTTACTTATTATTTGGGTGGGCCTACTAGCGGATCTAATTAGGATTTTCAACCTAGGATCCCGCATCAATTGGTATCAGAGCGAATATCCTGCAGTCATGGTGAGTAACAATGAACTCCTAGCACGTGTTAACGCCGACAAAGAGGAAACTAACACGGCCATTGGTGGTATATCAAACCGACTTGATGGGATAGATGCTTCTATTTTAATTTTTCAGGATATGATGGCAAAAATGCAGACGTCCATTGACTTGTTGTCACAAGCTATAAAAGGTAAGAATCCCATACTTGGGGATTTTTTCAATTCCGTCTCATATGTTCCACCTCCCAATACATCCCCCCCACCATCACCATCACGACACGTACCACCACCATATGGAGTTGGTCGACATGGAGAAATTTTTGGTGCTGACAAAGGAGCACGACTGGATGTGCTTGATTTTAATGGAGACCAAAATCCTGAAGAATATCTTGATTGGATCCATAGCTTGGAGATATTTTCCAAATGGTATGGATTGTCAGAGCCTAGAAAATTGATGTTTGCAGAAGCTAAATTGAAGGGCACGGCACGAGTTTGGTGGATTAAATATCAGAAACAAAATCAAACTCGCGGCATCGGTGAGATAAATACTTGGGCTGAGATGTATGCGGCAATGAACCGGCGATTCCTACCTCTTGATTACCTCTTGATTACAAGCAACGGACGCATCTCAAGTTTACTCAATTATGGCAAGACAATATGACTGTTGAAGAATATGTGGCCCGATTCTTTTATTTGGCTACCCGATCTGATTTTGATTGGGATGAAGATGTTTTGGTCGCACAATTTCGTAATGGTTTGCACCCACAGATTAGTGTTTCATTGGCTTCCAATAGGTTACATACAATGGAGGACGTTGTCCAAGTAGCATATCAGGTAGAGGAAAATTTAAAGCGGCCATACAATCGGAGAAGCTTTCCAGAGACGTTCTCTAAAGGTAACAATTTTGTTAAGCAAGCTCCACCACCAGAAAATTCTTTTAGCAAGCCCCAAGAAAGTGGTTCTAGTCTGGCATCTTCACGGCCGACCCGTCCATATTCTCCGCCTCGGCGTGGTTATGATAGACCTCTTTCAAAACCGAGGGCTGAGATCCAATGTTACACCTGTAAGGGTTTCGGTCACTTTGCTTCCCATTGCCCAAATCGCTCCATTGCTTTTTCCGATAAAGAAGAACTCATGGCTACTGCCACAGAGGAGCAACGTAAGAATGAGATCGTATACTTGGCAGTCGAGCACGATAGTGATGATAGCGACAATGATGTGGATCAGTTGCACCAGCCTTTTATGGTCCTTCGCCCTCTCTTGGCTACACAGATACCTAAAGAGGATGATTGGCGACGCAGCAATATTTTCCAGACACGGGTACGATGCAACGGTTTCCTATGCACCATGATTATTGACGGTGGTAGTTGCACCAATGCAGTCTCTGAAGATATGGTTAACAAGTTGGGTTTGAAGACCGAGCCCCATCCGCATCCCTACAAGGTTGGATGGATAAATAACAATAATCTTAAGGTTCATGCGCGGTGCTTGGTCACGTATTCCATCGGCGGATTGATCGACACTGTTCGATGTAATGTGTTACCCCTCAAGATCTGTCACCTTCTCCTTGGTCGTCCTTGGATGTTTGACAAGAAGGTTCAGCATGATGGGTACGAGAATACGTACACCTTCAAATTTGGTGGGCTCGATATGCAACTTCTTCCGGCAAAACACCTTCCTGCCATCAAGCTTAAGAAAAATGCTAACTCGCTCCTCCTCCAACGCATTCCATCTGATGGTCTTCTTGGTCCTTATCCAGACTCGACGGAGTCGAGTTCTTTTGAGAAGCGGAGAGTTGATGCAGTAGCAGTGTCATGGATGGATCGACACGAGCCAATTTGGCTACCCAAGCCAAACCTGAACCGGCTCAAACCTAAACCAACCTTTTGGTCTGGAAAGGGGTGGTAGATGATTAATTATAATAGAAAGTTTCAATATTAGATTTAATTATCTATTATTTCTGTTTTGAGTAAGGATTTCATTCCATAGATACAATATGTAGTTTCTAAACTTATGTCAATTAGTTTAGAAAAGTTTTACCTTTAAATAGAACATGTATTAGGCTTTTATTTGGAGATTTGAATAATTGAATAGAAGGAATATTTGATTGGGTTATTGTGGTGTGCCTACGGGCTGAAAGTGAGTGCTCTCTCTCTTTTCCCTCTCTTCGTCTTTGAGATCAAGAATAGTCTACTACGTAGACTGATTCCCCACCCTCTCCTTCTTCTTCCTCCTCCCTGTTCTTCTTCTTTATTTTCTGGTTCTTCCCTGTTCTGGGCAGTACCTGGCAGCAGCTATCAATTGGGTTGAACTCCCTAAGAACCCCTCCGTTTGGGCTGAACTTTTGGTCGAAGCCTACTCCTATAAGGGCGATTCAAACCCCCGAAGTGCTAGGACTGTTATCTTGCTGGAACTGGACATTACAGATAGAAAAACAGATCTGTTTCTCTCTTACCGCCAGGTGAGTTGCAGAAACTTCTAAACTGATTTGGGGCTTCCGGAATGAAGGATTGCTAGTGGAACTTGATAGGCTTATGAGATACGAATACTCACCTAAAGTTTCAGTTCGATTGGACTTGAGTTGAGTGAGATCTCTCTCTTAAACTAAACCTGGTTTTCCGCCATTGTTATTCCTGTTCGTGAACTGATTTCCAACGAAGGTAGAAGGAGAACCTTTATTGCTAGATTTCCAATTATACCCTCCCTTTATTAAGTAACTGAAGTTTAACCTTATTTCTTTGTTTCTAATTCCAAATCAGTCCTAAGGTCTTGTTTGGTTTACTCAAGTTATTAAACAAGTTCTGAATAATTACAAGTCTGCCATTACTGGTTGAGTTTTGGGTTTATTTACAGTTCTGCCACTGTTATTTGAATCAAGCTTACTTATTATTTGGGTGGGCCTACTAGCGGATCTAATTAGGGTTTTCAACCTAGGATCCCGCATCAAAGATTCTTTAACCACAGAAGTTTAGCAGCAATATGGGCCATAGCTTCAGCACTTGAGCGAGCAACAATATCTTGTTTCTTAGCTCTTCCATGTAACGAGATTACTACCCACAAAGGTACTGTAACCAATAGTGAATTGTATTTCACCATCAACACCAACTCAATCAGCATCGGAGTACCCTACAATATCAATGTGCTTATGACGAAGATAAATGAGCCTTTGCCAGGAGACTTCTTTAGATACCTTAAGATGTGACAAATAGCTTTCCAGTAACTTGCTTAAAAGTCTGCATACTGGCTAACCACATCAACAACAAATGATAGACCAGGTCTAATAACAGTGAGATAGATGAGTTTACGAACAAGGTGCTTATATCGTTGTAAGTCAACAAAATCTTCGCTGTGACAGGTCTTAAACTTCTGATAAGGATCCATTGGTGTGTCAGTTAGTTTAGAACCACGTAAGCCATACTCGGTTAGAAGATAAATGAGTCCTTTGCTACTGTGGACAACATCAATGCCAAGGAAATAATGGAGGCCCAAAGCTTTCATCTGAAAATGATTGTTTAAGTAGGACTTGACCTCGGTAATACCAGACTTTCATTTGTTGTCATAATAATATCATCAACATAAATAACTATCATAGTAACTTTAGAATGGCAATGCCAGACAAACACAAAGTGGTCAAAGTAGCAAGGAGAAAAACCACAATGTGTAATGACAGAGCTGAATTTATCAAACCAAGCAAGTGGAGACTGTTTCAACCCATATATAGCTTTATGCAGTTTGCAAACTTTAATAGACATCCCCTTGGGATCAACATACCCTGGAGGTTGATCCATATAGACCACTTCCTGGAGATCTCCATACAAAAAAGCATTCTTGACGTCCATCTGATGGAGAGACCAATCAAAATATGTCGCCAAGGAGATAATAACACGGACTGAATTGAGACGAGCAACAAGTAAAAAGGTCTAAAAGTAATCAACACCATATGTTTGAATAAATCATTTGGCAACGAGGCGAGCTTTAAGGCGTTCCATAGACCCATCAGGATTATGCTTCATAGCATAGACCCAGTGGTAGCGCAACAGACTTCTCGGTAGGTAAATCAACAAGTATCCATGTGCGATGGGAGGTCAAGGCATCCATTTTAGCATCCATATCCACTTTCCACCCTAGATGAGATAAGGCTTAGAGGAGGGTGGAAGGAACAAAGATGGTAATTATGCGTAGAGAGGGGGAGATAGGAAGTAGTAACAAACCATTCAATAGGGTATGTAAGTAAGGACTGTTGAGTACAAGAACACGTACCTTTATAGAGAGCTATAGGTAGATCAGGAGCGATCGCAGCACCAAGATCAGGCAAAGTGGGGCATTGAGCAGTAGCCGGAGCAGGGACCAGAGTAGGCTTCTTACGTCATTGGTAAACCTGTAATAGAGGCGGTTAAGTGATGGAGGGCAGAAGATCATCAGAGGCGGTGACCAATGGTGGTAGCGGATCATCAAGTATGGTGGTCAATGGTAGTAGAGGTGCAGCAGAAGTCGTAATGGTAATGACTGGAGCAAGATAGTAAGGCGTATCTTCAAAGAATGTAATATTAGCACTGATAAAAGTGATGTTGATTAATCGAGTCATAGCATTTGTAGCCTTTCTAAGTCCGTGAATATCCAAGGAAGATGCACTTGATGGACCAAGGAGATAGTTTATTCGGCTGAGGCTGTAACATATGGGTAAAACAGACACAGCCGAAGACACGAAGGGAAACAGTAAATAAGGAAGCAGCAGGATAAAGAATAGAATATAGAACTTTGTTATGAAGAACAGATGATGGCATACAATTAACAAGATAACAGGCAGTTAAAGATTTAGTAAGTTGACTAATAGACAAAGGTTAAGGGGTAATTTGGGAACATGAAAAACAGATGACAGAGTCATGGAAGGTGTTAGGGAAACCGTTCCATGCCCTATAGCATGAGAAGAGGATCCATCAGCAAAATAAATAGAGACAGATATAAAAGTGTCCGTAAAGGAAGTAAACATTGTAGATTTACTAGTCATATGACAAAAAGCCCCAGAATCAACGATCCATGGAGTAGAGGTATGGTATAAAGTAAAGCATTAATGGGTTGTGGTGTATGTTGTATTCTTGTACATATCATCTATTAACCTCTTAAAAAGGTAACATTAAGATCATTATTAAATAGGAAAAATATAATAAGAATCAAATGAACAATAATTAACTTACAGGGTTATTGAGACAATTTTGAGGATCTCCATATGTTCTGTTTAGAGCATCTGTAATGGCAGTAACAAAACAAGATGCAGAGAAACCACTAGTTTCTCTGTCACACGAACCATTCAACAAAATGACCTGCAATTGGAAGAAGTTCAGTAAATGAAACAACATATATTGACTACCCTTCGCTATCTTTGATGTAGGAAGTCAGCAGCCATGACCCTAGTTAATCAAAACGGAGTGGAAAAAAGCGATGTTCGATACAAACATGCTTTAAACGGCTTAGAACTTGAACGGGACAGTAAAAATAAAATTGTCAAACATTTCGAGAACGGAAAAAAAAATGAAGAAAAAGAAAATGAACTATACGATTTTAAACGTCTAGATATAGAAAATACGGGAAAAGCTGAGAAGATCATAGTAATTGGAGCACATCCCAAGCTTTCATTTTTTTAGATCTAACTGAGAAGTGAGAACACATGTGCTGACAATAAAACATGGTCCTCCACACCACCTTAGCACCTCTCTCACTCTAAGCACTAAAATGGTCCGAGTTCAGCGATTACATTGGGGTCCATTATCTTGAATTCATAGCCTCCAACACCAGCCATTACACACACACACACACACACACACACACACATAATCATTTGGTCTAAGCCCATTGAGTTGCCTGTGGGCCCAATAGACTCTCATTACATAAGGCATCAATGGGTACTCATTCTATATTCATTTTTATCGCTTGAGGACGATAACAAATCTAAATGGGTCCAAATAAGATAACAGGCCAAGGTCAAGGCCATATGAACTTAAATCCCGTTCAATACAGGCCTATAACCTAAAGCCCATTTAACATGATAGAGCTCTCCAAGAAGAGAAAACAGCAGCCTCGCAAGCTTAGCTTCAGCTCCTCCTACACCTTTCCTCTCTCAAGCATGTGAATGTACCTATAAAGCCCAAGACCTCACTTGGTGAGGCATCTCCTTAGGTGTTGACACTTGGCATTCATGTGTAAGGGATACAGGCCTTCTAGTAATGGGCCTTCCATGTTGTCAGACGAGCATGAAAGGCCACTTGGTGGTGGGTCCTAAGTAACAAACAAAAAATGGCATTTAATATGCTCACAACTCACAAGTCACGATATGGCAGCATAAGATATACTGGATTTGAAGCAAGTTTCTAAATCTCAGATCTCGACCCAACTAGGTGAGGTCTGAGATTTTTGAGATCGCATCAAGATCTCGAAAATCTCACTGAGACATTGCATTTTTTTGAACATATAGGGGTCAAGTTTTCCGAGATCTTGAGAAGGTCGAGATTTCCGAGGTTTCGCCGAGATCTTGCCAAGATTTAGAAGTATGATTTGAAGCCCATTGTCTAGTTCAAAACGATGGCTAGGAGTGAAGCAAGAACCAATTGAAATCAGGGAGCTGTTTTAGTCCCATGTAGAAAAATTGGGAGAGAGACAAAGAACAAATGTGATCTTTAAAGGGGGTAAAGAAGAGACGGCTGCTCTGAAAAGTTCCTGGCTGTCCGAAATGTGGGAAGGGTGCATGGCTTCCCCTTTTATCAAGATTTTAAAATGGATTTTTTTGAACTAAAAAAAGTCATACGCATTTTAAACACATTTAATATGTTTCCAATAGTCAAACCTGTTATTTTCCATATTGCAAAGTTTAAAATGGAAAAATGCATTTAAGTAATGGAAATTTGGGAACGGAGTTTTATTCGTGTTTTAAATGTGAATTGACTAAATAAGGCCATGAGTCAATATAAATAAATCACAACATCTTCTGTCGTGCCATATATTGGTAACGGTAAATTCTGTAATAATCTATTGGAAAATTTTCACCTAAAGGACCATTTAACAATCTTGTAGAAATTTCCCAAAACATCCTTCACTTTTTTAATATAACACACATACATATGATAGCCCAAACAAAGGTTACCTTGGGGCAAGACCTCATGGAAATGATTTCTGCAATGCCAAGTAAGACCTGCAATGTCAAAATAAATAAATAAAAGAAAAGAAAAGGAAGCATAATTGTCATGACTTCAAACAACAAAAATCCAACGAGTTCACTGGTAATTTTTCCCAAAAAAAAAAAAAAATTCAGAACTGCATTACCACACAAGTTAAATAGAAAAGGGATTTAGACCAGGAGTTTTACATTTGGCATGTATGTGGTAGCCTTAAAAGGCTCTATCTATGTTTCCAGCCACATTGTTTCTCCTCAATATGGTAATGTTCAGCCTCATAATCCCTACCACACGGAAAAACCAAGTCCCCTTTAAACTTAAAATGAATAGAAAAGGAGATGCATCCCTCCCCCCCACCCCCCCCCCAAAACAAAAACAAAAAAAAAAAGAAAAGAAAAAAAAGAAAGAGAAATATGGAAGAAGGGAGTCCACAGCGTGGTGAGAAGAGCCAATATAAACTGGAGGAAAAACACATAGCCTAGCTAGATGGTCTCCTTGATATGGATTGGAAATTTTATCCGTAAGTACCTTGCCTATTATAGCAATATTTATCGAACCAAATCCTATGACAGTACAGTGACAGTTGCATGATGACTCTTGCATAATGATGTAAACATATAAGAATAAAAGACCATACATAATACCTCACAGAGAAGAAACAAAGAAGCAGATGAGAAATCCCCCTCTCTAAACTATGCATGCATAATTCTGCACTGAAATCTAGAAAGTCTCTTAAGTTTCCATGTTAACAAATTTTATGATGTTTCATTAGATAGATTTCATGCACTTCCAATTATATGCTTCCATATCTGAATGGTTTAAATAATGACACCAAAAATTTAAGCCTAGCTTGCACCACACCACCACTATTCCTCCCAATTAGGGGATTCTTACGGTAATAATGAGCATTACAAAAGGGGAAATACCGTAACCATTAATGTCAATATCCACTTTTCTGAACTTGGAAGAACCCCCAAAAAAAAAAAAAACCAAAAAAAAAAAAAACCTAATGGAAATAAAATCATTACAAAACTCTATAAGTAGAAGCCACATGGTTGCCAAATGTCAAGAGCCTCATCATCAAAATAACCAACCATATATGGCCATAAATAAGGTCTAGGATGTTACCAGTGAGGGGCAGATAGAAGTAAACAGTGAACCCATTGCATAAACTATGCAGTCAACATTATTCAGCTGATCCAGGACAGAAGGGTTAGCTTCAGGGAAGACCTACTCAATGAAGACAACAACAATATCAAAGGAAAATCATATTACAAAATAACAAATAAGAATCTAATTAGGTTGTAGGGGAAAAAAGAAAGAAAGAAAGAAAGAAAAGAAAGCATATTGTCAAAGATTTCTTAAAACTCATCTAACTGTATTTTCAAAACATTATGTGAGACAATCCATCACAACGTCGGAAAGCTTAAAGATTTGAAACAACTTAGGGCTATTAATGAGCTCAAGGAGTATTGTTAAACTTATAGAAACTCCTCCAGCACAGGTGGAGGTTTCCATGGGGTTGAAGGTGGAATGGTGGACAATGTTGTATGCCTAGTGGGTGGATCTTGAAAAGTGCTGACTGTTGATCTCTTCATGAAATGGGGTTTTTGGTAGGCAGGTAAACGTTAGGATCTGTGATGGGTTATTCAAGCCCAATTGGAGAGGGCAACACAAGCTGAGCAAATTACATATATAATTAGCTAGTAACAGATGTTGGTGCGCTTTAGATAATGACTTTGAAAGGAGATTGTGATTCTTATTTTGGTTCAAAGAATCAAAAGGGATTAACGAATGACAGGAGAACTGCAGTACTTCTTTGATATAAAAGATATTGAGAGACTGGCGTGCATCCAAGATCTGAAACACCTATGTGGATACTGGCATGGGAAATTGGAAATCAATCCTAAATGGTGGATGAACATAATGTTTATCTATTGATATTGATATTCCATTATTCCCTTTGTATATGATTATATGCTCACATATTTATATTTTGAGAACTAATGTTCCTCAAAGGAGTTCTCCCGGTTTTTTGTATTAGTTTTACCCTTTTCTATATCTACCCCCAAATATTTACAAAGAAAAGGATAATACGTATCATTGTTATGTTGCACTAGCACAATGGTGCTTGAGTAACAGGTTGATGTTGCCAATCCGAACCATTAGATAGATAAGATGATTCACAGCAGTCTGACAGGATCAGCAATTTATTTTTATTTTATCTTCTTTTTTTTTCTGTTATGACAGTAATTTCAGTTATGTTAGTTCTTATTTTTTTTTTTTTTTTTTCAGTTTCAGTTATGTTTTTATTTTTAAATGTAATGTAAACACACCTCACCCACTGTTCACTGTTCACGTGAACAATTCCCCCCCACTCGCTTTTACAGTTTTTTTTTTTTTTTTTTTTTTTTTTAATTCTGTAACTACCTTAGGCAGTTCCCCCACCCCCCCTCCAGTTTTTCTTATAGGCCTTTTAAGGCCATTTTTTGCTGAAAACGAATTACGCAATATGAAATAAAAATGCAAATGGGACTCTCCCTTTCTCTCTCTCTCTCTCTCTCTCTCTCTCTCTCTCTCTCCTGCATCAAATCTGATCACCCACCCCTCTTCTTCATCCTTCTTACTTCTGAACTCTAAATGTCTTCTTACCCACTGTAAATTCCCCCTAACGAAATTCTGTTTTGCTCTTCTTTTTTTTTTTGTCCTTGGTTTTCTGTAAATGGTTAACAGTAATAATCTGTTTCACTTCTTCTGTTTATTTTTATTTCCTGTTACTGATAGCTATATATTGCTCTCTATTTTGTTCCTGTTCTTTTTTTTTTTTCCCGGTTTCTGTTGACAACATTCTTGTTGACAGAGTTATGACCTACCCCTTCGATATATAGCTAAACTGATTAGTTTTCCTATTTCCTCTATGTTGAATTAAAACTGAATTATTCACCCAAAAAAAAAATAATTACTGAACCACATGAAAGCTGGTCTCTAATGCACTAAAACCTAGCTGTTATCATTTTTAGAAAATTGAAATTTCATGCATCAGAACTTGACAAATGCTGCCTATAAAACTGAGCCCTATGTCACTTTAATTGAACATTGTTGAGCTGGTAAAACACTGTTAGGTATATATTGCTCAATGGCTAATAGAATGCAGCTCTAATCTTAAATTGGATGTCCGATGTCATGAATGCTGCTGTCTCCCCTATCCTAACTAGCTAAACTTTAGACAACTCAATACCTAGCTAGTTGTAAGTGTAGGAAACCTAGACCCTAGGCTGTCCTACATCATAAGTGATGGCAAAGAGGGTTCAAAGCAAGTCAAATTAACAAACCCTCTTTGTCGCAAGATCTTTATGCAGTCCAATCTTGAATCAGAATTAGAAAGTAACAAGAAATTCAACTTATCTGGAAATCTAACCCTTAGAATCTCTTCAAACTTGGGGACAATGAACTTTAGGATGTACGTGAACACATACTGAAAGTTGAAGACGATCCGATCATAGATGTAGAATATATGAATTTTTGAAAAACAGCCTATGTTCTGACGACGCCCCTAGTTACCAGCACATTTAATCGATCTGATTATAGTCTCCAATTTCGTAGTGTATTGATGATCAGACCGGTAGTGAATAACGTAGCAATTATGTAATAAAAAGGGAGAGATTGATGGTATTGAAAATAGAGCAAAGAAAGACAAGGGAGGGGGGTTTGTGGTTGAGTCTCACAACCAAGGAGACTCAACCAGAAAATAATTTTCTGGTTCTCTAAAAATCTGCCGGCTCTCTTCTTCTTTATCTTATTTATAGACTTAAGAAAGATTACAAAATAATAGGATTTCCAAAACTGAAACAGAAACAAAACAAGGAAAGCTGACTCCCTATAGGACTCTCCTAACTTAAACTAAGGCAAGAATTAAAAGGAAACTTCCCTTTATAAGATTAGGAAAGTTTGTGGTTGAGTCTCACAACCAAGGAGACTCAACCAGAAAATAATTTTCTGGTTCTCTAAAAGTCTGCCGGCTCTCTTCTTCTTTATCTTATTTATAGACTTAAGAAAGATTACAAAATAATAGGATTTCCAAAACTGAAACAGAAACAAAACAAGGAAAGTTGACTCCCTATAGGACTCTCCTAACTTAAACTAAGGCAAGAATTAAAAGGAAACTTCCCTTATAAGATTAGGAAAGTTTCCAAACTAACAAACCAAATATTTAGTAAACTTACTCTAAGATACTGAACCAAATATTTAGGAGACAAATAACTTAATAAAATAGGAAGGAAATCTGCTGGCACTGTTCACGTGAACAGTACCACGTGAACAGTGTTCAGTTGATGGTTTGGTCTTTGGGTTGGTCCAATGGACCAATACCGACTGGTTCTTTGAGTTGACCCATTATCGACTTGAGCTTGGGCCTTGGGCCTTCTTGGACTGCATCAACGCCCCCCGGCTTAGAAACATTCGTCTCCGACGAATGGAGGAAAGACATCTAGCGATCATAAAAATCAGGGTTGATGCGCTTGAAGTCATCTTCATGTATCCATGTGCTGTCACTACGTGAGTGCCCTTTCCACTTGATTAAGAATGACTGGTAACCTCCACCATTGCGAGTCATAGTATACTTGGAGTCAAGAACATCTTCAATTTGTTCAACGGAAGGAACGGCAAACTGTGGAAGACGTAAAGTATGTTCCGTATCTCCTTCGTCAGAATGATGACCCGTGTAGAGAGTCAAATCAGCAACGTTGAAAATGTTACTGATAACTGGCTCTGATACCAATTGATGGCAAAGAGGGTTCAAAGCAAGTCAAATTAACAAACCCTCTTTGTCGCAAGATCTTTATGCAGTCCAATCTTGAATCAGAATTAGAAAGTAACAAGAAATTCAACTTATCTGGAAATCTAACCCTTAGAATCTCTTCAAACTTGGGGACAATGAACTTTAGGATGTACGTGAACACATACTGAAAGTTGAAGACGATCCGATCATAGATGTAGAATATATGAATTTTTGAAAAACAGCCTATGTTCTGACAACGCCCCTAGTTACCAGCACATTTAATCGATCTAATTATAGTCTCCAATTTCGTAGTGTATTGATGATCAGACTGGTAGTGAATAACGTAGCAATTATGTAATAAAAAGGGAGAGATTGATGGTATTGAAAATAGAGCAAAGAAAGACAAGGGAGGGGGGTTTGTGGTTGAGTCTCACAACCAAGGAGACTCAACCAGAAAATAATTTTCTGGTTCTCTAAAAGTCTGCCGGCTCTCTTCTTCTTTATCTTATTTATAGACTTAAGAAAGATTACAAAATAATAGGATTTCCAAAACTGAAACAGAAACAAAACAAGGAAAGTTGACTCCCTATAGGACTCTCCTAACTTAAACTAAGGCAAGAATTAAAAGGAAACTTCCCTTTATAAGATTAGGAAAGTTTCCAAACTAACAAACCAAATATTTAGGAAACTAACTCTAAGATACTGAACCAAATATTTAGGAGACAAATAACTTAATAAAATAGGAAAGAAATCTGCTGGCATTGTTCACGTGAACAGTACCACATGAACAGTGTTCAGTTGATGGTTTGGTCTTTGGGTTGGTCCAATGGACCAATACCGACTGGTTCTTTGGGCTGACCCATTATCGACTTGAGCTTGGGCCTTGGGCCTTCTTGGACTGCATCAATAAGGTTCCTCTTGATTGGCCAAATGTCAAATTTAATGACCCATTTCAACCAAAGGGTGCACCTTGTATTGGATTTTTAGATTTTATTTTTAGTCATCAAACCAACATGCTCATTTACTGACTTCTCTACTATTTTTTGGACCTTTATTTTGCAACATGGCAACCACTGTTTTGAGTGAAATTTGACAGATGATAAAGGAGGCCCCTAACTGTGTACCAAACTTGGGTGCTTGGCAAGCTGCCATATGGCAATTATAAACTTGGCTCAAATGCACAATGGCTGTTGTGGCACCTACCACCTTCCCATAAAAGACAAAGGTTCTATTTCTTTTCTTTCTATTTTTCATTTCTTCTTGTTCTGGTAGACAGCATTTTCATATTTTGGATTCAGTGTTTTGTTTAAGGTTGTTTTGAGTTTAGGCAATTTTTAGCATAATTATTGGATTAGTTTTAGATCATTAAATTTTGGTCAGATTTAAGTTTTGGGTTGTCGTTATTTTCATAAGTTTACATTGAGTTTGGGTACTATTCCTCTACTTTATTTACGCTTATCCCAAGGGTCAAAACTTGACAGTTCTGCAGATTTAGTTATCATTCCAACAAAGCACAGATCTTGCATCTCTCTCATCCCAGTCCTAATTTGTACGTCTTCAAAGTATATATTTGATGAATAAAATCTTACTGTATTAGCTACTCTTAACAAAAAAAATTGAGTGATTTTAAATTTCCAAATACATCTGCAGTCCTAGCGATGCAGATATGGGTTCCAAATCAGGCCATCTGGGGCTCACAATAATGTATTTTGGCCCATGGATGGTATCTATGGGCCATGGGCCTTTTGTTTGGACATTATTAATGTACTAGGTCTCTTTTATGAGCCCATGTTTGGGGGTTTTATTTGCATATGGTGTTAAGTGTTAGAACCCATATTATTTAGAGTTTATGTTGCTTTGGGCTTTTGTTTTAATCTTAGTACTTTATTAAGAGTTTACCTTTAACTGAGTTTGTTTAGATTAAGATTTATTTGGGTTATCTTCAAGACGGTTTTATTAGGTGTCTACTTGCAGTTGATGTAATTAGATTAGGAGTCCTTCCTTTTATCTCTCTTTAAACACATGTTGTAGCCACATAACTATTCAGTTTTAAGAGATTGAATGAAATAGAAGTTTTATTGTGAACATGATTGGCAGTTGAGCTACTCCCCTTCCCCCTACGTGACCTATTGGTTCTTCCTCTCTCCCTCTTCTTGGTTATTCTTCTCCTCTTCATCCTCTGTCCTTCTCTTCCTTCTTCTTCATTAATCAAGTAAGTACTTTGTTCCCACTGTATTTTCAGATCTATAATCATTGTAGAACTCAGTTCTATCACTTTTATCTCCATTGAAATTTAATATAAATATGGGTTCTCTACCACTCTCCGGTTTTATTCTACTGAATATTCTTATCCCTGCAAATCAGGACCTGTTAAGCGCCATCATTGCTCTTGATTCTCAGGTTTAATGATGAGTTTTGGTTATTGTTTGACCAGCACTTAATGCATTAATTATGCAATCAATTGCTGAGTTATTATTCTCTTTTAAGATGAAATTCAAATACGGTTTGCTTGCTGCCGACTTGGATTAAGGAACTCCCATCTCTTCAAGGAGTGTTTCTAATCCTAGACCCATCCATATCAGCACTAATTTTGGGCATCTTAGACTGTACCTGATGTAACGCCTTGCTACCTAATCTGATCCGCATCAGCAGGACAGATCTTAATTCTAAATTCTGTCAGAAAATATACTTGCATACTTACCCTATTCCCCTCCAACTAGGACACTTCCATATCTTTTAATCTGACCGTTTAATCATTTTGAAATTTGGATATCTTTTCCCAACTGTGTTAACTTATCTAACCCTCGTATGGGTCCATATCGGATCTAGACCAAGGGTTGCATCCTGGTCCCCCATTACCTAGGTGTTATACCATAGGTTCTATCTTCTTCCGTTTCTATTTTTATTCATGTTTTCTGCTTGTATAACACAGCAACGCTTAAGCAATACTTTTCAGATACTTCCAACATCAAATAGAGTAGACGGCAACATTAAAACCCATAACGAAATGAAAATAAAGGATTTGTTAATAAAGAAGACAGATACAAATTCCCTTCTCTTTCTTGTACATTTCAAACAACTTCGAAACTTAAGATTCATTACTTTACCTCATGCAGCAAATTTTTTCCCTCACTCGACATGTAGAACACCCTCTTTATTCTTGAAGGCAGTGTCAAAACTTTGGAGTTTTCCTACCAGAATAAACCAACACTTGTAAAATCAGTTATATATCTAATATATGAAAGAGTAAATAAAACTAACATCTTACCAGTTTTTGAATTATCTATCCATTTAAAAAGCTATCATGGTTTTTGCAAGTTGAAGACAAAAGGTAGTAAGGTACTGGTAACTACAGTAACTACCTCTAAACCTCAAATGACTGTACTGAATGAAGGTATCAGTTAGATGTAGTCAAGATCTGCAACTGTTACAAACCTCGATGGAAACATCCCCATCATGTCTACCTCCTACTCTAGAAGCAGTAATTTTATTTTGATACTTTATAGAAGAACCTCTATTGCTGTGTAATACAAAACTGTAAAATAAGTGAAGTTAAATTAAAAATAAGCATCGTATATAAGGGAGGGAGTGATAAAAAAAGGTATTGAAGCTACTCCCCATGAAATTCCATCTGATCAGAGACTTTATGCTTTGCTAGTTGGGAGCAATCCCTTAAAAAAGGACCAAAGTCATTCATAAGGGAGTGTTAAATCTATTTCTCTTCCTTTCCAAATACCCCAACAAATAGCAGAAGAAATCACATGTAAGTTTGCCTTTATGAACAAAGGCAACCTGTTACCATAAAAGGAACAATTTATTTAGAGCCATCAGGGCACACCAACACAGCGCAACAAAAGAACTACTGCCTGAAAAATTCCTTCCCTACCCACAAATAATGCAAAAGTAGCCACTTGGAAACATGAAAGTATCTAAATCAGGACCCTGACCATGCAGAGAGTTAGACAATGACAATCGATCAGTAGAAAATCTAAGCCCTTAGGTCCACAGTTTGGATGCCAATGTATAAAAATGATGTTCTAAAATCCTAGGGTGTGAAGCAGCTCCTTTTTTTTTTTTTTTTTTTTTTTTTTTTTTGCTGAGCAGCTCATTTTTACTAGCCTAGGGCATGCAGCATAGCCTTGGGAGGATGGCCATTTTAGTAAATACATAAAAGGCAGTAATTCACTATATTTATATTCTTCACACGGGCAGAGCTGGAGAGGTTTTCTGTATTTTTTTTTTTTTTATTGATGAAGAAAGACCACATTATTTGTTCTTTACTCAAACACCTATTAGGATAACCTCATCCTTTCTTAAAGCCATGTGACTTTGTGACATGCTCATGAGTTGCACACCTCTTGACAGTTTGACGCCTGCTTACATCTCATTTATGCTTCAAACTTGCACCTTTGAGTTCTTTGAGTAGTCCTCAACCCAGAGCTCACTCCACAAAAAACTCCCATAACACTGTATCTAGACCTAAGGGTGAAATTGAGAAAATACTCAAGATTGGTGCCCTTGTCATTCTAAGGGTCTTAGACTAGCCTTTTTCTCCAGAAGGTGTATCTGGGTAAACAGGAGAAGCTCTTATCAACTGTAGGCTGTTCCGCTGTTCGGAGCTTTAACAAGAGAGGTAGCACAATCACATGACAAATTTGGTATTTTTGTCTGGAATGATAATATTTTCAATTGCTCTCATTTCGTACAATCTTTACACACGATAATATGTATAGATTTATACAATTTCACTAATATTTAGGAGGTTTTCCACACTATATTCTACTAATATTACTTTACCCACCCCCAAAAAATCAAAAAAAAAAAAATTGTCCTAATTCTGATAATAAAAGAAACCAAAAATCAATAGCGATTACTAAAATAAATTTTTTAGACAAAACAAGTGTGGTCTCCTCAGGCTCTCTTTGGAATCATTTTTCTTTTTTATTTTTACCTATTTATCAAAAAACATTTTTGATAAAAAAAAATAAAATATTGTTTGGTAGCTACTATGCATAACAAATTGTAGAATGAGAAAAAAGTTTGGTATTCTATTAAGAATAAAAATGTGTTTTTAAATCTTCAAGTAGCAAAATTTTCAAGACATGATATCTTGTGATCTCCTTATTTGATATCAACATGAAATTTGGACAGTCTTATTGTTTTTTTCCTAGCATTGACATCCAACAAATCTGATCGGAGGTTGGAGGGACAGAAAAGTACAACTGAGGTGACCGAAATCAAGAATAAGAGTTGGATTTCTTCAAGTTGCAGAATTTTCTAAGCATTGATATTTTGTGATCCCCTTATCCAATTGACCAGAAATTTGAACACCCTTACTTTTTTTTTCTGGTCTTGACATCCAAGGGATCTGATCGGAAGTTGAACGGCCATAAAAGTACAACTGAAGTGGCTGAAATTAAGAATAAGAGTTAGATTTCTTCAAGTTGCAGAATTTCAAATCTTGATACCTAGTGATCTCCTTCTCCGATCGACTTAAAATTTGGAAACTCTAACCCTTTTTTGCTATACTTGACATCTAACGGAACGGATCAAAGGTTGAGCGGCCAAAAAAAGTGTTTTATGACGGCCGAATCCTTGGAACAAAAGGGAGAAAGAAAGAGGCATGGATAAGAAGCTAATGTAATAAAAAAACAATGTTGGTTTTACCATTTTACCCTCATTTAAAACACGTGCTTATTTAAATCTTACGCAAAAACAAGCAAAAACTTTTTTTGGCCAAAAAAAAAAAAAAAAAAGGCTTTGACCTCTTTTGTTTATGGGGCTATTTTATTTTTTCTTTTCATAAACAGCACCAAAAAATGATACCAAACACCTACAAAAACAAAAACATGTCAGAAAAACAAAAAAAAAAAAATGATCCCAAAAAGAGGTTCAGTGCTTAATGAGGCTTTTCAGATAATCTAACAGCAAAATAATTATTAAAGCATGTTCAAGTATTCATGCATCAGGACAGGAATGAGAGGGTACCTTATTTATGGGGTCCATAGATCCACTGGTTGGATGAGATATTTCATTCTGACCACGTATCACAGTTCCATCCTGAAAGTAATTTGCAAAAAAAAAAAAAATCAAAGGAAAACCAATTAGCAACATTGCCAAGTTTGTTCAATACTTATCCTTGACAAATAAAGATATATGAGTATTCATATTAGTATGAAACAAAAGCAATCACCTTACCCATAATTCACATCCCAATGTAAGCCTGTCATTTGTGGAAATCACTGGGAGAACAAGGCTTTCAGACGGAATATCTGAAACACGTGAAAACAAAAATATTGCAGCATCTAAAGACTGAAAGAATATGCGAGCTCCTGCAAAGAAGAAATTTCCAATGCTGCAAACATGATGGAACTCTGTAAGTTTAAACATGCCAATAATTTGATAAAACATTGTGCTTTCGGAGTAATAAACAATGACCCATTATATTCAAACTCTGCCATATGAAAACACAAGTCCAAATTTGATTAAAACATCTAACTTTTAGGATGATATGATGGCAACATCAAATATTTGGACTTCCCAGACAACACATTTTCTCAAAACCATTGTGACAAAGATACCTCATTGTAGTCTTGATTTTTAAGGGATATTTCAATGTCAAGAGTAAATACCTATGCCATGTCATGGACATATTCTTGCTATTTGTGAGTAAGAAGACCACCTGAGCCTTTCAATCCAGAATTCCATATCTACTTCATAACTTTCTGGACTTATCATTGCAAGCATATTTCCAAGTTCCTCCATAAGGCATAACTGTCTTTTGTAAAATTTATAAAACCTTCCCAACAAATGCCTCACTAATTTTCTCAGTCACATATTTGCACCCATTCTTCTCCCCCAACCAGGTTTTTTGTAGATTAAATGATTTTATACTACTCACTAAACCTGATAAAAAATAAAAAATAAAAACGTAATTATTTCATATGGATCATAATAAGTATGAATGATCCAGCCTGAGGGGCAAAGTACCTGCCATTGCTGAAATAGAAAGATTCACTTGACCGTCGAAGGATCTGCAAAACATAACTACTATAATAAAAATTTTAAATCAACTATTTAACCAGGACAATTTTAATTAGAACATAACAATTGCAAAGAAAGACATTTCAACAATAGTTGTTAATTCTGAATCAAATTATAGAATCTTAAGAGGTCTTATTAATAGAATTTGGATTTGAATCGTCAATCTTAGGATTCAAAAAAATCCCCCAAAACAATTGAAAAAAATGTAGGAAAAAAAAAAAGAAATAAAGAAAAAAAATAATTATCCACCCAATTTATTGCATCACAATCAACTCGAGATTATGTAATGAAGATTGCGAATCTCATACTCTTAGAACATTCTCATCGGGTTGTGAGGAAAGACAAAAAACTCCAAAATCCCCACATGCTCATAAGAAGTCAAAGAAGTAAAGAGGGTGTCTAAATCCCTTAGACGAACATTCGAAAAGTTAAAGGAAGAAAAACACAAAAGACACAAGATGAAGAATTATGGATTTGGTAGTGATCTATATGAATTGCCTGAATCAGACCAATTCAGTATAGTCACAAAATCAGTATAGATTCAAAGGATTCTTAGTATAGTCACAAAATCAGTATAGATTCAAAGGATTCTTCTAAAAAGCAACTAAACAGGGATATGTGAACCGTTTGTGCACTGATTCACTTTGAATCGTAGGTATTCATAGTCTGAATCAGTGTAATTTAACAACAGAGATTTCAACAATACCAATCATATAAACCAGAGAAGAAATATGACAAACAAAAATTGTTTTCTTAAAGATCTCTACCTCTCAAAAGATAACATTATCTAACAAAATATCTGCCAGAAGTTACCCAATTTGCAATAAAATGGTGTTAAGTGTTTGGAACTATAATAAAAATTAAGAGACAGGTGCTTGCAGCAGAGCACAGCACTACACAATAAATAGAACTTGTGACAGGGTGTGCATCAGAGACAAAAGTGTAGTCAGGTAACATACAAAAGGAAAATACTTTTCCATGAAATCCATCAAACGTGACAAAGTCCTTAGATGACCTTCTAATGCAGTTGAAGGGGTCTAGAAAGAATCCAGGCCAAAAACTGCTAACAGTCTAGGAAAACAATTTGATGCAGGCTGAGATCCGCTGGATTGGAATCTCTAGAGGATTCTATTTTAATTGGGATATATTTGTAATCTTTTTAATTTGAAAATTTTTAATTAGATTTGATTGTAAGTCTTAGAGTTTTGTTAGGTTTATTATTGTTACTCACGTCCTTTTTATTGTTTTTATTTATTTATTTTAGATGTGGGTCCCTTATCCCTTAGATGTAGGTGAGTATTAGTATTTGAGTTGATTTCTAATTAGTAGTTGAGTTTAATTAGAACTCTTATATTAAAGTCATATTTGAGTTCTAATTGTGTTTTTAGAGTTTCAATCCAATTAGGATTGTAAGTTTATTTAAAGACATTATTATTAATGAAATTAGTAGTTGATGATTATTGAGAAGAAAGAAAAGAAGAGGCTCTCGGCTCTCTCCCTCCCTACGGTATCCCTCTGATCTCTCTATTTGAGTTCCCTTTCTCCCTTGCTGTTTCGATAGCTTCTTTCTCCTCTCTATATCTTTCTCTTTCTTGGTTTTCCCTCCCTATACCATAAGGTATATTCCTATATCTCTTTTGTTTTAATTCTTTATTTTGACTCCCTACAATTATCCCACCATCCCATTAATTATCCCTAAAATCATCCCACGTTACTATTTTGGTTCTCATCCCTTTTCCTCCCTTACCTGATAATGGTGTTTTCAATATTCTCCATTGATATTCCCTTTCATCCCTTTAAGTGAGATTCAGTCTCCATTACAATTTCTGCCAATCCCCATGGTTGTTGCCGGTAGATAGCACATGCATGTCACCTCCCATAATAAGACAACAAGGGAGTCCCAGTGCACTAGGCTCCTGCTAGGGGCAGAATATACACAACCTTACCCCCACAACATGGAGAAGCCATTTCCGTGTTTTGAATCCGTGACCATCAAGTTGCTATAAGACAACCATGAAAGTAATTTTAAACTATTTGACAGGGTTCAAAATTTTGCTAAGATTACCAAAATATTTTTGGGCTTCGCAAGAAACCAAAATGAACATTGTCAAAATTTCACAGAATATAAGGCAATTTTCGGCATAAATTTGACGAAATATTTCGATTTTGGCAATGGACGAAATCAGGGAACAAAATGGCCTAAACGCCAAAATTTCAAACCATGCCATTTAAAGCCTAGCAAGAATACCCTAACCACAGCTTCATCAAAATTAGTAGCTTTAGGAGAACCACACTTCTCCAATGTGAACTTTCCTGTTGTGATCATGAAAATTTCCACCAAACTTAAGTTTAACCCCACATCTCCAGCCATTTTTACAGTTTGAGGATGTAATGAAATGCTTCAACATGATAGATAATCTCTTTCCATTTCCTTAAATATTTGGCATTTACGCCTTTAGAATCTTTCAAGATCCAAGCCGATGCATCACCATCCTATCCATGTGTAACAAAATTATACATACAATAGAAAGTTTTCTAAGGAAATATGCAGATTAGTCAGGAAGGGATAGACATTCTAGGTATATAGAAATTTGGACATAAACAAAGACTGAATAGTCAAATGATTTTCTGTCCTTGAACAACCAAATTCATTAGAAGTTTCCACATAAACATTGTCACCAAAAATTAGCAAACCCTCACCATTGATTTACAGGAAAAAAAAATTGTAAGTGGAATCAGCAAAGAATAGGATCCAAATAAATCTCAGAAGATTCATTCTAGGAGTTTATTAAAAAATATTTGTAGAAATTTTGGATAACAACAGTAACTGTGCATCCATGACAAACAAAAAGGACAGCAAAATATGACCCTGAGGCCTGAACAACTAGTAAACAAACACGATTTGTTATCAAACAAAAAGCAGCAGTATTTGAATACCTGATTATGAAAATAAACCAGAAAAGCTTGAATTGTTTCCCTGTAGGGTTTTGATACGCCTTTCCACAAAAAGTGCTCTCCTTCCACAATTTTGTACCTGTCAAAATCTTAACTCAGCACACTAATTCTCAATACCCCATCATTGTTATACCTAGCAAACCAACAAGAGATTTTCAGAAAGTAGTAACTAAATTTTTTATATGGATAAAGTTAGCTAAAGTAATATGTAGTGTACAATCCAAAACAAAATTCCTCATGGACAGTTGAAATAATTAAAAGAAGGGGCATGATATACTTGCTACTAAGTCAAACTTGTATGGTCAACATTCGATTAGAAAGGGGCCCCTGATCAATTCCCTATCCGCCTGATGAGAAAATAATAATAATAATAATAACTATAATAAAGGCAAATTATTATTGTCACAAGGATCCGTTATTTTTCCAAAAATCACAAGCCATTTATTCTATTACGTGGCCAAATGATGTGTCTATTCTGACCATTGAATAGAGAAAACATTAGATTAGCCACATGTCAAATTTCAAGGTCTAATTCAATTAGATACCCTCATACCCCCCCCCCTTTGTATTGGCATGCATCCCATGTATGCCCATGCATGTGTATGAGTACTCTAAACATTGTTGTGCATTCTCCCAAAAATAGATGGTCTAGATTTAAAAAAACTGTAAAAATGAATGGCTCAGATTTTTCTTGTGATTTTTGGAAACACCACATTCCATACTACTACAACAATATAAATATAACTATAAATAATAGGGAGAAGTTACTTATACGGCCCATCAAGGCAATCTTGCCTTAATAGATCACCAGTTTTCAGCCACCTTGAGGCCTCCTATGATCAAACTGGCTGTTTAGATATAGAGTATACATACCCAGCCACATTTGAAGTTTCAAGTCCCATCTCCACCTATTGTTCCACCTTGTAGTGCACTTTTAGCCCTGTAATTTCAGTCAATGAACCAAAGTTTCTAAATTGAGTTATATTGTCACACGGAAAGCATTCCTTAAACTCATGGTTCAAAATCTTGGCAAGTTCTCAAACAGGTGTAGACGAGATCTCATACGAGACCTGGTCTCGACTAGTTCTCGTCCAGTCTCGAACAATTCTCAACGGGTCTCGACATTTTCGACCAATTCTCAACATTTTCGATCAGTTCTCGACTGGTTTCGGCATAATGTATAAATTATGAATATATGATCTACTTGACTGCTTTGGGTTTTTTTATCATGACAATTAACTAATTAATACTATTATGTTTATTCTTCTCCTAAAATATAATTTTACTGGTTCATTTGGCCTTCTTTGATCTTCTACTAGTATAACATTATGTAGAATAACTAATATTACATAGGTTTACATCTGAACTTCACATAAACACTGCCAAACATGGGTGTAAACTCAAACAAACATCATGTGTGATTATTTTTTCAATTTTATTATTTAAATGTGATTATATATGCTAAAAGAATGATTCCCTGGAGTGTCAGGCCTTAAAATGATCATTTGAGCCCCGAGACACAATTTTTAAGCTTTCGCGGTTTTTTTTACAATCTCGCCGAGATCCCAACTGAGATCTAGAAAATTTCGGTTTCTCAGATGGTCGAGACAACCTTGAGACTCTAGATTTTGAACCTTGCTTAAACTTACCAAATCGACAGATGTAATATGGTAGATATCTAGAATGTCAAGGAAACCTAAGTAATGATGAGCTTAAGAGAACAAGCAGCATTATTTTAATCCAATAAAACAAGCGGTAAGGATAATAATGATTTTGATTTTTGGGGTGTCTTAGATGCCAATTCGACTTGGAGTATTGGTGTCTCTGTTTTTCTATATCTGGCCACAGATAAAAAAAAATGTTATTGAACTATTATTTTGAGCTTTAAAGAAGATAAGTATTCTCTCCAACCCTAATCGATTGAGCAAGAAGATCACCAGTTGCTTCTTTGCATCAAAAGATGTCCTGAGCCATACATAAATCTCAAAAAATCCATTACTATCTGCAAAATAATCTAGGATTAAATTTGATTCCGACAATGACTTCTCTCTGTTGCAAGGAGAAAACATCCACTCCATGTTAGTATTGGTACTATATCCACAATGGCGTAACAAGGTACCATGTAGTATTTCTAAATGGTGTATCAGATCGAAGGCACTCATATACAAAAATCTGTTACAGTACCATTCTGATTTTGCTTCAAAAGCATCTATAGGTAAGCGGTGACCAAGCAATCTTCGCACGGCTAAAGCTTCAGAAGTACTTTCATCTGATAATCTCAAACATCTTGACCTTATGTCTCCAACAGCTGGACCACCTATAACAAACAATTCCAATTATCATCTATTAGCCGTGGGTATATGGTTTCCTCTTCAATCAATAGTAGTGAAGTGAGGAAAAAACTATTTGAACTAGATTGAAAAATAGAATGATAATCCACAACTTCCTAACATACCAAGCACCCGAACAATCTCAGCTGTACTTCCTCCATCATCAGAGACAGGGAGAACATGTGCAACACGAGTTGTTAACTTTTTCAATTCTTCCACAACACCATTAAATGCAGTTCCACCTGAACCAAAATCAAGCAAATTATAATGTTTAATGTGTTGGTTAACCTTGCAATAATAATTAAAAGGGGGGGGGGGGGGGTAGAAATTTCAATAGGAAAATTTTAGCCACATCTCGAATCCAATTTCAAAAGATATTGGAACAGGATCAAACAATGGACACATTCCCACCAGACATTTAGGTTTCAGTGTGGCTTAGAACAATTTTTTTGTTGCAGAGAAATATTCTAGCACTAATTATTCCATTAATTTATGAAGGAATTAACACAGGAGTAGAATCCCCATCCTTTAACTTCTGAGTAAAAAATAGAAGGTTTCTCTTAGAATTTAGGAATGCCAAATAGAATTCGAAGCCTAATCACGATGCAGAAAAATAAAACGAAATAGAAAGAAACAATCACAAAACGCAAAGATTAATGTGGTTCCGCAAGATTTCTTGCTTATGTCTTCAATGAGATGATAACTGCTTCTGCATAAATGGAGAATAGGGTTACAACCGCTTGTCCTCATGCTTCTCATCTTGTTACTGAGAATGCCATAACTATAAATTTATAGCGAAACGTATACAGGTAGATTTACCGAATATAGTGCTACAAAAATTTCCTCAAGCCCTCGAGTCCTTCAAGCTCTACAAGCTTTTAACGGCCCTTCGGAGTAAGCCCACAAATTCATGAGATAGAATACAAGACATCCTACTCCCAACAGTTAAACATTCAAATAAGATTATTTTATGGAACTTCAAGGTCTTCAACCTTCAGAAACACTCCCTCTTCTTCTAAAAGGCAGTACAAGGTGAAATAATGACTCAAGAATTTTCATTATTCTTAAATTATAACGCCATCACACTTTGCATTACACTAAAAGGGAAGAACCCAATTAAAAAGTAGAAAAAAATTACAAGGTTTCAGAGAGTAACTTATACCACACAATTGTAGGGTGGATGGCTATCAGTTCAACAATGGTAGCTACCAACTAGTTATGGTGATTAGGGTCTATGTTGAAACAATGTCAACTGATAATAAGACACGAGAAAAGAAAAATGTTTTCTGCCCAATGAGCCCTCAGTGATTCCACTGAACTTGAACGAAAATCTTAGACCAGTCATTTCTTGAAATAAGGGTGCAAAAAAAGCTTAGAGACCCACAACAAGAAAACCAAATCTACTACACTTGCATTTGAGAACATCACTTTGTAGTCGAAGCCTGCTTAGATTTCAATTCTCCATCTACTAGACTAGACTACTATTCCACTTATAACTCAATTCAAAGAGATGAGGAGGTCAGACACCCGCATCGAAGAACAAAGAAGATCGAATTTATTGTGCTTGCATTGCACAACGCCATCAGGACTGTAAAGGGTTGTTCAGACATTTCATTCTACTGTCTATTCCAATTAAAATTAAAATTTTTGTTCGTTTTCTTTTCCCATTTTCTCCATTATTATCAATTCAGATTTGCCAAGTTCATTCTGCATTCAATAGGTTGAAATCATTAATTCAGTTGCACATCCAACAAGACACAAATCAAAGAAAAGGGAAAATCAGAGGAGAGAGTGAGTCGAGTTAAAGATGGGAAGTCCAGACCTGAGAAAACAAGCAAAGAAGGCTGCTTAAGATTTGCAGAGGGATGAGCATGGATAGCTGAGGAGCGCGGCATAGCCATGACGAGGGATCTGGAAATGGAAGGAACCTTGGAACCAAAGGGAACTACGGGAACAGTTAAGGCTTTACATAACGCGGGACCCAGAAAACCGTCCGCCATACTCCCTTGAGAGCTCGCCAACCATCCGAAAGAGATCCTCTACCGTCCGCCGTAAAATGTATAGGGAACAACCAAGTGTCCCTTGGATTTTTGAAATGACGTGACTGCCCTTTTCCAACCAGAACTAGATCTCTCAGTCTGATATTGGATCGAAATCAATCGAATTGTTTAGGAATCAGACGGAATCTTGAAAATGGAATTGGAAAGAAGCAAAAATTTTCTTGTGATCTTTGATTTTTCATTTTTTTTATTTTTAGAGTTTTTTAATTTGAATATCTTGTAGATCTAGTTTCAAGATGCGAGTTCATTAATTTTTTACTTTTTTTTTTTTTGGTATAAATTTTTTACTACTTTATAGATTATGATTCGATTTTTGTATCCAGGGATAGTATTTGTTTATTCAAATTTTGTAGATTGGTTGTTTATATATATATATATATATATTAAATTACTGTTGTTATAAGAGTTTGTTATTTTTTTAAATATCATACGGAATCTATCACTAAATATACAGTTAAACTTATTCATTTCTAAAATTTTCACTCAATTTGCAATCCGTCTATTCTAAGTGCTTTTAAATGAATATTTTTACTTGCATAAGTATTGGAAAAAAAAGTTCTCATGCCATCAGTGTAGGATGTTTTGTCACACCTAAAAAAAAAAAAGTAGAAGAAGAAGAAGTCAAATAAATATTATATTGCCGTCAACTTAAGGTTTAAAAACTTAGAATCAGGTGTAGGATTAGTCTCCATCAACTCCGATTTAAATTATCTTAGAATTGGCTAGATACAATCAGACTCGATTGGAATTGCCCTAATTTAATCAGACACGGTAAAGAAAGATGGTTACTAGGATTGGTGTTGTCTTCGAGGTACAAGTGATCATCACAAAATGAATGCCCATGCCCATATACTGTTTCATTTTATTTATTTATTTATTTATTTTGGTAAATGGTGCAACACGAGGACTTCCCATGAAGCCACCCATCTTAATACTTATTATCCTAAATTAATGCTATAATAGAGTTTCAGTTATATATTATGGACTAGAATGATATGTAACAAAATAATCATGTAGTAAACAATAGTCAAACATGTATCACCAATATATACATACGTAGATATATGTATCTATATATATATATATATATATATATATATATATATATATATATATATATATATATATATATATATATATATATATATATATATATATATATATATATATATATATATATCAACTATAATCATATAGTTAAATCTGAAACATACATAAAATAACCATGCGTACCTTATTAGCAGTAACTCGAAGTTATGAAGGAAGGTTGAGTCGTGTTGATACACTCTCCTTAAGACCCCCTTATGTAGGATACCCACCTAGCGTGCACACACTGACAGGTATATGCAGACCCGACGGCTAGGATCAACTCCTTTGGAAGAACACCGAGTTTCGACTCTTCGATTAAACAGAATATGAAGAGTGAGAGTTGGAGAGGGAGAGAGAGGAAATCGTATTGATTTCGAATTAGAATGAAGTATGGGGTCGGGCTCTATTTATAGGGCCCAAGTACCTCTTGGATGTGTCCACTGGATGGGGTGTGACCCTCCAGATTAATCCAGATCTCAGATCCTGAGATCAACGGTCCAGATGACACCCTTTTATGTGTAGAGATATATCTCTACACATGAACCCTTTCCAAAAGGGTATCCGGGTAGGGGTGTGTCCGAATCCGACAAAACCCCATACCCCATACCCCTACCCCTAGTCCATAGCCCTCAGCCGACGCCAAACGCCCGCTCCGTGCTGCATCATGGTGGCCGGTCGCCGGTCGAGGTCCGGTCCGGTCTGACGGGCGCGGGCGTGTGTGAGTCAACCGAACATTGCTTCCATTTTGGGGCTCAAAAGATATGCGACACTCCATATAAATAAAGACCTCCCCTCCACAATCCTTAAGCAATGTGGGACTAAAAAGTCCTACATTGGAAAGGCCAACTCAAAATCGAAAAAATGAAATTCTCACCCAAAACGAAAACCAAATTTTGGAGCTAAAACAAAAGGGAAAAATTTTGAATTTAAATCTTTTTAAACTTTATTTGGAAAAACCTTTTTACTTTTGATTTTTTCTAACAATTCCCCCACAAGTTTTAAAAGATAGAGTAAAAACAGAAACAAGAAGTTGATCTTATGAGAACTGTAAGCGACGTCGTTGTAGATGTCTGGAGACTTGAATCTACACTAGGTCTGATAGGCCACGCTACAAAGTACAGGTGAAGCTTGCTCCTTGAACATTTCCTCATTTGTGTAGCCGACTGACCTACCAGCCACCTCTTATAGTCCGACCCTCGAAAAATCCCTTAAAGGTGGACATATTTTAAACCGGCCTTGTCCCTATCCTAGTTCATGAATGTTTATGAGAGTTTGCCCTTAAAACTCTCATTGGAAGTGGCCCCACTTCTTACATTCAATAAGGTCAGCCCATAGTGTACACCACAGTTAACACACCCCCACATTCCTCTGTTCATTGTGGTGAGTATTATCTTACCATCTAACCAGAATGAGCAAGTTTTGATAGTACTAAACAAGTCATCTGTGTGACTTTATTCTTACCCATTGAACCTAATTCCAGGGATCTCCTATCACATAGGTTGGGTTTCCATCACATGACTTATGACACAGGCTTTAAGCTCATTCCTTTAGATGTGTCGATTATGACCTTGGTGGTTTGAGGCTTTGTAAATATATCGGCCAGATTCTTTTCTGATTTTACAAAGTCGATAGCTATCGTTCCTTCACTTAAATATTGCCTCACAAGGTTGTGTCTCAGGCGTATATGTCTTCTTTTTCCGTTATATATCTTGCTTTTCGCTTTAGCAATGACTGTCTGACTATCACAATGTAGTGATATTGGGGGCATAGGTTTAGGCCATAATGGAATTTCTACCACCAAATTTTTGAATCATTCGGCTTCTGCCCCAGCCTTCTCTAAGGTTATAAATTATGCCTCCATAGTGGAACCTGTACCACAGGTTTGTTTAACAGATTTCCATGAAATCGCTCCTCCACCAAGAGTATATATGTAACCACTTGTGACTAAGGATTCTTCTGTATCAGATATCCAGTTAGCATCACAATATCCTTCTAGGACTGAAGATTTCCATTATAGTGTAAGCCATAGTTTATTGTTCATTTTAAGTACCTTAATAACCTTGTTAGAGCTTCTCAGTGCTCTTTCCTAGGGTTATCAGTATGTTGACTCAATTTCCCTACTGCCAAGGCTATGTCCGGTCTTGTTGAGTTCATTAAGTATGACACTGAACCTATAATCTAAGAATACTCC
Organism: Protea cynaroides; assembly: GCA_028583415.1. Lineage (NCBI taxonomy): Eukaryota > Viridiplantae > Streptophyta > Magnoliopsida > Proteales > Proteaceae > Protea > Protea cynaroides. The sequence continues at coordinate 64,976,056 of CM053265.1, forward strand.
TTTTGGGAGACTGGTTCACCTTGGTGTTTTATGAGATGACTCCCTACCTCTAAAGGTATCTTTATTGGAGAGCATTCATAATGTCCATATTTCTTTAGTAGGCTTTCCACATAATATGCTTGAGATAATATTATCTCATTGGATTTTCTTGTAACTTTGATGCCTAAAATGACATCAACTTCTCCCATGTCTTTTGTATCAAATTTAAACATAAGAATTTTCTTTGTTAAATTTATAATATTTAAATATGTTCCCATTATCAGCATATCACATCAACATAAAGAACAATAATTACACCTTTGCCATTATTAAATTTACTATATACACACCTATCAGAATTATTAATAATAAAACCATTACTTAATAATACGTGATCAAGTTTCTCATGTCATTGTTTAGGTGTTTGTTTTAAACCATACAAAGATTTAATTAATTTACAAACTTTATGTTCTTGTCCTGATATTATGCATCCTTCAGGTTGTTTGATATAGATTTCTTCCTCTAAATCTCCATTTAGAAAAGCTGTTTTAACATCCATTTGATGAATTACTAAGTTATAAATAGAGGCAATAGCAAATAAAATTCGTATGGTTACAATACGAGCTACAGGGGAGAAAGTATCAAAATAATCTATATCCTTCTTTTGTCTAAACCCTTTTACTACCAACCTTGCCTTAAACTTGTCAAGAGATCCATCAGGTTTTAATTTCTTTTTAAAAATCCATTTGGTATCTAGAAGCTTTGTTCCTGGTGGAAGATCCACCAACTCCCAAGTATGATTTTGGATAATAGAATCTAATTCACTTTTAATAGCCTCTTTCCAGAATACAGCATCTGGAGATGTTACAACCTCTTGATAAGTAAAGGGGTCTCTATCCACTTGATATAGTAACATATCATCACCTAAGTTAGCGGGTCTCCTTTGTCTTTTACTTCTCCTAAGTAATTCAGTAGTATGTTTGTCAGATTCTTGTTCTACACTAATTTCATTTCTTATAACAGGGTTCTCATTATGATTCTCATTAGAAGTAGTTCGAACCAATTTAGGAAACACATGTTCAAAGAATTCAGCATCAAGAGATTCAATGATGGTGTTAGCATCAAAAACATTTTCAATTGATTTCAAAACCAAGAACCTATAAGTAGCACTATGTAGAGCATATCCTATAAAAATACAATCACAAGTTTTTGGTCCAAACTTTCTTTTCTTGGGTTCGGGTATTCTAACTTTGGCAAAACACCCCCATACCCTTAAGTGATTAAAGAATGGTTTCCTACCATGCCAAAATTCAAAAGAAACTAGATTTGATTTTTTAGGAGGTATTCTATTAAGTATATAACAAGCAGATAAGATAGCTTCCCCCCACATATTATAAGGTAATCCAGAGCTAATAAGAAAGTAATTCATCATTTCTTTTAAGGTTCTATTTTTCCTTTCTGCTACACCATTAGACTCAGGTTGGTATGGTGTAGTAGTTTCATGAATTATTCCATTTTCTTTACAAAACGGAGATAGGCTATGAGTGTCATACTCAGTCCCTCTGTCGGTTATCAACCTTTTAATTTTCTTATTAAGCTGATTTTCAACTTCTAACTTATATGTTTTAAAAGCATACTCAGCTTCATCCTTAGATTTTAAAAGATATACCTTAGTATACCTAGAATAATCATCAATGAAGATTATATAATATTTATTACCTCCTTTTGATTCATGAGATTTAAAATCAGCCCAGTCACTATGTATTAATTTTAAAAGATTGGTTTGTCTTTCTACAGACTTATGAGGTTTTTTAGTAATTTTTGCTTCTATGCATATTGGGCATTTATGTTGTGAGGGTTCAGATGGACTTTGAAAATATCCTAAGTAAGATAGTCTTTTAATGTAAGGTATACTACGATGTCCTAGTCTACCATGGCAAATATCAAATGACTCAATCAAGTAAGAAGAAGCAGGAATTTCATTCATAACATTTTCAACACTCATTACAAATAGGTCATTACTGGCATAACCCTTCCCTACATATTTGTCCCCCTGTACTACAATGACCTTATCAGGAGCTTCATTCCAGCTTTATTCAGACGGAAGCCAGAAACTAGATTTCTACGAATGTCTGGGACATGTAGCACTTCATTCAAAACAAGAGTCTTTCCAGAAGTCAGCTTCAGAGCTACTTGACCCTTGCCCATAACTGGTGAGGTTTGAGAATTCCCCATATTCACAAAATCACTTCCTTTGACCGGAGAATATTTTATGAAAACAGATCGGTCAGAGCATATATGCTTGGAAGCTCCAGTGTCTACGATCTACTCCTTTGGTTTCTCAACCAAATTCACCTCAGTTACTACAGCTGCAAACAGGTCCTCTTCAGTGAGATGGACCTTAGCTTTGTCATTTCCAGTTTCTTCTTGAGGGCTCAACAGTCCTTTTTGAAATGACCCGATTTTCCACAGAAGAAGCAACCTCCCTTGGTCTTCTTGAACTTGCCTTCTTTCTTCACCTGAAGAAACTTCTTTGACTTGTCTCTCTTTTCAGTTTTACCGCCTTCCACAAGATTAGCCTTAGTTTTGAATTCCTTGGCTTTTTCCACCTTGTCAGTCTCATGGTTCTTCTCTTTTATCTTGATACGCATTATGTAATGCTCAAGAGTCCAGTCTTTAGATTTGTGCTTCATGTGTGATTTGAAGTCACTCTAGGAGTTAGGCTATTTCTCAATTAATGTTGTAGATATAAACTGTTTTGATAGTGACATTCCTTCTTTGATAAGGCTTGCTACCAAAACTTAGAACATGTCAATTTGCATGGATACACTCAAATCTTCTTTCATTTTGAAATTTAAGAAATTTGCACTAACATACTTCTTACACCCAGCATCTTTCAGAGAATATTTTTTGTCAAGAGCCTCTCATATGGTATATGCATAGTCATAGGATGAGTATACATTATATAGATCATTGGTCATAGCATTCATGATTTTGTTCTTGCATTGGAAGTCAGCATTGATCCATGCAACCCTCTTGGACCTCATTTCAGGGTCATCAGATTCCTCAGGCATCTTTTCAGTCAAGGCGAAGATAGCTCCCAGTTAGGACAAGGCGAAGTGCATCATTTGTCTCCAACGCTTAAAATTCGAACCATTAAATGGCTCAATACTATCAAACTCAGACACGATGCGCATCTTCCCCATGGTAGGCCCAACTTCAGTGGTTATTCCAAATTCAGCCATGATAACAGTCACTACAATATATAACAGAAATACTGTCTTAAGATTGTTATCCTAAATTAATGCTATAATAGAGCTTCAGTTATATATTATATGGACTAGAATGATATGTAACAGAATAATCATGTAGTAAACAATAGTTACACATGTATCACCAATATATACATACGTAGATATATGTATCTATATATATATCAACTATAATCATATAGTTAAATCTGAAACATACATAAAATAACCATGTGTACCTTATTAGCAGTAACTCGAAGTTATGAAGGAGGGTTGAGTCGTGTTGATACACTCTCCTTAAGACAGTATTTGCCCTCTATTGGTGCAGTAGGTCTCCTGCAAATCTGCCTTCAAGATAAAACAACCCCTTATGTAGGATACCCATCCAGCGTGCATACACTTACAGGTATATGCAGACCCGATGGCTAGGATCAACTCCTTTGGAAGAACACCAAGTTTCGACTCTTCGATTAAACAGAATATGAAGAGTGAGAGTCGGAGAGGGAGAGAGAGAGAGAGGGAAAATCGTATTGATTTCGAATTAGAATGAAGCATGGGGTCGAACTCTATTTATAGGGCCCAAGTACCTCTTGGATGTGTCCACTGGATGGGGTGTGACCCTCCAGATTAATCCAGATCTCAGATCCTGAGATCAACGGTCCAGATGGTACCCTTTTATGTGTAGAGATACATCTCTACATATGAACCATTTCCAAAAGGGTATCCAGGTAGGGGTGTGTCCGAATCCAACAAAACCCCCTACCCCATAGCCCGTGGCCTGTGGCCTACGCCCGTGCCGCGTCACCGTCGCAGGTCGCGGTCGAGGTCCGGTCCGGTGCGCGGGCGCGTGTGTGAGTCAACCGAACATTGCTTCCATTTTGGGGCTCAAAAGATATGCGACACTCCCTATAAATAAAGACCTCTCCTCCACAACCCTTAAGCAATGTGGAACTAAAAAGTCCTACATTGGAAAGGCCAACTCAAAATAGAAAAAACGAAATTTCCGCCCAAAACGAAAACCAAATTTTGGAGCTAAAACAAAAGGGCAAAATTTTGAATTTAAATCTTTTTAAACTTTATTTGGAAAAACCTTTTTACTTTTGACTTTTTTCGACAATACTATTCTCACCCAAGCACATTTAGTTGCAGAATTCTAATGGAATTCAGTGCATTAGTACTGGTATGATTGCACCCCATCTTAATTTTTCTATGATCATTCAAAATGACAAACTAAATATTTGCAAAAGAATTCATGAGCTGTGTGGTCCACTATAAATTCTATATACAATCATGCAAGGGCGAAGGATGATGTGACTGTTTTGATTATTGGACAATTAAGAATGATGAAGATTAGCCACGTGTAAATTTGAAACTTTTGGAAACCAGGAACCATAATGGTTATCTATTCAGCCTTACTGGTGAGGTTTAGTTTCAGTAATGGTGAGGTTTAGTTGCAGTATTGGTGACCTGATCGTCATGGGCTTGAATCTAAAAAGTTCTTTGGTAAGTCTACATACATTAACCTTTCCTCAGATCTCCCCTCCCCTCAATGGCAGGAACCTCATGCAGTAGATTCATCCTTTAGACTATTGAGTTTGGCAGCCTCAAGAATTTGTTTCTACCGATGCAGAACCATAACTGCTCTATGTAGTTCTATTGAAGCCCATTTCTGGTGCAACTAGACAGGACCCAGCAAAGGGTAGCAGAGTTCTAAAGCTTGATACAATAGCAGCCTTAGCCTGGCAATGGCTCGTAGTTGACATAATGATATTTAACACTGATTATTGGTGGATGCACAGTATGAAGCTGCAGATGTAAGTGATGGGTGACTCCATCACCCTGGCCTGTTTTGGTTTCATGATTCTATTCCCATGGTCTAGTAAAGGTTTAACCCATTCAATCCAATCTTATAGACTCCTGAGAATTAAAACCACATTCAGTTCTGAGGCATTTGAACCATATTGAACCCACAAACTGGTACTTAAGTTTTGGAACCATGATTGAAAAGGCTCATGAACTTTTCACTACAATGCAGGTGGGAAAGTGGGAATTCCTTCAACACAAAAAACCCAAGACCATATCAACCCACATCAAATCCTTTACAAGACTAATGTCAGATTAACCTCCCCATAAGACTAATATGAGATCATAACAAAAAACTTGAAACAGAGTAGCATTTGAGATAGGCATGAAGACAAGGAGCTCTCATTCTCACCTGAACATAGGCAGTATCAGTCTAGAATCCAGCCACGGCCAACCTACTCAACTTCCTACTCCATGACCACAACTTGTGATGCAACTCTTGAATTAGCCATACCCCAAACACAACTGCCAATCTTCCAAGTCATTGCCTTAAATCAAAGCTATGGCTTTGTTTGGTTGCAAGAAGAATTGAAGGGAAGGGAAGTGAAAAAGAAAATAAATTACTATTACATTACTATGTAAGTAATTCCAAATCATTCCATATTTAGTTATTTAACTTACAGCTTACTTTGCATCCAAATCCCTTGCATTTGAAAAGAAAAATAAATTTTATATCTTCCAATTATCATTACTAAAAGGAAAATTTTCATATACACACCATTAAGGATTGGAAACCTCATCTACCCCCACAAGATTACAAAAACCTCATCTACTACCCAAAAACTTTACTCCGTTAATCAACGAAGTCCATTCCGTTAAAAGATTCCCGTTAGTTGCTGACGTCAGATGCGTTGAGAATTTTAATGGATGATAATACCCTTTTAGGCTTGTTAAAAGACCAAATTACCCTTTCCTTTCATCAACGGTCTTCATCTTCCTCGAATCCTTTGTTCGACGACAATGGAATCAGTGAATCTCCACTCTCTGCTGTGATCCTCTCTCCCTTACCCTTTCAGAGGAACAGAAAACGGAGACAGAGCTCTGATCGATTTTGTAGATACAGAATCTGCCAGCATGAGACCTGAAGAAACGACATACCATTCGTAGCAAAGGATGAACCAGTGATTGCCATGATCGATCATGTCTAAGCTACAGTAGAAAGATCCTTGATCCAATCATCTAATGGCTTCCCAACCGAATACACAATGAACCCAATCTTCCTCATCGCCTGCACATTAACCACATTCCTTCTGTCAAAAAAAAACACTGGCTTCTCCATCACATCATAGATCTTCTGATAATCAAGAGACTTAAAACTCATTCTACTCCATTAGTATACACACACCTTGAGCTCCTGGCCGCCTCATAAGGATCCTTAATCACACTCAAATTCATCTTCTCTGTAACACCAGCCGACACCAAATGCTGTGGATGATCCCAATCAAACTTACTCGTCGCCAAATCTTGTTTGATCTGATCCTTTGTCACCTGCGGATCATAGATCGCGAGATGCGCTTTGTCCCCCAACAGCCCATGACATACATCGATCGCAGGTGTTTCTCTGGTATCCCCTGTATCCTTCTTGAAAGCAAATCCAAGAACAACAATTTTTTTTCCTGATACAATGTTGAACATCGATGACACCACTCGATTCACGAATCGAGATTTCTGGTAATCGTTGATCTGAACCACTTGTCTCCAGTACTTAGCAACCTCAGTGAGCCAATTCACAACTTAGACATGATCGATCTTGACAAGCTACAGTCTGTTCAACGACGGCTTTTGTATTTTTTTTTTTTTTTCTGATTCTGATATATGACTAATAATTGTCTGCCTTTGAAAGGTTTGGTCTCTTGTTTCATCCATCGAGTACCAGTATTAACAAATCTAAAAGGAGAATGGGGAAGAAGAAGTTCATCAAAAATTTAACAAAGCCATCCCCTCCTGGTCATCTTTATCGCTTTATTTATTCTCTACTATCATTTTATCATCTTGCTTTATTTTATTCATCTTCTGCAACTGGTTTCTCTATATCCCTTTTTCTGATGATCTGACTGTTTATGCGAACTTGCATCGTGTTTTGAATTGCTCTGGTCATGGTGGAGATAGGAGGCCGGTGATGGGATGCCAGAGATAGGAGGCCGGAGATAGAAGGCCGGAGATGGGATGCTGTCGTGGACAACAACGCAGAGGGGACTCGGGTTAAGGCTTGGCTGAGAGTGAAAAGGAGAGAGACATAAAATATAAGTTTCATTACAAAGGTTAAATTAATCATTCAACTACTTTTTTAAATTTTCAATTTTTAATATGAAAGGTAAAACTGTATTTCAATAATTCCATTAGTTAGTTGGATGTGATTGAGGTTTTTGCAATCTTATAGGGGTAGTTGAGATTTCCAATCCTTAATGGTGTGTATATGAAAATTTTCCTTACTAAAAATATTAAGAAATTTAAATAGTTTATATAATTATGTTATGTTACAATTATAAAAGTTTCTTTTTAAAGTTAAAGAAATTTCACTTCACTTCTTCCCCTTGCAACCAAACAAAGCCAAAGAAAATCAGGTTAACAGTGGACAATTACGTACTACATAACCTGGTGAGGCTATTTCAATTCTTCCTAGGGAGCCTTGAATTTGCAGGGGGAATGGTGGTACAATCAAACCCAAATGAGGATAGATGAACCTATATTGATTCATTTCCAAGATCCATCATTGGGATCGTTGAGAAGACACCATCATCGTTGAGAAGACAATCCAACAGAGGATGACACCAGTAAAATACTCGAACATTACAAGGCTCTCGAAATGACATAAAGATGCAAACCCAGCAGTGTACACATCAAGGCAAGGGAAGCTATTGACAGAGAAGCAGGGGAAGCATCCACAGGTTTATGGAGACTGCAGCCACTGGTGCCTGCGTGGACTGCCTGATACATGGAAAACACTATTCTAGAGCATGATAATTTGCAAATAACCAACCAAGAATACAGTTCAACAAACCCTACAGTATATAAATAAAAATGCTCTGCAACAATGTTCAAAGACCAATCTATACAAGCCCATATATGGTGCTCAGGCTCATTTGCAAATTACGATCGTCTCTGTGTTAGTGGAATAGAAGCATTAATTTGATTCCAATGGCATTAGGTATTTAATTCACCATAATAACTCAACTCAATGGATATAATGTTGGGGTCCTAGAAAATCTTGATCCTTATACACCCAAATCCAGATTCAATACTACAATTTCAGGACCGATCATTGATAGCAATGTAGAAGAGTAATGCAGTGAAATTCCACAGCAACAGCATGTCCTCCTCGCCTTACGGTTTTAAAAGAAAGGACTAGAAGGGGTACAGGGAGGGGAAGAAAATAAACCAAATAGTCTGCTGACTAGAATACCGTTTTTTTATATTCCCTTACCAAAAGAACTGTAGGAATCAGCATGAGAACCAGAACATGAGCTAATTCTGCAGCCCATCAGCTAAAATAAGCTTAGCAGCAAAGCATTGATCAAGGTAAATGAGCACATCTCAATAACAATAGAAACAGCAAAGATTTCCTGCGTATACAGCATTAGCAGCATCCTGCCTTCTAGAAACAGTCAGAGCAGCATCCCACCCTCTAGAAAACATTTCATAGTACCAGTTGTTCACCCCAACCAGGGATTGTTGCAATTTTAAGGAAGAGCTATCACTCTATTCCTTCACTAGACCTAAGGGATTTAGTGACTGCCCTTTTTTTCCCCTACCTCACTTCAACATTCTGAACTTCGAAATGGCACTTTGGCCACAATCACTGATGTAGAACCGCATCATCTTTCATAACCTTAATTTTGACAGATGGCTGCAGAGAACCAGTGGTGTTGCTTAGTTACGTACAGCATATTTCCCATTTTATCTACACAATTTCCCACTCAGAATCGCACAAATCTTGACTTGGCAGTTTCTTAGGTAGAAAAGATATTTGAGAACTTCCTGCTATCTGATTGTTGGTTCCTGTATCAATGTCTCCACACAAAAGTGCTAGCCGCTCATACTCCTGTTTCTTTCCTGATTTCATCCTTGAAGCAAAAGCATCACGGAGTTTTTTCTGGAGTCAAAAGAATATTACCAGTTACTGCCTGTAGGCACATCTATAGTTCTGTGCTTGTATGTGTGTGCCGCGTCACACCCCACCCCCTCCCTGGCGGCGGGGAGGAGGTGAGAGGAAGAGGGAGGGGGGGGGGGAAGAGAGAGAGAGAGAGAGAGAGAGACTGTACCTTGTATGATCTGTTCTTGCTTATCCTCTGGGAGACAATGTGAAGTTCATCACTATCTACCAATACACAACTTTCCTCAAGCTTCACACGATGACATTCATTAATGGATTCCTCATCTGACCTGACAGCCATTTCCTCATTGTAGCCATCTGATCTTACTGTCACAACTTGAATAAGTCAATACATACCAAATAACAAACACATAAAAGCAATGTTGAGAAATGACATCATTGATACAAGCTTCAGATAAAACCAGCAAAAGGCAATTGCAAAAAAAGTACAGGAGAAACAGTGATAAATATGAAGAAAAGAGGAAGAACAGAAAAAGAAAATTCTGGGGGCTGGTGAGGGGTTTGCATTTCTTTGAAACCTTTACCATTGTCTGGAGGAAGCAGGATAGCATCTATAACTGCACAATCATCATAATCCTTTTGCCCATTACCACGCATTGAAGATACTGTGATGCAATTTTTGGAATTATCTGCACAAACCAACGCTAACAGAGTTCAATAGCAGAAGTTAAGAAACGAGCAAACACAATGCAGGAAAAAGAACGTTACCATTTAATTCTATTGGTGGAATGCCTCCAGAAGGAACCGGTCCACTTCCTGCTTCACTTTTTAAGAATGAATCTGCAAGAACCAAAGATGCTGAGGAAGCAGAAGAAACATCAGTAGTACAGTCCATTGCATCAACAATCTCATTACGAATCTTCCCTATTCCTTGGTTGGAATTACATTGTGCAACATCAACTGAAGTGAGGGTCAATGCTGTAGCTGTCGTATCACACGTTTTGTCATTATTTTCATTGTGAAGTCCAGTTAAAAGTGATGCCCCATTCAAATCATTCCCCGAAGGAGTAATTGCTTCCAAAACCTTGGGAGAAGACAACTTATCCTCTATAGTAGATTCTTCAACCCCAAATTTTAGCATTCCATATGTCACAGAGCTATCTTCATTTTGTTCTCTAGACAAATCAGAGTCTGTTCCTTTGATGGGATCTTCAGACAATGGAGGCAAATGGCTAATATTTGGGAATACCATGACAGATGACCCACGGCTCAAATCTTTCCAATCAGGACCAACTTTTTTCGATTCCTTGGCTGGAGGCACCTCCTCCTTTATAGGATTTCCATTGATACCTTCCTTTGACTTCTCAGAATCTTCAAAGGATGGGGGGAGCAAATCTTGCACGATCTCAGCATAAAACTTTTTAACACTTACACCAACCGACTGCACCTGATTTTCAACATATTTAGTTGTTTCCTGAGCAAGAAAGCAATTCAACCTATAGTTAGAGTGAATATACTCTGAGATGCAATAAACAGGGCAAACCATGAATACTATAATGCAGGCAATGAGAATCTACATCATGTGGAACATATCATGCACACATAAAGAGGGTTTCTGTGCTTGCACACACATGCAGACTACAGCAAGTGCTGATTAAGATCATAGACTGACTATCCTTGGACAATCTCCCCCCTGGAGAGAAAGACAGAAGTGGCAAGGGAGAATTCTGTTGCCAGAAGAATATGCCCAGGGCCTTTTTACTTGTGTGTGCATGTCAGCATGAGGTTATTTTTTTTTTTTTTGGTGGGGAGAGGGGGTACCTGGCACACAATATCTTCCACCTCCAAGCACATAGCTTCAAACTTCTGATACAAGTTCCCAACCCAAGTTATTCCTTTACTTTTCGAATCCATATTGGACGTTAATTATACCTCAGTGAAACAGGGTGTCAAACTTCCTCCACCTTCCAGGATATATAACACAGGCCAATTTCTTCAATGCTTACTCCAACATGGTGACATTCCTCCCCTGCAGACATTAGAAGAAAGTGTGTTAAGACTTGCATGAAAGAAATTTTCTAATTGCTGGGTTAAGAGTAACACTCAAACGAGGATACAGGCCTGTGTTTCAAAATCAAGGCAGGCCCAGGTTCAAGGTATTCAAAATCTATCTAAACTAAAAGCCAGGTCTGGCCCATTTTTAAACCTGGCGTACCCAGTGCACGAGGCTCCCGGATGGGGTCTGGGAAGGGGCTTATGTATGCATTCATTATAAAACCCATTTTCACTAAATTGTAATAAATAGCAGAACAAAGGTAGTAAGAAAATATAAGAGAGACTCCCTTATCGAGTTCATGCTCTGACCAATTCATGAAGTTTAAAAGCCAGTCAAGAAATAGAAACCAGAAAGCAGCTGAAAACTGACAAATAAAAAATGATCCCCCCCCCCTCTCTTCTCTCCCAAAAGAGAGAGAGAGAGAGAGAGAGAGAGAGAGAGAGAGAGAGAGAGAGAGTGGACAGTCTGAGCTAAGAAAAGGTTATCCACCCACCACATTTTAGAGATTGAATCCCCCAGTGTACAATGCCTTATTTCCAGAAGGTAACACACAATACAGAATTAGAGCTCAGAATTCAGAAGTTGTCAAGAGTGCATTGGGCCAGAAACAGTTTCCTGGCTCCTGAAAAGTCCATCACAGTTGTAGACATTTTGGTTCCATTAAAGTGTTCACATGAGCTTTAGTTTCAGGCTGCTGTATGGCAGGGGGATGGTGTTCAACAACAATAAAAAAGGTCAATTTCATTAGAGGTCCATCTGAACATCAGTATGGCCCAACCAAAATAAACAACATAATTGCAGTAACATAAGAAATAATATGCCATTCTTCTAACTTAGCAAGTACTTGAAGAATGCTGATTTAGATAAGTTCCTGGGCCAGAAATACAGCTGCAGGAACTCTAAGAGCCAGATCCATATCACTTAAAATGGGACTTGGTTTGATGGGCCTTTGGGCCAACCAGCTCATGGCTTGGTAACCCATTGGGTTGGGTGTTTTCTGGTTTGCTTCTGACTTGCTGGACGATCAAGATAAGCCTATATCTGATCCACTCATCCAACGGAGACCAGCTTCTGATATTATCTTCCCTTCCCCCGTTCTGGTCCTTCGATAATAGTTTGACCCAAATTTAAAGGCTGGTTTGGTGGATCTTGAAAGTTACTAATTTCAGTCCACTAGTTTCTAATTTTGAAGGAAAGCCATAACTCCTAACCTAGCCATCAGAATCAGCTGGACTGTTGAGAGCACCTTCCCTCCTACGAGCCCTAGGTTAAATGAAGGTTTGAGCTAATCAGATTACCCCCTGTGAGACCCCATTTTGGCCCTTATTCCATCCATTGTCCTCACACCCTCTTTATTGGAATTGAGTACACGTTATTATTTCCTATAGATGCTGTTTACAGACTAACAGAAACGGACTGTCATGCTGGCCGACTGCAGTGCAGTAACTGTATCTATAGTGCTTCTTTCATTCTAGATTATTCCCCGTTCTTTATTACTGCTGTTATTACTTTGCATGGCACATATGCCCTGCTGACAGTCTTCTATGCTGAGTTTATATCATTGTTATTCTTGCTGTAACTTGAAGTTTGCCCAAGTGTGCTACAGCTGTGAGCTAGTTCCTTGACCAAGAGGCTGGTTTACATTAAATGCCTAGCTGGCTCGATTCAAATCCATATATTTGTAGATTAGGACCCAACCCAAAAGGATTTGGGCCCTGCAGTCCTCAAAGATTTCAGGAGAAAGATAAAAGTTGAAAGATAAATCTGAGATTGCTTCGTGGCCTTAGCTACCTAACTTTAATATAACTAGAAAGCACAAAAAAGATAAGATCTTCATCAAATAAATCTTGCATTATCAAAAATGTCCCATCAACGAACTCTTGGCGCTTTGCTACGAAGGTTTGCCCTATTAATAGAAATTTAAAAACTATTAAAGCTCCATCACTCAACAATGTAAGACACTGGATATTTAACTTACATCAATTAAGTTTAATTTCGCATCAGCATACTTTTCTTTTTCATTCTTTGGGGGTGTTGGCGATATAATAAGATTGGTTGTTTTTTAAAGTCATTAGTCTAGTTTACTTGCTAGAATCTTTAGTCTAGTTTACTATCTATTTTACTTCTAGTATCATTATGGACTAGGACTGCTCTATCATGTTGACATGACATGTGGCAGTCCCCTTAGGCTGAAACTTTTCTATCCATAGTTGTCAAGGCGTCGCCTAGGCGCCTAGGCTGCCTTGGGTCCCCTTGGAAAATTGGGCGTCTTGGTCGCTTAGGCGGTCGCCTTGGTCGCGTAGGCACCCAGTCAGGCCTCCATCGCCTTGGTTCGCCTTGACGCCTTGACAACTATGTTTCTATCTCTATAAATAGTGCAGTGAGGGAGGAGAATAATACACATCGAGTCTCTCTCCCTCTTCATTTTCTCCTCTTCTTCTTCTCTCTTTCTTTGTATTTGTCACATGGTATCAGAGCTCCAAGTTCCCTCATTATGGTCATCCAAAATGACCACAGTCACCCAAAAGTAGGACCACATTTGTCATGTGTACTGCAACCCAAAAGAGGGGTAACATGTGGGGGGAGTGTTGGGAATAATCCCACATTGGTTAAGTCCGGAATCTTGGATACTTTATATACTTGAAAGTCCTTCCACTTTTTGAGATGGAAACTTAACATGGATGGTTTAAAATTTGGATATTTTGTTCCTATTGATATTCTACTCTATATTCTACAGTTGGAGTTTCATCAGACCATTAGATTTGCTACTATTATGAGTTTTATATTTTGATTTGGTGGATCGAATTGATCCTAGTAATTCTACTACTTGGGATATCATTCCTCATTGTTTGAAGACCCCTGATTATTTGTCCACGTAGACTGTTCATGTTGGAGTCTACTACCTTTTTGCTCGTGTTGGAGTCTATTACCGCTTTTCTCGTGGAAGAGCATACTACTACTACCAGTTGCACAAGATGCAACTCTATACGTGATGCTAAATTAAAGGGTGTCCAACAACCTGTTTGCTAATACTACAGCTACTGCTACTACCACTGTTATTGTTGTTGCTACTACAGCTACTACTACTATTACTATTACTACTATTGCTGCTACTGTTATTACTGGTACTACTGCTACTACTACTCCTGTTGCTATTATTACTGCTACTGCTACTACTACAACTACTATATCTTATTCTCATAAATCAATGGCTGTTTTAAATCTTCAACCTAGACCCATTGCCGTTGCCACAGATCTGTTCCAAGCTGAGCATGGGTGCTTTGTATGCTCCAGCTCGAGGGGGTGTTAGCGATATAATAAGATTGGTTATTTGTTAGAGCCCTTACTCTAGTTTACTTGTTAGAGTCCTTAGACTAGTTTACTTTCTCTTTTACTTCTAGTATCAATATGGAACTAGGACTGCTCTATCATATGTTGACATGTAGCAATCCTAGTCTCCTAAGGCTGTAACTTTTCTATCTCTATAAATAGTACTATAATGAAGGATAACAATACACATCGATTCTCTCTTCTTCTCTCTTTCTTTGTATTTTATCACAAGGGGGGTCCATATTCAAAGACAAAAGTTTAAAGATTCTAGTGAAGTTTATAAGCTACAACAACCAAAGACCAAATTGGAACTCCAAAACCAAACTACAATTATCCCAAAAGACATTAGTAATTTCTCCAAGGGGGGAAAAAGAAAGAAAAAGATCACATTTGTGTTGCTGATAATTGTCAAAAGAAAACAATAATCCCTTCTACAATAGCTTCAAAAAATAATATGCAGATAGATCTCAGATTACCCGCAGCAAAATAAGCCACAAAACAACCACAAGAACAAAAAAAAAACTAGTAAGGACAAACAAACCTTAAGTTAAGAATACATAAAGAGCAGGCATACTGACAGAACCAATCTATATTAAAAGTTAATTATAGGCCTAAACAACTATGAAACAGTTATCAATTATAATATTCCAACTAACTTGATTCTCCTCCCAGTTAATTTCAAGCATAGATCTAAACTAAAGATCAGGATGGAAGCCCAGCATGAAAAACCAATCAAAGGTGACTCTGGATCTGCTTATGGACCAAATATGGATGAAACAAGTCAAGCCCAGAAAGACCCCAGAGAAACTAATCATGACAAAATGATGGCCTGAGATTTGAACTGGAAAGACATAGGGCAATGTAAGGAACATTGGTAAAAAAATATAGATGAAATCTTTCAGCTGACTGTGATTGATATCAAATTAATGGAACTGGGGGGCGAGTAACTATAATCGGATTACAGAAAATCATCATAACTATTGTTTAATCCCTATAGGCTTGGCATCGGCAGAACACTTAGAAATTTATGCACATGATGAATGTTTGTAGATGCTTGTACTGTCAGGCAGGTAGTCACACAGAGATAAACTAGCAAATGATGCACGAACAGTCTCAGCCATTCCAATAAGATGTTATTAGACTTTCATCAGCACTGTTATGTTGCAAGTCTCTCTATGAATTCACAATAATCAGGTCTTTTTTTTTTTCTCTTGGGGGTGGGGGAGAAGAACGTTTATATAATTTTCTAAGGAAGACCGTTTATGTTCTTCAATGAGTGACTCATCATTCTTTGTTCCAAGGACAGATGTTGACATGTCATGTTAAGCCATCACAATTCAGCACAATCAACAAAATATGCTATTGCATTTTGTATGTGGATACAGGATCTTTATAAATCTCCAACATGAAGAGATATCATATATAACACCTCTACTGTGCAAAAGGAAGATCACAAAACTTGAAGATCCCTATTCCTTTTTCTTTTTTAAAGAAAGAAAAGGCTGTCTATTTGTAGCAAAGTATACAAAATGTATATTCTACTCAAGAATCATGGGTAAGATTCTGGTGACAAGTGTGGTTCTGACTCCAATCAAATAACCTTGCTTAATTTCTATATGTATGCACACTTATTCGAATCTAATAGCGGCCACTCCAATTCAAAAATGCAGAAGGTTTGGATTGGCACAAGTCCAAACTGTAAATGACAAACTTTTCAAGTAACAAGTAATGCAGTGAGTGCAACAAAAGATAATTGACGGAATAACTACTCCATAATACATAACAATAAATTTTATTGAAGACGAAGAAAACACCTTACATATATGCCCAGGAAAGCAAAAAAATGCATTACTACTGAACGGCAAATGTTACCACCTTGCTAACCGGATTAATAAAATTAATCAGACCAAAGACCTAGCAGCAAAAATTTTGCACTGTAGTGGTTAGGTGCTCGTCCTAGATATTCCATGTTTATGGTTTTAATGCTGTCCCAATTCTCAAAAGCATAACTGGGAATATACCTTCTAGACTGGGAGTTCCACCCCATCTCCATCTTTCGAACTAAAAAGAGAGAGAAAATAAGACAATGAAGGAAAAAAGATTAATCATCAAGACTTTACAACAGAAAACCCAAGTCTGATCCCAATTCAATTTAGATTAAACAAAACCAAACGCAATATTGGAGAGGAAAAATCTCACGCTCTACCAATCCCTTTTTATTTTATTTTATTTTTCCTCAGTTTCTTATTCACATTGTAAATAACCTAGAATGAGAAACTACACAAAATTTATAGGGGTAGACTACAAATCAAAACTAAACATATAAGCATAACCAAGCCTCTCTCTCTCTATTAGCAGTTCAAATAGTAAACACCGTAACCATAATCAGACCTCGGCAACTAATTTTGCAACATAAATAAGCAAGCCATCCCACACCTCCAAAAACCCAGTTCATGATCACTGGTTTTAGGTGGAAGGGCACGGGGTAGAGAAGAGAGGAACCAGAACTGAATAGAACAACAGACGAAACCCAGTTCATGATCACTGGAATATGGCAAAACCACCTCAAAGAAACAAAAACGGAAAGCTAAATTCATTCATAACACCCAAAAACAACAGGAAAAGAGAAGTTAAAAACTAAGGTTCAGCCACTTACAGAGTAGAGTCTGATAATCGAAACCCAGAAAGGAAAAAGCTTAAGAAACCGATGAGCAACACAAGAGTCAGAAACCTTCACAAGAACAGAACCCACGAAGCAGTAAGAACAAAACAAAAAGGGTAAACAATTAAAAGCATGGAATTTACCCAAAAAAAAAAAAAAAATTAAAAGCATGGACAATTTTCAGAGTCCAAAAGTGGTACAGAAAATTGGAATCGTTATCGATCATCAATTATCGGGAAGAAAAATCGAAAAAGGCATGTGGGGACCCACCAATCACCACTATATGCGGCTTGGTGATTTTGAAAGTAGGACAGGTAGTTCAGCAATACATATATATAATATTATTTTTATTTTTGGTAAGAATATATAATATTGTTATATAATATTGTTTAACGTATGGGCAACAATGGAAGTCAATATAAAGGAATTAATATTGGAGTTTCTTAAAGTTTTTGGTTTGAAGGTTTTTGGTTTAGCTTAGAGAACACCTCTTCATTTAAAGAGGCGGCTACTACCGCTTAAGGCGTACACGTGTTTTCCACACCAGAATGTGGTAATTTCAGCCCAATCATTGGAAGCAACGCTACTACACATCACCGTGATGATCCAACGTAAGAGTGTCAATGCCGTGATGATCCAACGTAAGAGTGTCAATGGGTTGGGCCGGGCTGATTCTATTTTGGTTTGAGCTGAAATATTGTCAGGCTTTATAAACCCAGATCGAAACATATTCATTAAGGGTTCAGGCTGGGGTGAGCTGTGCTAAGCACATTAACTAATAGGTTGATCTGTTTGTTTCAGGCTAGGCTTATCAGATTGATTTTGGATTGGCTCACCCCGGGCTAAACTCATCGGAGTGAAAGTACAAATACAAGAAAATGACACCACCTCAATATACTTCTCATTTTCAAATCATTTATGAACTTTTTTTTTTTTTTTTTTACCAATGACTTGAAATAACTTACGATAAGAGAATCAAAAAAAAATTACAATTTTTCACCTCATCACTTTGGCAACGAAAAATTATTTGGTTCAAAACTAAACAAACCAATTGACACTAACTAACTAATCGATGAATTAAAACCAAATAATATTATCAATGGACCGTTTATTTTGCGCTTAGTTAGGAAATTAAAGGAAAAGGAAATGAAAATTTTCAAATCTAAAAATGAAATTTTTATAATTATAACACAACATCAGATATCTAAATTTCTTACCAATATTTAGCAAAGATATTTATTAAATGTAAATTTTATTTTATTTTTCAAATATAAGAGATTATGCTATAAAGTAAAATGTAAGGTAATAACTAAATACGTAATAAATTGAAATTAATTACATTGTTATGTAATAACATATGTTGTAATGATTATAAATTTTTTTTTTAATTTAAAGTTTTGGAGAAATTCCTGATACCGCCTCTAGACTTTGGTTTAAATACACTTATTATCCTAAAGTTGATTACAACTACACATACTACCCCTGAATCCCAAACCTAGTTACACAAGGATTCACAAATGCTGATGTCAATATGATGAAACATTTTTAATGTCCAAAATACCTTTTTGGATATTGTAAAAAGACAAAATTAGACTTTTTGGCTTAAAACCCTTTACCCTTTCTTTTATCTTTCTTATCTTCATTTCCAGCAACGGCGACGGAGACAGTCGGACAATACAAGAGGGTTTAGAGCTGGAGCTGATGTTTTGGTTTCGAATTCCAATCTCCCCCTCACGCAGCCTCTCTTGGAGGAAAAGACATTTTTAACCCCTCTTTGTTATTCTGATCTATACCAGTTTCTAAAATTTGGCTTTTAGGTTATGTTCGCTACTTTATCTTCTTCTTCCGCAATGGCTTCTACAGATGTCAAATTCCGATGCTTCATTCCTCATTCTAATTTTTGGAGATTGAATGGGAATCATAGCCACTAAATTGTTGACGGTATCGTGGAATCTGAAATCATTAAAATAATTTTAATTATATATGATAGTGACTTACGATTTAGAAATATGCCATGTGGAAAACATTAAAATATAATTTATTTCTACAAATATAGATATTTAGCACTAAGGGATTAAAATAAAGGTTTACTTAGTTTTAACAGTTCCAAGTAGTCGGTTTAAACGGTTTTATTCTTAAAATCAAAATTAAACCATTTAACTAAACGGTTTCATTTTTGAAACCAGAATCAAACCATTTAATAATTGGTTTCTTGGTTTCGCAATTTTAGTTTAAATGGTTCAATTCGTTTTCGATACATAGTTCGGTTTCATTTTTTACACCTATAAAAAGGATAAGCAGAATGTAAAATTTGGCCCCATTTGATTTAGGAATAGAACCCGTCTAATAATGGTCCAATAGAGCTCATTAAGTCTGCTTGTTACTAAATATACATACAGAAAATCGAAACCGAACCAATTGTGAACCAATAAGAGCCCATTAAAGCAGCCCAATAATAAACTAAAATCGAATCAGACCAAAACCAAAATTTTCTTATTGGATTGTAATTGGGCTTCGGTTTATATAGGCTTAAAATGGAATTGGCCTAGATTAAAATCTTATCAAACCGATCTATTGAGACCCTTAAATTACCATGTTTGTTTTGGATATATCTGTTAGATAATTTGGTAAATGAAAACCTATTTTTGAGTAATTTAGATTTTTTCTATTTTTTTAATTGGAACCATCTTTTCAATTCTGGGATTAAAAGAAAAAGTATAACGTGACAAACAAATTATGCCTGTATACATTAATGGTATCCAAATCCTCTCCTCCCGGAGGTTAAAGAGGAAAAGGGATGGTCCCGTTGAATACGGCCGACACCTGGGATTCGGGAAGAAAAGATGTGTATCCACATTAATGTGGAATAAAATATGGTGAAAATCTTATATTCATTGTGGGTGAAAGTAATCAAGGAATAAGATCATTAAATGATCTTTGTTCTCTGCTAATGGATCTTGGTTATGTCCTAAATTGTTCCTGATTCCCATCTATCATCAATCAAATACTAGAGTGAAGAAAGTTCTTCACCATGGGGGAGAAAATTTTGTTGTATAAATATCATTTTAATATTTTAATGTAGTTATAGATTTAAGATTGGAGTTGAATGGGAAGCTAAGGTGCCAAATGCCTTTATGCCTATATTTTATGAAAATTCAGATTAATCTGTCGACTATGGTTATGGTTTCTTTTTTTTCCCCATTTTTGGTAACGCCATTAGCCGCTTTTGGCTAAGTATCTAAATTTAGGTATCGGATATGGTATCTGTCTTGTCCATAATCAATTTGATTCAGATCTGATCAGTGTATAGATTCAATGGAAAATTAACACATGAACAAATATCATATATAATAATATTAAAACAGTATTGTATTTAGGATCAGATCAATGATTGGTCAAGTTCAAAATCGATACAAATCAGCTGCATCAGCTGATCCAACACGGATTACATAAACTTATAACCAAACTTATAACCAATGGAAGCCTTTAAGAAACTATTGATTCCACACAAAAACTGAAATATAGACCAAAACTCAAGAGGATTTGGGCCATTATTATATAAAATTTTATATATAATGTATATGGTAAAATTGAATTTATAGATTAGCTAATATCATACATGTATTTTTCTTGAGCTAAGTAGATAATAAGATCTCCATTCACACAAAAAGGAAGTTAAAACCACCCAACATTGTTAGCATGATACTTGCTTATAACAACTCAGGTCTATTCATGATAAATTGCATATTTGATTTCTCTCTCCACCAAATGTATAGCTCAGTGAGCTGGAGTTAATTCTGTCTCCATTTGCAGTTTTTACCAGGGTATGTTGATCTTCTTGATTTTGTGTCCATTCAGTTCTAACTTGTAGAGATTCTAAATGGGAAACGCTTTCTTAGATTTTTTTTTTCTTTTATTTTTTGGACGCTCAGATAATTGTTCCAACGTAATCGGTTGTCTCCGAAAAGACGATTTGTGTGATTTTTTTTTTTTTTATTACCTGCATCGTTCTATATTTGTTGTTTTTGGAATCAATTGAGTTATCAATGTAAACTTTGGTCATTTTGCTTGGTTTCACTATAACTTTTTATTTTTATTTTTTATCTCTTGATATATTTCTTTTCTTGTTTACTTCTTTAATTAGAGAAGATTGACGACAATTTGGAACCAATGTTGATGATTTCACACCAACATAATTGATGATGTTTGAGATACTGGAGTAAACTAAACCGGTTAGTCCCACTTGATCTATATCTCCTTGGATTTTTTTTAATAGTTTTATTTGAACTCGTAAGACAAAATAAATACTTTGATTAAAAGACACACGAGCCCTACTATTTGAGTATCTGGATCATCTCCAATTGACCATTTCATTAGAAGAATGCCAGTAATCTCTAGTGAATAAATGAAATTAATGTCAAAGAAAACCCCAAAAGGAATAAAGCTTAAGAAACCGATGATCATCACAAAAGAACACAAGACTTAGAAAGGTTCATAGGAACAAAACCCACGAAACAATAAGAACAAAACAAAAAAAGGTTAAACAATTAAAAGCATGGACAATTTTCCCTTGACACTGTTATGGATAAGAAATAAATTAATTCATAAACAGTTTATCAATTTGGTTTGTTTTGGTTCGATTCAAAATTTTCTAGTAGAAATCAAAATCATTGCCAATTAATAATTGGTTCTTATTATCAAAATCAAAACCGAATGGATTGACAACTAGTTCTTCAAATTCTTATCGATGTGGAGGTAAAATACAATATTTCCCCATTTGTATTAAAAAGTATGCGCAATATAATGAAACATCTTGAAAATACTTATGATTTTCAAATCATTTATATATATATATATATATAACCAATGATTTGAAATTACTTGTGAAGATAAGACAAGAGACAATAAAAAAAAGATTACAATTTTTCACTTAATCCCTTTGACGACAAAATTTTACTTTGGATTTAGATGGAAAGTAAAATGTAAATTAATAATTAAATTTGTCATAATTTAGAATTAATTCATAGTTATGTAATAACATACACTATAATGATTATAAAAATTCTTTTTTAAATTTAAAATTTTCATTCTCCTTCCCTTTTATTCCCCTTACAACTAATCAAACCCGTCTTAATTACCTAATTGACAACTTTGTTCTGTTCTGTGTCATGATTACTCACATGCAAGAGATGGTCTAGCTTTCTTGAATACTGATGATCCACATGAGATCAGGCCCAACCCATTAAGCTGAAAACCACAATCATTATAAATTGATGGGTCATGAAGTAAAATACACGTCTACCTTTATGGGATATATGATAGAGATATGATTATATGATACTGATTTACTAATCTCAGATAGATAATGATCACTTGATTGATTAATTGCAGGCATGGATGGAATCTATTCCGTGAGACATGTAAAATCTTTATTAGATTTATCATGGGCAACAACATTATTATACTTTACTATTTTATCTAGTGGGAATCCAATCAAGAATTGGATGATTATCCTATACCTATTATAAATCAAATCTATTCTATTATGAAATTGGAATAGATTTAGTATGTACTTATTATAAAAATATGATAAGGGTCCCTATAGCCTCTCTCTGACTACGTGAAAATAAAAAAGAGACCCATAACCATAGAGAGGAGGCAATAGAAAATCTCTATGGGAATCAAGAAAGGACAAGAAGAAAGGATTGAAAATCAGTCTCCAACGTAAAGATATGTCCCTTTATTATTATCATTTGTTTATTGCTCAATGTGTTTTATTATTTATATGCGATGGATTTAATAGAATAGTTTATTAGGATTTAAAGATCTCAAAGTGGTATCAGAGCTTTCTCATACAGAGTTAAAATCATTAAGTTAAGAATCAGAATGATATTATGATGTTTGAATATATTAAAATTTAGAAAAAAATTCGAAGGGAGAGATTTGACATAATCGAATTATTTTTTAATCATCAAAAATTAAAACAAACTATACCAGCTTCTAGAACTTGGCGAGACAGTGACAGCGGTATAAAATTTACTGTCACGGCCGCCGGATGCGCCGCCACTTACCGGCGAAGAAAGCAAGTGAGATCCACTCGCGGGTATTGTTTAAAAAAAAAAAAAAGGTGCGTTGACCCAGTCATCGCCGGGTCAACTCAGAAACCCTAATGGGTTAACTCGGTTAGGGTTTGACACGAATCGAGTTGACCCTTGCAATAGGAAGAAGAAGATGGGGAATGGTGGTCTGACTAGTTTGGTGACGAAGTTCAACGGGGGAGTAAGGTTGCAGTGGGTTTTGTTTTTCCTTTAGACCCTCTAGTAGTGGTGGCTCAATTCAAAGGTGGTCTACTATAGCAAACCAAACCCGAAAAATCCCTCCTCAAGATTCGGTTGAAGTTGGGTTTTTATCGAGGAAGATCACCAAACAGGGGGCTATGGCTGGTGGTTCAGGCGGGTGGCTCAAGGAGTAGGTTCTAGATTGGTTTTCCACCTAAAACCGCTGGTAGTGTTCGATAGTGGGGGCAGCCAAAATAGAAAAAAAACACTTGAAGGCTTGGAGTGGGGTTGTGATTCTCGACCGTAATTTTCTGATTAGGCTCCTCTATGGTTGCCACCTTTTGCTACCCTTGCCTGCTGCCTTTGTTGAACTTCTCCTTTCAAGCTTTCAAAATGCATCATTCTCTCTCCTCTGCTTTTCTTCTATCAGTTTCAGATCTTGGTTGGTAGGGGCATACCCCAGTCTAAATCTGAGGGATTTAGATTTTGTGATTGCCATGATGTTGTTGTTGACTTGGAATCCTCTGAGACTGATATCTTGGGCTGCATTCCCTTCTGACCCCTTATCATTCTGTCCCATCATTACCTCGTACTGAGAAATTTCTAAAAAATATACCCTATGCTCGTGCCGCACTTCTTGGATTGAGACCTTATTCATTTGGTCACCAAGTGTAACGTTTCCCTCGATTCAACTTAGACTGTCTCAGTTGGAACCCATGCCTCCCCCCACTCTATAAAATTAACTGTGTGATGGGGAAGGGGAGGACCATTTGCCATTGATTTCTGTTTGGATCAGATCTCAATTTCTCCTGCATCTATCAGGTCTTGTATAGCATGCCTCAGAGCGTTACAATTTTCAGTGTGGTGACCATGTTGATTGTGATATTTGTAGAATAGATCCATTCGAAACTTCAGTGGTAGTGGATATGGCAGAGGACGAGGTATGAATACCTTTAATTTTCCAACCTGTATCAATACTTTCATAGCCTTATCTCTGGTCATGCCCAATTTTGTAAATTGCATTTTATTTCCCAACCTCTGTGGGTAGGGGTGTGGTTCATATTCCTTGAGATCGATGGATTAGAATTAATGTTGAAAGTCTGTGCCACTAGCTGATTCCTTAATCTTCTAGGAAGGGAAAGCTCTTTGGCGGATTATCTGATCATTCCATGCCTTCATGCCTCTTAGCAATTCCTTTGATCTGTTCATTCTATCTCTAGAAGGGACATTCTCCTCATTTGGCTTTTGGATTATGGGGGCTTTTTGAATGACCAATGGTTTCTGATACACAATCTCCTCTATGTCTTTTAATACAAGATCTAAGAAAAACTGTAGCACAACTTGCTTAGGGGTACTCAATCCTTGTGGGGGTGCCACATTCATTCTCTCAATGGTTGATGCTTGGGCCTGCAGTTGCATCTGTAGATCCTGAATCATGGTAGCCATCATTTCTATGATATCTTCTATTCTCTCAATTCTAGCATCTGTAGTGCTTGGAACTTGGTTTGGTCCATCACTCATTGCTTCAACTGGTAGGACGAGGAGGGGCTAATAGGTTCAGGTGCAAACATTTTAGATAACTTCACAATGAGGATATGCCAAACCTACAGAGTAGAAATGATTACAGTTTAGGTTAACTCCTGAGTAGGTATCGAGAAAGGCCAAAGCTGACAAGTGTTAGGACTCTTGGAATGGAGGGAGGTTAGAAAGGAGTTACCATGCACAAACAAAAGCTGACTCGACCATACAAATATTAGCTCTCTTATGAAACCCCTTAAATAGACATTATTTGCAGCAATTTAGTTGCTTTGAATGGCCATGTGATCGGGCTTGGGTCTTTTGACCCAAAACGGGTCATTGGGGCAACAAGGTCCAACCACTTGGTTTATCAAAATCAAAGAAATTGAAACAGATATATTCATTCTTAAACTTTCATAAGGGATAAGTTAGCAAAAGCGGTTTATGGCTAAACAAACCAGTAAACTCCCATTTGATCACAATATCCATGCCATGATAGAGATTTTCTGATTGTTTTTAAGACTTGACGTATCAACAATGAAAGGTTCGACACATTGAATCCTCAAGTGTGAATCCAAACATGTTGACAGATCGAGAATCAAAACAGGCAGAACTTCGACGTCATAGGCGTAGATGTCGTAATCGAGTTGGACTTTACATAGTCAGTTCAGGGGATGAACCAAAAATAACATACATGTGGCTTACTCTAGGTTAGGACCGACAAAGGCTACCTTGACGAGGAGGAGTGGACCTATTCCTGTCTACACGGTGAATGATGGGCCCCTCGATTCCTTTTAATATACCATTTTGTAAAATATTAAACGACTTAGAGAAGTATAACACCTCCCCGGGCGGACCCTAGAAACAAACGTCAGAGGCTTTCCACAGTTGAGACTTTTACAAGGTACGTGTCAAGGCTATGCTTTTCACTTAGCGGTTGACCCCATATGCATGAGGACCCGGGTTGGCTAATAGCATGATGTGTAACTGAACCCAAACCCCCCAAAACAATATGTACAATCATAAATAATAGTAATCTTAGATCTAACATCCAATGTTAGTCAATCAATATAAGGAAAGTAAATCTAGAGTCTGAACATGGAATCCCCAGTGAAGTCACCACTGTGAGGACAAATGTCCACCCACACTGATGGACGATAAAGATTTGGATCTATGGAATGAGAGAGTGGTGGTGAGGAAATTCGACTGGGTTACGTGGAGTAGTGGTGTATGGGCTATTGGTCGACTGGGTAAGTATGGTGCTAATGGCGGTGCAGTGATAAATTTATCGATGGCTGTACTGAGGGATGGGAGATGGAGTGTCGAGATGGTGTATAAAAGGTTGGGTTTAATGAGGGATGGAGTAGGAGGGTGGCTCAAGAGACTGCTATGGAGTTGTGTCTGTGGGGGATTAAAGGAGCATGGGAGAGTTTGAATTACAGGTCCATAGGAGTAGGGGTTTGTAAGAATCATTGATTTTTGACTGATTTTCTCTGTACAGGGCATGGACGTATAGATCTGATGGCGGTGTAGGATATGGGCAGGGATATGGTTTTGGGATGGCCGATATGGGTTGGACTAGGTCAGACTGGCTTCTTCTCTCAACTATCATTTCATAAGCCATTTCGGATCGTTGCTCTGCATGGAATCCTTCAGTGACTTTTGTCCTAGATTTTCCACATCCACTTTGAAGAGAACTGAAAATGAAGAACATTGGCTCTTGAATCACTTGATTCGGATGTCAGATGACCAAAATATGAAGAATTAAAGTTTTGACGATAATCTGGTTGGCAACTTTGCATGGGACCCGCTGGCGGCCTCTGCTCAGAATTTTCTATGTCCACTTTAAAGAGGATGGACAATGGAGCACACTAGGGCTTGAATCGCCTGATTTAGACGCCGAATGATCAATATATGAGTACGTGAAGTTTAAATAATTAAATTTACGATAATTTGCATGCAAGCCCATGGATAATTTATCATTATTTTCAGAAAAACCCCTTGTGCTTATTTTCGGACTGAAATTGCCATATCTTCTTCCTTTGATATCAGAATCGAGCAATTCTGGTCTCATTTCGAAGGTATTTCTAAGAGCTATGCATCTATGTAGATTACAACTCATGACCTTGCTGTGGGACCCGTTGAAATCAGCCTCGAAGTCGTTACTTAACGTCTAAACCTTGAATTGACCCACAACCCTTTCTGAATTCATTCACCGAAACTCCTGCACACTGAAGGGCATCTTGGCTCAGCTTAGAACACCATAGAGAGCATACAGAGACTAATTAAATGTCGGTTTAAGAGAGTTTCACTCGCCTCCCCTGTACTTTTCTAAATTTTCATTTACCTCCCCTCTCTTATTGTCTATACACCAATAAAGCTCTGTTTGGCTGGGGGTGGTAAAAATGGGGTGCTTACAAATATGTGTCTACGATAGGGAATTAGATGTACGCACAGTTTTGTAGATGACCTTGCTTTCGTAGTGAGCGTGCTGGGACAATTTCAGTCAGATGCAGGGATTGTTCACTAGATAGAGACAATGAAGATTCCATGTTATTTGTAAAAGATGAAAGATTACATGCATATGTATGGTAGTATCACTAACTTAGAGGTGGTTGAATGTTCTAATGTGAATTTCAGTGAATGTACTGATGATAAAAAATCCACATCAAGATATATTTGTGATGGCTAAATGAGCTATTTCATAGAGGAATGCAAAACCAATCTATTCTGACTTCTTTTATTATATAATCAGAGTTTGTGGTACCGTTTGAGGCCACAAAGTATGTGATTTAGCTGATGGACTTCATTTCTAGGTTGAATGTTATGAATACCATCTCCAAACCATTGTTGCTATACTATGACAATAAGTTAGTTGTATTCTTGTTAAAGAATAACAAGAAATGAGATGCTTCTAAGCATATAAAGATCAAGTATCTAGTGGCAAAGAAAAAGGTCAACAAGAATCACATTTCTGAGGAGCACATTTCGACACTCAATATGATAGCAGATCCTTGGTAAAGGCTTTATCAGTGGGAGACTTAAAGAGTCATGTTTTTAGTATGGATGTCGTCCAGTCTTTTGTTGTGCCTGTATAGACCTTTTATATTTTATTAATACTTGATTGTATTTACTCTTTTGCTTGTGTACCTTACGAGTATAATTATTTTATATCATATTTTTTATTTCATGATTTAGCATGTACACTCTTGCTAATCTAATCATAATTTTTTATACATTTGACATGTCAAAACTACAAAAAGACGGTATTAAGCTAGGATACAAAATGCGATTTTAAGCCAGGACAAAAAAGACTGTATTAAGTCAAGACCCAAAAGACAGTATTAAGCTAGAACACAAAAGACAGTATTAAGTCAGGACTAAAAAGATGGTATTAAGCCAAGACCCAAAAGATAGTATTAAGCCAGGACTCAAAAGATAGTATTAAGCCCGAACTCAAAAGACGATATTAAACCAGAACTCAAAAGGCGGTATTAAGACATGACTCAAAAAGTAGTATTAAGTCAAGACTCAAAAGACGATATTAAGCCATAACTCAAAAAGTGGTATTAAGCTAGGACTCAAAAGGGCGTATTAAGCCAGGACTCAAAACAGACAGTATTAAGCCAGGACACAAAATAGGCGGTATTAAGCCAAAACATAAAAGGTGATATTAAGTCAAGATTCAAAAGATGGTAAGCCAGGATCAAATGTTGTCAAGGAGATTTTTGTCTATAATAACAGAAAATTGTATGCTGTATTATTGATGGGTATCTTCTGTTGTTGTTCAACATTGGTCTGCTTGTTGTAAGGATGAAAGTTTGGGGTAATTCAGGATTTTAATTATTGTATTCCATGGTCACATTAATTAATAATAGTCTTGTAGAATAATGCAGTCCAAGTGAGAGATTGTAAAATCTTTATTAGATTTATTATGGACAACATTATTATACTTTACTATTTTATCTAGTGGGAATCCAATTAAGGATTGAATGATTATCCCATACCTATTATAAACCAAATCTATTCCATTATAGGATTGGAATGGATTTGGTATGCACTTATTATAAATATGTGGCAGAGATCCCTATAGCCTTTCTCTGACTACGTGAAAATAAGAAAGGAACCCATAACCAGTGGAGATAAGACCGTAGAAGATCTCTGTGGGAATCAAGAAAGGGCAAGAATAAAGAGTGGAAAATCAATCTCCAACGTAAAGATATGTCCCTTTATTATTATCATTTGTTTATTGCTCAATGTATTTTATTATCTGTATGGAATAGATTTAATAGAATAGTTTATTGGAATTTAAAAATCCTAAAAGACACCATTAAAGTCTCAGTGTCAGTCCTACCCATAGTTAGTTAAAATGGAAACGGCAAAAAAAAAGAAAAAAAAAGAAAAAGAGGGACGGAACGTGTTTGAATGGAACAAAACAAGAATGGTATGACAAAAAAAGGGGTTAAAAATTTCAAAAATGGCAAAAAAATTAAAACAGACGGTATGGGGTTTAAATGGATCAGATATAATACGGTACGATGAAAAAGGGCAATATTGTCACACCCCAATTCTGAACCAACTAGAATGGTGTGATGAACCGTCTATGTTCTAACGGTTCCATCAGGATCTCGAATAGGCTGTGTCCGTTTGCTTAAATCATACACATCCACAACCATAATTAGAGTAAATAAACAATAGCGGAAGTTTTTATTACTAATGAACTGAGAATCTAACAATGATAACATAAATAAATTATCCAATTATCTCCAAATGACTAAGACATAAAATAAAATAAATTAATCAATTACAAGTTCTTAATAATCCAATTAATAAAACTAATCAAAGACGCATGAGTTGTACTCGCACGACGAATCATGCGACTCCATCATAGCTTTTGCATCCATTGCCGCAACATGTCCATATATTGGAGCATTCATGTAATCTTCTACAGTAGTACCTGCATCATCAACTAAAAATATTCGACGTCGAAAGGGTGAGCACATATCATGGCTCAGTGAGCAAACAAAACAATGCAACAAACATATGCAT
This sequence comes from Protea cynaroides, assembly GCA_028583415.1. NCBI lineage: Eukaryota > Viridiplantae > Streptophyta > Magnoliopsida > Proteales > Proteaceae > Protea > Protea cynaroides. Next base: position 65,006,096 of record CM053265.1, read on the forward strand.
GCATTCAATTCATATCTTTGGTCTAGTTCATAAGTTTGCAATGTGCAATAGAAAGAATAGGTGGCCGCCGCACCTTTACACATGAGTGTGTGAAGCCGCCCAATGGATCAAACACCATCGCCGTCCCACATGCACCCATCATGGAATAGAGATAGAGCTAAAGTACCCGGATCAAACACCGCATGACACTTCCCCTGATGCCCTACCCATACCAACACGTAAGCCCCTATTGGCGAGGGCTTGCAAACTGGGCTCGCAACTAACCAATCCTAATGTCAAACAGTGTATCCAAGGCCTCACCCCAGCATCCCTCAATACGTCCATAGAGATAAAGCTAAGGCCCCCCGACAGAGTAAGAGACTACATGGTCCGAGACCACCTCCCCTGATGCCCTACGACGTAATAGTTCTGCTAAGGTAATGGCGGTACGATGATGTTAGTGGACAAGACTTGAGTAGAGATAGAGCTAAAGTCTGTTGACCAGGATGAACCACAGTGTCACGTCCTCCCCCTGATGCCCCACTCGCATCAAGTACACTAACCACACACAAACATTCACATGCCTATTCCTAGCATCATCATCATCATCATGTTATAAATAAATGGAATTAAATATGTATGAACATAAATAGCAGAAATATTGGATGACATGTGAAATGCACAATACACGCATACAAGCATAGAATCATTCATGGCATTGGACTCAATAAATAAAATAGTTTATTATTAGCCAATTAGTTTAGGTCTTGTTCCCTCACCTTTGATTGATAGTAGATTCTCGTTCAAGCTTTATGAATCACTTTTAAATCACTTAAAAACCTAATAAGTTGATAGATTTTTAATTAGAATTAATTTCCATGTGTTTAGACTAACAAAAACTGAGGGGTCGGAGGTGTGGCAGCAGCTGGGGTCTCAGTTTCTACGACCACAGGGAGTGGGGTCGCAGGGTAGGGTCGGACAAACTCCGACCACACGTGAGACCACACCCTCCCTGGAAACTTCCCGAGGGCATGTGGTCTGACATGTGTGTCTTGTGGGGTCGGACATCATGCGACCTCACGTGCGACCACACGTATTATGGTCGACCTTTCACTATTAATTTCATTCCTTCATGTTTGAATCATTTGGCTTATCATCATGGTCCTTCCTATGATTGTTCTATAACTTAAAACTTGGATAAATTTCAGCTACCACCCAAAATAGTTTTAAAACATCACCTATCACCCATAACTTTCAAAAAACATCAGCTACCACCCAAACGTTTACCACCGTTAATCAAATAGATCCACTCCGTTAAATAAATCCGTTAGTTGCTGATGTTATCTAAAATCGATTTGAAATAGACATTTTTACCCTTTTTCTTTTTAATTAAAATTTTTTAAAAGCTAATAAAATGACTATTATAACCCTTCACATTTTCATTCGCCCTTCTTTCTTCTCCTTCATTGTTCTCCCCTCTTTCTTCTCTCATCGTTTTCCCTTCTGTCTTCTCCTTCGTTGTTTGAGACGTATACCGAGGGAGCTCAAGTTTTTTTTTTCCTACCATTTCACGAGTTGTGAAGGAGGGTAAAACTGTCTTTCAATATTTTCTTAAGGGTATTATTGTCTATTTTAAAATCGATTTTAGATGACATCAGCAACTAACGGATTCATTTAACGGAGTGGATCTATTTGATTAACGACGGTAAATGTTTGGGTGGTAGCTGATTTTTTTGAAAGTTGTGGGTAGTAGGTGATGCTTTAAAACTATTTTAGGTGGTAGCTGTAATTTATTCCTTAAAACTACTATTTTATACACCATCCAATGTCCACATAATTTCCTCCATGGATTCTCTTGGAATTTGTCCATAGATGGATGATTTGGGTTTCTCCTAATCCTATATTCTTCATGAACTATCCTAGGCTCTCAATTTAGTATGGGAAATTGGTTTATACCTTATGCTTGCTAAAGATTCAGAGTTTTCTCTGAATTTTCCTCCTCCTTAGTCTTCTTCTTTAATTTTCCTTCTCTTCCTTCTCTTCTCTTTCTCTCACTTTCAATTAGAGTTCTAAAAGGGTGAAAGAGGCTAAGGGACATCCTATTTATAGAGAAAAATCCTCCATAATATGCCCTAATGAGTTTAGGAAAGAACCTCCTTCGGATTAGGAAGGTTTCCTAAATTTGGTTTCTGACTGGGTTCCGTGGGGTCAGAGGTAGGGTCGCAGAATCCATCGACCTTACCTTTTGAAATGTTCGACCACATGACCAAAATTCATGTGGTTGGACTCTTTTGAGGTGGGGTCGGTCACACCTGTTTAGGCATGCGACCACATGCTCATAATTGACTGTATTTGGGTTAATTTCATACTTGATCTTGTGGTTTCTTCACGCACATGGTCCACTTGGCTCGACCATGATAGGTAGACCTGGTACAAGGTGGTAAGACCATTTATTTCGATACGGGTCTTACAACTCCCCCCTCTTACTAGAAATTTTGTCCTTTAAATTTGTACATACCTTCCGAGTCGAAAAGGTGTTTCGCATAGCATTATCTTCTTTCCATGTGATCTCTTCTATATCTCGGCTCCTCCAAGTGACCTTAACATAATAAATATCACGGTTGCATAGACGTTGAACCTTTCGACTAGTGATTTCTATTGGTGCTACTTCGAATGTCAAATCATCAGTTAGATCTGGTGGATCCGCTGTTAAAACGTGTGTTGGATCTCTGACGTACTTCAATAATGAGATATGAAATACATCATGCACACTTGACATAGATGGGGGTAATGCTAACTGATACGCCACTTTTCCACGTTTAGCTAGAATCTCATATGGCCCGATATATCTCGAACTTAGCTTCCCTTTTTGACTGAATCTTTTTAAACCTCGCATAGGTGATACTTTCAAGAATACCTTATCACCTACGATAAATTCAAGGTCTCGACATCGAGTATCTGCATACTGTTTCTTACGATTCTGAGCCGTTCTAACTCTTTCTTTAATAATGTCGACTACACGATAAGTCTCTTCAACAAATTCTGGTCCAACAATACTCCGTTCACCAACTTCATTCCAAAACAAAGGAGTTCGACACTTCTTACCATACAGTGCTGAATTTGAATGCAGTATTGAATTTCAACGTCGTACCCATAGTCTTCTGTAATCCTTCCCAAAACTTTGAAGTAAAGCGTGGGTCTCTATCAGACACAATGCTTTCAGATACACCATGTAATCTGACAATGTTATCCACATATAGCTTGGCTAACCTCTCTAGGATATACTGTGGTCGTATAGCTATAAAGCGAGTTGTTTTAGTCAGATGATCTACAATCACCCAAACCGCGTCAACTACTCGAGGAGTCAATGGTAACCCGGTGACGAAGTCCATAGTGATGTAGTTCCATTTCCATGCTGGTTCTGACAGTGGCTGTAATAATCCTGCAGGTCTTTGCCTTTCAACCTTTACCTTCTAACAATTTAGGCATTGATACACAAATTTAGCTACATCTGCTTTCATTCCTCTCCACCAATATAATTTTTTCAGATCATGATACATCTTCATACTTCCAGGATGTACCGAATAAGCGGTGGTGTGAGTTTCCTTCATTAGTCGGTGTCTAATGTCCAAACTTTCCATTTCAGGAACACAGACTCTTCCTTTGTACTTCAGTTCTTTTCAACGTCCAAGGTGAACTCAGGAATAGTCCTACCTTTTTCGATGTCTTCTTGCACCGTTCTCAGATAAGGGTTTGATCTAATAGCAGCTTTCACTTCATCTAATATATCAGGTACAATCTTCAATGTTGCAAACATATTTAAAAATTAATGAATAAACCCTTGGTTGGTTGATCCACCCGGTGCATCTATCACGAACTGCTCATTACCATAATGGAATACTTTCCTTGTAACACACATTGCCGCAGTCATGTTAACCTCTCATTGGGATTTTATCATTGTTTTTCTACTTAGCGCATCAACAACTACATTAGCTTTCCCTGGATGATACTGGATATCACAATCATAATCTTTCAATAATTCCAGCCATCTTCTTTGTCTCATGTTCAACTCCTTCTGATTAAAAAGATAAGTGAGACTCTTGTGATCTGATTTAATCTAAAATTTCTCTCCATACAAATAATGTCTCCATATCTTGATAGCACGTACTACTGCTGCTAATTCCAAGTCATGAGTGGGATAGTTCTTCTCATGTGTCTTCAGTTGTCTTGAGGCATACGCAACTACTTGTTCTCCTTGCATAAGCACACATCTTAAACCCAACCCAGACGCATCAATGTACAAGGTAAATGGTTGTCCTAGAATAGGAATAGTCAAGATGGGAGCAGATATCAATCTAGCTTTCAATGTTTGAAAATCTTCTTCACATTTGTCGGTCCAAACAAACTTTCTCCTTTCTTAGTTAAACTGGGAGAGGTACGGCAATTCTGGAGTAGTCTTCCACGAATCGTCGATAATACCCAACTAGACCTAGAAAACTTCTAATTTCTGCAATACTCTTAGGCGCTTCCCATTTCACAATGACTTCAATCTTGCTTGGATCCACTTTAATTCCTTCAGCGGATACAACATGGCCTAAGAAAGCGACCTTATTTAGCCAAAACTCACACTTTTTAATTTGGCATAAAACTTTTCTTTTCTTAGTCGCTGCAGAGCGGCTCTTAGATTCATGACATGAGTTTTCTTGTCCTTGGAGTAGACCAATATATCATCAATAAACACAATGACTAACGTATCCAACATATCATGGAATACCCGATTCATGAGTTCCATAAAAGTTGTGGGTGAATTAGTTAATCCAAAAGACATGACTAAAAATCCATAATGTCCATATCTTGTTCTGAATGCTGTCTTTGGAATATCACCTTCTTTAATCTTCAACTGATGGTATCCTGACCGAAAGATCAATCTTGGAGAACACCTTGACACCTTGCAACTGATCGAACAAGTCATCGATCCGAGACAATGGGTATCGATTCTTGATTGTAAGCTTATTCAATTCCTGATAGTCTATACACAGTCGAACACTACCATCCTTCTTCTTCACAAACAATACTGGCGCTCCCCATGGTGATATGCTGGATCTGATATAACTCTTGTCCAGTAGTTCCTATAACTGTACCTTTAGTTTCTTCAGTTCAGTAGAAGCCATTCGATAGGGTGCTTTAGATACTGGTGCGGCTCCGGGTATCAGATCTATAACGAACTCTGTCGCTCGGTCGAGTGGTAGTCCTGGTAGTTCCTCAGGAAATACATCTGGAAAGTCATGCACAACATCAATATCTTTCATTCGTTGTACTTTCTTAGTAAGATCAACCATGGATACTAGATACCCAACTTCTCCTTTCTCGAGGCATTTTTTAGCCTTTAATGCAGAGATGATGAGTTTTCGTTTACGGGGTAGTCTGGTTCCCACAAAACTAAACTCTGCTCCTTCCTTATCTTTAAATGTTAGTTTCTTTTCTGTACATAATAGGTTTACAAAATATCGAGCTAACCAATCCATTCCCAAGATAACGTCAAAGTCTGCCATCTCAAGTTGAATTAAGGTTGCATCCAACATCTTCTCGCCGATAAGAACTGGACATGGTCCATAACCTTTTTCTAATTCCACTTCTAATCCCATATGTAATCGTACAAGAAATTTGTAGTCTAAAGATCTGAGGGATAGATTTAGCTTCTTTCCAAATGACACAAATATAAAAGAATGAGTAGCTCCAGAATCAAAGAGCACTCTGGCGGGTAATAGGTATGCTACTTGTGATTTGTTTTAATTTTGTTTACATGCTCACACAAGGTAATACAAAATGAAAGGTTCAGGTCATACCTGTGACTACATCAGGCGATGCGACAACATCCTCAGATGTAACCGCATAAACCTTTCCTTGTTGTAGCTGCTTCCTGGGCTTAGGACACTCCCTTGAATAATGTCCCATTTGATTGCAGTTTTATCATTTTACTCCTTCATTATTTTGCTTTTGTTGAGGTTGGGCTGTTGGAGTAGTCTTAGCTGTAGCATTAAAGCCTTGAGTATGGAAGGGTTTAAACGTCTTTGTGTTCCCTCCGTTGTATGAATTTCCATTAGGCCTTTTGATACCTCTATTCTGAGCAAAGTTGCTCTCTCTTTGGCTCGATTCTAGCACTCGAGCAATCTGTACGGCTTCATTATAAACTTTCTTTTTCAGTCCCAAAACATGCTCCCGAATACTCCCCCTAAGTCCCATGACGAACCTTCGGGTTTTAGTATTTTCCTCCTGCATGCTAGAGGGAGCAAAGAAAAACAGCTCTTCATAACGCTGTTGGTATGCATCCACCGTCATCTGTCCCTGATACAAACCCAGGAACTCTCTTTCCATAGCATCTTTGAAACTTCGGAGAAAATATTTCTCGAAAAATGCCTCTTTATAGATTGCCCAGGTCAATTGGACGTGCTTTGTTAACAAATAACTCCGAGTAGACTTCCACTGGTGGTGTGCATCGCCTTTCAGCATAAATGTTGCACACAATACTTTTTCCTCCTCAGTAACAGTCATCATCATAAAATTTCTTTTCATTTCATCGATCCAGTGAGTTGGTCACAAAGGATCTGCTGGCTTGCCATTATATTCCTTAGGCTTCATTTTTAGAAAATGCTCGATCAGTCGGGAGTGGTCCAACTGATACTGACCATATGCCCCATACACAGGTGGTTGATACTGGTAACTGCCTTGGGCTACCTCAGGGTTTTGTACTAGAGCTTGTGCAACAGACGTCTGAGGTGCTTGGGGTACCGTGTTGCTACCCCCTGGTACTGTGCTAGCTTGTCTGGCTGGCATAGGTGTAGTATGTACAGCTGAAAAAACCATTCCCATAGCAGCTTGCATATTGGCTTGCACCTGCTGTATTTTCTACAGCTGTTGTACTAGGTTCATAATTGCTGTAGCCAAATCTATAGGTGGGGCTGGCAAGTTTATAGGATTACCCTGGCCATTAGCTCCTGGTGGTGCTATATTCGGATTCCCTTGTTCTTCAGGATTTTCATGGCTGTCTTCCTCCATAAATGGTGGTGGTGGAATTGGGTTACGTCCTCGCCTGGTTACTCTTCGCCCAGCCATTTCCTGTTTCGGTGGTGGTAGTGTCTGAAAAAAATCATAGAACATGTGTGGTAATCATAATATGCGTTATTCCCATGTCAAAATCCAACTAATCCATGTAACTTTTCAATTTTCCAAGTCATTCAGTCAAAATACTGTATTTTCCATTGTAGGGTCGATGGTGGGGTCACACTATGTCCGACCACAGGGTATGCGACCTCACAAAACCTGTCAGCTCAGCGAGAGCCTGGGGTCGATCGTAGGGTCGGTATATGTCCGACCACAGGGTCTGACCACACGATGTCTGTCAGCTCACCTAGAGCCTGGGGTCGATCGTGGGGTCGGTTATGGGGTCGCACATTTAGTCGAATTTTGCAACCGCACGACCCCAAATCAAGTTTTTAAACCCGATTTTGGAGTCATTTCCCACTCTCTCTTTTTCTTTCAACTCAACTCGCTTCCCCTGAGTTGCTACAGTATCGACTACTCGTGTTTGGTGATTATTTCTTCTATTCACGACTTCCGTTCCTTTCCTTCAGGTATGTTCTCTACTAGTCCTCATTTTTTAGCTTTCAAAACTAGGTTTTTCTCCATTTATAGAGTTTTCTTCAAATTAAAATTTTTCTAACCGTAAAAATTTATTTTTTATTGGGGGCTTCTGCTATTGGCCACCCAATGGATGAAAGCCTTCAAGAAAATTTGAGTTTCATCGGTTAGTTTTTGAGAAACTTGAAATTTTCCTCTTTTGACCTAATTTTCGGGATTTTTTCAAATTGTTGAAATTTCTTCAAATTCAATCTTTCTAGTTTAAATTTCCAACTGTATGAGCCTTGCAGGATGGTTTGAAACATATGTAAGTCCTCCTGCCCAACTGTTTGGGTGAAAAGTGAGGCTTTTGGCCAAATCATACCGCTATAATGCCAAAATTTTGAGTTTTTCACCATATTTAATATCTTGTATATTTGTCTGTGTCTTTGCAGATAGCATGGCTCGCATCAAGGTTCCCAGAGTTCATGATCCCATTCGTTTCCGCTCTAATGAAGCAGAGGCTCAGTATGCTCGTTATGAGCGTAAAAAGGTGGAAGGGGGTCACTGTGTAAACTTGGCTAGTCTAGCCTTGTTTAATGTAGAGGGTGTTTTTTGTGACATGGGTTGGCTCCCGTGATATCGTATGAGGCTTGCACCTGTCCTGCTTTGGTGAAGCAGTTTTATTGCAACCTCCAGGTAGTGGGTGATCCCAATGATACAGACAGGGGTAGGGAGGTCAGGATCACTAGTTATGTTAAAGGGGTGGAGATCTCCTTTAACTGTCAGGAGTTGGCTGATCTCCTGGGCATATCAAACAACGGCCCCTTGGTATACTGTGCACCCAAGGAACCCCAATTCCTATCTTTGATGATGCGTGCTGAGATTGATCGCCAGCTTCTTAGAGGTGATTGTTGGGAGATGAAGGCAATAAACCTACGGCCAGAGCCTCGGGTATACTGCAAGATTATTCAGCACAACCTGATTCCTCAGAGTGAGCATTATGAGAGGATTTCCCAGTTGACCGAGTATCTCTTGTACTGCATCTGCACTAGGCAGCCTGTCTGCCTTCCATACATTATCATCAGGACGATGATCCGTGCTACGACGCCTGGTCAAATAGGCAATCTGCCTTATGGCCGTTTGATCACTACCCTTCTCACACGCCTGCATGTCGACTTATTGGATAAGAGGATTCATGAGTATACCTTCTCTTCTGACCTTGACTGGGAGGCCATCTGCAAGATGGGGATGTGAGATGCATAGGTCAGTGACGAGGAGAGAAACGCTTTGGTGCATCCCCGTACCCGGGTAGAGATAGCAGATGCTGAGGCGGTAGCGGCAGCAGTAGGGGTCCATGGGGATGATGCTGAGGATGATGATCGTATGTTCATGGATGTAGATGCCATACCTCCTCCATCACCACTGCATTCCACTGGAGCTAGCCCATCTCGGGTTCCTTCACACACAGCTGGTCCTTCGCACCCACCATCTGATGATGTGATGGGGCTGCTGCATGAGATTAGAAAGGCTTAGCCCGTGACTGATTAGAGAGTAGGAGAGCTTCTAGATGCCCAACGCGCGTCTGATCAGCGGATGACCGATTTGACAGCTAGTCTCCAGGTGACCCAGACTCAGGTAGCGGACTATGACCGAGATCGTGAGGCACCTCCTCCTCCAGCACCTTCAGTTCCATGATGTATATTTTCTTTTTGTTTTTTCTTATACTCACCACCGGATTGTGGACCGTACTCCGGATTTATGTATATATATATATATATATATATATTATATATATATATATATATATATATATATATATATATATATATATATATATTGTTTTTATTCGATGTGTATATGAAACTTGTTTCTCCATTTATATATGCATTATTCTCTTTCTTAATTAATTTTTTTCCGTCTCATACAACACAGGTGCTTATAATGTGTTCTTCTTAAAGCTTTTAAATTTTATCCTAACTCAGTTTACGAACTTTTGTAGAAGTATACAGGTTTAATAGACAGGGCCCTAGAGCTCTGATACCAAGTTGTCACACCCCAATTCTGAACCAACCAGAATGGTGTGATGAACCGTCTATGATCCAACGGTTCCACCAGGATCTTGAATAGGATGTGTCCATTTGTTTAAACCATACACATCTACAACCATAATCAGAGTAAATAAACAATAGCGGAAGTCTTTAATACTAATGAACTGAGAATCTAACAGTGATACCATAAATAAATTATTCAATTATCTCCAAATGACTAAGACATAAAATAAAATAAATTAATCAATTACAAGTTCTTAATAATCCAACTAATAAAACTAATCAAAGACGTATGAGTGGCACTCGCACGACGAATCATGCAACTCCATCATAACTTCTGCATCCATTGCCACAATATGTCCATATATTGGAGCATTCATGTAATCTTCTACAGTAGTACCTGTATCATCAACTAAAAATATTCAACGTCAAAAGGGTGAGCACACATCATGGCTCAGTGAGCAAACAAAACAATGCAACAAACATATGCATGCATTCAATTCATATCTTTGGTGTGGTTCATAAGTTTGCAATGTGCAATAGAAAGGATAGGTGGCCGTCGTACCTCTACACACGAGTGTGTGAAGCCGCCCAATGGATCAAACACCATCACCGTCCCACATGCACCCATCATGGAATAGAGATAGAGCTAAAGTATCAGGATCAAACACCGCATGACACTTCCCCTGGTGCCCTACCCATACCAACACGTAAGCCCCTATTGGCGAGGGCTTGCAAACTGGACTCGCAACTAACCAATTCTAATGTCAAAGAATGTATCGAAGGCCTCACCCCAGCATCCCTCAATACGTCCATAGAGATAGAGCTAAGGCCCCCCAGTAGAGTGAGAGACTACACGGTCCGAGACCACCTCCCCTGATGCCCTACGACGTAATAGTTTTGCTAAGGTAATGACGGTACGACGTTGTTAGTGGACAAGACTTGAGTAGAGATAGAGCTAGAGTACGGTGACCAGGATGAACCACAGTGTCACGTCCTCCCCCTGATGCCCCACTCGCATCAAGTACACTAACCACACATAAACATTCACATGCCTATTCCTAGCATCATCATCATCATCATGTTATAAATAAATGAAATTAAATATGCATGAACATAAATAGCAGGAATATTGGATGACATGTGAAATATACAATACACGCATACAAGCATAGAATCATTCATGGCATTGGACTCAATAAATAAAATAATTTATTATTAGTCAATTAGTTTAGGTCTTGTTCCCTCACCTTTGATTGATAGTAGATCCTCGTTCAAGCTTTATGAATCACTTTTAAATCACTTGAAAACCTAACAAATTGATAGATTTTTAATTATAATTAATTCCCATGTGTTTAGATTAACAGAAACTGAGGGGTCGCAGGTGTGGCAGCACCTGGGGTCTCAGTTTCTGCGACCACAGGGCATGGGGTCGCAGGGTAGGGTCGGACATACTCTGACCACACGTGCGATCACACCCTCCCTGGAAACTTTCTGATGGCATGTGGTCGGACATGTGTGTCTTGTGGGGTCGGACATCATGCGACCTTACGTACGACCACACGTGTTATGGTCGACCTTTCACTCTTAATTTCATTCCTTTATGTTTGAATCCTTTGGCTTATCATCATGGTCCTTCTTATGATTGTTCTATGGCTCCAAACTACTATTTTATACACCATCTAATGTCTACATAATTTTCTCCATGGATTCTCTTAGAATTTGTCCAAGGATGGATGATTTGGATTTCTCCTAATCCTATCTTTCATGAACTATCCTAGGCTCTCAATTTAGCATGGGAAATAGGTTCATACCTTATGCTTGCTGAAGATTCAGAGTTTTCTCTGAATTTTCTTCCTCCTTAGTCTTCTTCTTTAATTTTCCTTCTCTTTCTTTTCTTCTCTTTCTCTCACTTTCAATTAGAGTTCTAAAATGGTGAAAAAGGCTAAGGGACGTCCTATTTATAGAGGAAAACCCTCCATAATATGCCCTAATGAGTTTAGGAAAGAACCCCCTTCGGATTAGGAAGGTTTCCTAAATTCGGTTTCTGACTAGGTTCTATGGGGTCGGAGGTGGGGTCGCAGAATCCGTGGACCCTACCTTTTGAAATGTCCGACCACACGACAAAAATTCATGTAGTTGGACTCTTTTGAGGTGGGATTGGTCACACCAGTTTAGGCATGCGACCACACGCTCATAATTGACTGTTTTTGGGTTAATTTCGTACCTGGTCTTGTGGTTTCTTCACGCACTTGGTCCACTTGGCTCGACCATGATAGGTAGACCTGGTACAAGGTGGTAAGACCAGTTAGTTCGGTACGGGTCTTACAAATATACTCCCATAAATTGAAGATTTATACCTAAATCAACGGGAATATATGACATTTATGATGTGGCTAACTATAAAATAGTGAGAATTATCATCTTCATTTAAGTAGTTAATTGATGTTTTATGTTTGTCCAAGACTCCAAGCATGAATCCATATGAAGAGAGAGAGAGGCTTACAATATACATTTGTTATGACCCAGAATCCACCCTAATGAGTAATAATGTAATGAGTTTAGAAGCAATTATGACGAAGTGGCAGCCTTTAATCTCACATCGGTTACATATAAAAAGCAGTATGAATATTAAATGACATGGGATTAATAAACTCATAACTAATTGAAGATGCATGTTAAAATACGAAAATGATACGATACGCATATTAAACGCATTTTAAGTGGCAAGGCTCAGAGTATGGAGTATTTTAAAATATTTTGAGGTCAATACGGTAATACGCATACTAAACGGTTGAGTACGGTATAACTGTACGATACGCTTTTAAAACGAATTGTAACTAACAGAGGTCCTAACAAATGAAGATGCAAAGCGGGTTATACATTTATGGTATTTGTAACATTCCCAAAAACCAAAACCAAAACCAAAAACCACCAAACATTTATGAACATAAATGCATCATGCTGGGCCGAAAGTGGTGTGTAATGGCTAAGTAAGAAAGTATGTCTAAGATAGTAACCTATCATCATTGTACTCTTCTGCCACTAATAAACATATTTCTTCTCCCACTAACCAACATATTTTGTTGCTTCGGTCACACCCATATCATAGAGATACGTAAATATCCGTTATAATAGATGTATGATAGCCATATATATCATTGAAAAATATGAAAAATATGGTTTTTAATAGATACTTCAGAATGGTAAGAAAATAGGTGTATTTTATAAGAACATATATAGTATGTGCAACATGTTTTGGACACATAATCCATCTTACAAAAATATTGATTTATAAAAATACAAAATTAACGTCACGTGCTTATGCTGAAGGGTCCAATTAACAACGTCTCCTTCGAAACAAATAGTTATAAACAAAAAACCAAAAAAAAAAAAAAAAAAAAAAAAAAACCCCCCCTCCCAAACCCCAAACCCTATTATTTCTCCTCTACCATTGTCATCTTCATTGGTTACGGAGAACCTATCTCTCAAATAGACACCGACCAGTAAGTTCCTCCTTTTCTCCTTCGTATTTTGCTTTTTTTCAAACATTTTTCCTTTTTGTTTTGAGAGTTCGGGAGTTTAATCTCCCAAGATAGCAGACTCCATAGTCGTAGGAACAAAATGCACTCCCGTGGGAAAAATACGAAACCCAATCTAGCAGCCCCGTCTTCTTTGAGAGAAGCTATACCTATACCTCAGACCTTTAACATCTCAGCTGCGTGGTTCAAGAACAAACTCAGCCTGTACGACCCTGATTTCGAACGAATCCTAGAAAACCTCTCAGAACTCTATGAATTTTGAATACCCAAGGATGACGAGAGAATCTGCTCTACCAGTAAAGCTGAAACCAGTGTTTACCTAGAGTACTTCGATTCTGGGTTTAAGATTCCCATACCGAGAGAGGCAAGAGACATCTTTGCCTACTATGACATAGCTCCCTCGTAACTCCATGTCAATTCCTAGACATCTGTCATAAGTTTCGTAGCCATGCTCAGGGCTCTTAAGATGCCGGCGATGGTGTCGTTGTTCTGGAGTCTTTTTGTTTTGAACAAAGATGAGCCAAAAAGCCAGCCCCCACAGGTTGGTATTTTTTCAAAGCGAGGCCGAGAGCACCCAAAGTCGTGACTACGCAAAACAAAGTTCATAACTGGCAAACAAAATTCTTCTTTGTCAGTAGGCGAGATAAAAAACCCATGTCGCCTGCCAACGTATGGCGTCTTCCAGAAATCAGTGACAAAAACACGCCACTGAAACTGACCATCGAAGAGAAAGAGAGTCATATCATGATGGGGACATGCGACCCCATCCCCTATTCTGATCTCGCGAAAATGGATTTGGATGATCCCGACGACAATGATGAAGAAAGGATCACACCCAGATCCCCAGGTGTCACACCCCAAATCTGGTCTAAACAGTGGTGTGATGAACCGTCAAGAAAACCAATGGTTCAATCAGAATTTCGTATAGGCTGTGCCATCTGATTAAACCAGAAACATTTCATAAGCATAATCAGAGTAAATAAACAGTAGCGGAAGTCTTTATTACTAATGAACTGAGTATCTAATAGTAATAGCATAATTAATTATCCAATTATCTCCAAAATAACTCAAGACATAAAATAAAATAAAGTAATCATTTACATGTTGTGATAACCAAATAACTAAACTAATTGAAAACACATGAATTGCACTTGCACGATGGATCATGCGCCTCTTCCATCGCTTCCACGTCCATCGCTGCTATGTGTCCATACATCGGCGTGTTCATGTAGATCTACAACGGTAGGATCTGCATCAATAACTAAAAATATTCAACGTCGAAAGGGTGAGCACACGTCACGGCTTAGTGAGCAAACAAAACAATGCAACAAACATATGCATGCATTAAATTTATATCTTTGGTTTGATTTTTAAGTTTGCAATATGCTATAGAAAGGATTGGCGGCCACCGCACCTCTATACACGAATGTGTGAATCCACCTAATGGATCAAACACCATTGACGTCCCACATGCACCCACAATGGAATAGAGATAGAGCTAAAGTGTCCGGATCAAACGCCACCAACACTTCCCCTGATGCCCTACCCATACCAACACGTAAGCCCTTATTGGTGAGGGCTTGCAAACTGGGCTCGCAACTAACCAATCCTAAATTTCATCTTGTGTATCCAAGGCCTCACCCCAGCATCCCTCAATACATATATATAGATAGAGCTAAGGGCCCCTAACAGAGTCGAAGACTACAAGGTCCGAGACCACCTCCCCTGATGCCCTACGACGTAATAGTTCTGCTAAGGTAATGGCGATACAACGATGTCAGTGAACAAGACTTAAGTAGAGATAGAGCTAGAGTATGGTGACCAAAATGAACCACAATGTCACGTCCTTCTCCTCATGCTCCACTCGCATCAAACACACTAACCACACATACATAATCACATGCCTATCCCTAGCATCATCATCATCATCATATTATAAATAGACAGAAACAAATATGCATGAGCAGTAATAAATGTGAGATGCACATTACAAGCATACAAGCATAGAATCAATCATGGCATTGGACTCAATAAAATAATAGTTTATTATTATCTAATTAGTTTAGGTCTTGTTCCCTTACCTACTAGAAATGTTTAATCTTCTCCAAGCTTCTTAACTCACTCTTGAACCTCTTGAAAACCTAAGAAATTTATAAGTTCTAAGTTAGGATTTAAGCTCATCAATTTACAGTAGTTAATGGTCCATACTAGAATCAAATAGACCTCTAGAAGTTGAGTGGTCTCAATATTCTGAGGTATAGTCGACCACACTTGTCACACCCCAAATTATGCACCATTCAGAACGGTGTGATGAACCGCTATAAACCAATGGTTCAACCAGGATCTCTAGTAGGCGGTATCCATTAAAAATAAAACCACGCACATCCACAACCATAATCAGAATAAATACACAATAGCAGAAATGAACTGAGCATTCTAAATGTAATAATCATAATTAAAATATCAAATTATTGTTGTATCAATTGAGACATAACTAAATAAAATATCAATTACATCTTTTATAAATCCAAATAAAATCCTAATGGAACACACATGAGTTGCACTCGCATGAGGGGTCATGCGTATCCTCTAAGTCTTCAACCTCCATTGCAGCAACGCACGCATACAAAAATCATTTATATAATCTGCAACTGTGGTACCTGCATCATTAACTAAAAATATTCGACGTCGAGAGGGTGAGCACACATCATGGCTCAGTGAGCAAACAAAACAATGCAACAAACATATGCATGCATTCAATTCATATCTTTGGTCTGATAAATAAGTTTGCAATGTGCTATAGAAAAGGTTGGAGGTCAAAGGTCACGCTTATTGACCCCTCCTCTATACACGAGTGTGTGAAGCCACCCAAAGGTCACGTTTATTGTCGTCTCACATGCACCCACCATGAAGATTGTACAACAAAGGTTAACGCTTATTGCTGTACAGTTCCATACCAACACGTAAGTCCCTGCTGGCAAGGGCTTGCAAACCGGGCTCGCAGCTAACCAATCCTAATGTCAAACAGTGTATCCAAGGCCTCACCCCAGCATCCCTCAATACGTCCATAAAGATAGAACTAGGGTCTAGTGACCAGGATGAACCACAGTGTCACGTCCCCCCTGATACCTACGACGTATTAGTTCCGCTAAGGTAATGGCGATACGACGATGTTTAGTGGACAAGACTTGAGTTAGAGATAGAGCTAGAGTCTGGTGACCAGGATGAACCACAGTGTCACGTCCTCCCCCTGATACTCGCTCGCATCAAGCACACCAACCATACACATACATCCACATGCCTATTCCTATCATCATCATCATCATCATGTTATAAACAATAATTCAATATGCATGAACAGTAATAAAAGAAATATTGTATGACATGTTGAATGCACATAACAAGCATACACGCATAGAATCAATCATGGTATTGGACTCGAAATAAAACAGTTTATTATTAACCAATTAGTTTAGGTCTTGTTCCCTCACCTTTACTTGATCGTAGGTCCTCTTTTAAGCTTTAAGAATCAACTATATATCGATATTATATCACTAGAAAACCTAACCAAGTCGATAGAATTTAATTAGAATTAATTCAGACTTTAAAAAGGATGCTGCTAACTGGGGGTCGATGCGACCACCCCTATTCTGGACTTCCCGAACACTGGGGGTCGATGATCAGGGTCTGGTAGGATCGATTGGCCATCGACCCCCGCGCGACCCCCTGTGGGTTTTGTCAATTTTTCATCCTTTAGTCCATTCTTCGTGTTTGGGGTCCTTTGGCTTGCTCCTACAGTCCATTCCACACATGTTCTATGGCCTAGAACCATGGTTCATTCACCTATATAGCTTTCATAATTTCCCCCATGGTTTTCCATGAAAATCTAACCATGGGTTCCTCCTAGATCATTCCCTCTTCTCTATCTATTCTAAGGTCTGTAGAATTACATGGAGTTGGTATCCATACCTGAGAATTAGGCTTGTTTTTCTGAAGCCTTCTCCTTGATCTTCTTCTCTACTTTCCTTCTCTTATCTTCTCTTTCTCTTCTCTTTCTCTCAATCCAATTAGGGTTCTAAAAGGAGTGAAAGAGGCTTAGGGACGTCCTATTTATAGAGTAGAAACTCCTAAAATAAATCCTATTGAGATTAGGAAGGAATCCCATTGAAATTAGAAAAGTTTCCTAATTTTCGGTTCGTGCTGTTTTTACCGATTACCGGGGGTCGATGGGGGGGTCGGAGGTCCCGTCGACCCCTGGTCCTTAAACTGTCAGACCCCCAGTATAAAACTGGGGGTCTGACTTTTATACTGGGGGGCCTCCCTTGCTGGGTATGGGACCTCCCCCTAATTTTAGTATTTTTGGGTCAGTTTAATACCTAGGATCGTGATTTCCTTCACGTACTTGATTCGTTTGGTTCGACCATGATGGGTAGACCTGGTTCAAGGTGGTAAGACCGGATTAGTTTGATACGGGTCTTACAACACCTATTTAGGTATGCGACCACACGCTCCTAATTAGATGATTTTGGTTCGAATTACATACCTAGCCTTGTGGTTTCTTCACGTACTTGGTCTGCTTGGTCTGACCATGATAGGAAGACCTAATACAAGATGGTAAGACTGGGTTAGTAAGGAACGGTCTTACAACTCCCCCCTCTTATATAAATTTCATCTTCGAAATTTACACATACCTTCCAAGTTGAAAAGGTGAGGATATTTCTTTCGCATAATATTTTTTTCTTCCCATGTGATTTCTTCCACATCTTGGCCTCTCCAAGTAACTTTAACATAGTAGATGTCACAGTTGCGTAGATGTTGAACCTTTCAACTGGTAATTTCAAATGGTACTACTTCGAACGTCAAATCTTCAGTTAGACCTGGTGGATCCGCTGTTAGGACGTTTGTTGGATCTCGGATGTTCTTCTTCAGTAACGAGATATAAAATACATCATGCACACTTGACATGGATGGGGGTAGTGTTAACTTGTCACACCCCAAATCTAGACTAACCAGTAGTGTGATGAACCATCAAAGAAAAATCAACGGTTCAATCAGGATCTCGTATAGGCCATGCCCATCCAATTAAACCAGATACATTCCACAAGCATAATCAGAGTAAATAAACAATAGTGGAAGTCTTTAATACTAATGAACTGAGTATCTAACAATAATAGCATAAATACTTATCCAATTATCTCCAAAGTAGCTCAAAACATAAAATAAAATAAATTAATCAATTACATGTTCCGATAACCAAATAATTAAACTAATCGAAAACATATAAATTGCACTCGCATAACGGATCATGTGCCTCTTCCATAGCTTCCACATCAATCGTCGCTACGTGTCCATACATCGGTGTGTTCATGAAATCTTCAACGGTAGGACCTGCATCAACAACTAAAAATATTCGATGTCGAAAAAGGTGAGCACACATCACGGCTCAGTGAGCAAACAAAATAATGCAACAAATATATGCATGCATTCAATTCATATCTTTGGTCTGATTTTTAAGTTTGTAATATGCTATAGAAAGGATTGGCGGCCACTGCACCTCTATACACGAGTGTGTGAATCCGCTCAATGGATCAAACACCATTGCCGTCCCACATGCACCAACCATGGAATAGAAATAGAACTAAAGTGTTTGGATTAAACACTGCCAACACTTTCCCTGATGCCCTACCCATACCAATACGTAAGCCCTTATTGGCGAGGGCTTGCAAACTTGGCTCGCAACTAACCAATCCTAAATGTCATACAATGTATTAAAGGCCTCACCCCAGCATCCCTCAATATGTCCATAGAGATAGAGCTAAGGCTCCCTGGAAAGAGAAAAAAGAAAATGAAAACAAAAAGAAAGGACGGATAGAGTCGAAGACTACACGGTCCGAGACCACCTCCCCTAATGCCCTACGACGTAATAGTTCTGCTAAGGTAATGGTGATACAACGATGTCAGTGAACAAGATTTGAGTAGAGATAGAGCTAGAGTCTGGTGACCAGGATGAACCACAATGTCACGTCCTCTCCTTGATGCTCTACTCGCATCAAGTACACCAACTACACACATACAATCACATGCCTATTCCTAGCATCATCATCATCATCATATTATAAATAAACAGAAATAAATATGCATGAACATCAATAAATTTGAGATGCACATTACAAACATACAAGCATAGAATCAATCATGGCATTGGACTCAATAAAAGTAAACAGTTTATTATTAGCCAGTTAGTTTAGGTTATGTTCCCTTTCCTGCTAGAAATGTTCAATCTTCTCCAAACTTCTTAACTCACTCTTGAACCTCTTGGAAACCTAAGAAATTTGTAAGTTCTAAGTTAGGGTTCAAGTTCATCAAATTACAGTAGTCAATGATCCAACCTAGAATCAAATAGACCTCCAGAAGTTGAGTGGTCGCAGGTGTAACTACACCTGTGGTCTCAGTTTCTGTGATTACAGGGTGTGGATTTGATACGTGTAATCGCATATCATGCGACCACACACATGCGACCACACCCTCCCTGGAAACTTCCCAAGGGCGTGTGGTCGGACATATGTGCCTCGTGTGGTCAATCAAACTGTGACCACATGAGTTTTTGGTTGACTTTTACTCTTAGCCACATTCTTTCATAACTTGATTCCATGGCTAACATTATGATCCTTCCTATGATTGTTCTATGGCTTAAAATTCACACTTTTACATAGTTCTTCACCTTAATCCATTCTTCAGAGATTTTCTTAGTGTTTTGTTCATGGTCTTAGGATTGAGATCTTACTTTGAATCAATCTCTCCTACATAATCTATTCTGGGCATTCAATTAATGTAGGAAATGATTCCATACCTTAAATTTACTGGAGATCCCCCCCCCCCCCCCCCCCCCCCCCCCCCCCTCTTTCCCCCCCCCCCCCCCTCCCCCCCTCCCTCTTTTTTTTTAAAATTTAAAAAAAAAAAAAAAAAAATATTTATTATTTTTTTAAAAAAAAAAATAAAAAATCATATTCCACCCCAATAAACCCAAAAAAAACCCCCCCAATAAAAAACCCCCCCCCTCTCCACCCCCATTTCCCCCCCCCCCGAAACCCACCCCCCCCACTCAACCCCCCCCCCACCCTTTTTTTTTTTCCCTCCCATCACCGGGCCGGCGGTGGGGTGTTGTCGACAAGCTTTCTACTGATTTTGGGGGGGGGGGGGGGGGGGCCGGTGTGGGGGGCGGGGGCGCCCCCCCCTGCCTAGGGGCTGGCCGGGGTCCCCCCCCCGATTCCACCAAGACCTTCTCCTAGTCTTCCTCTTCAATTCTCCTTCTCTTCCTCCTCTCTTTCCTTTCCTTTCTCTCCCCTGGTTTGAGTTCTAAAAGAGTGAAAGAGACTAAGGGATGTCCTTTATATAATCTAACAAGAGGAAAACATTCATATAAAGTCCCACTTTGATTAGCGGCGAAAGAACCCCCCCGACATGGTAAGAAGGTTTCCTAATTTTGTCACGAGGTCGATTGTTATGATTTCTTCGTGGGCACGGTGGCTCCCCCCCCCCCCCGTCAACATGCTGGGGTCGGGAAGGTCGTGGTGATGTCCATCGACCACAAATCTCAAAACTACGATCACACGTCTACTCTCCATGATGGGTGATGTGGGCCGATCCAGAGTGATCTCACGGGCCAAACCTTTCTATAGCAATTGCAAATAAACAGACCATAGCATAAATGATTGTTGTGGTCACAAAAAAATGGGGGGAATTGGCCAATGCCTCCTGGGGCTAAGTTGGACCTCACCTTTTTATATACATTGTTTTTAGATGCGTGCGTTACACGGTGTGACTACATGCCTCCGGCGTATGGGGTCTCTGGGTCTATGTGACCACATGTTTCAATTAGATGATTTGTGGTTTGAATTACATACCTAGCCTTGTGGTTTCTTTATGCACTTGGTCCGCTTGGTCCGACCATGATAGGAAGACCTAATACAAAGTGGTAAAACTGGGTTAGCAAAGTACGGGTCTTACAACTCCCCCCCTCTTATATAAATTTTGTTCTTGAAATTAGCACATACCTTCCGAGTTGAAAAGGTAAGGATATTTCTTTCGTATAGCATTTTCTTCTTTCCATGTGATTTCTTCCACATCTTGACCTCTCCAAGTAACTTTAACATAGTAGATGTCACGATTGCATAGACGTTGAACCTTCCGGCTGGTAATTTCAAATGGTACTACTTCGAACGTTAAATCCTCAGTTAGACCTGGTGGATCTGCTGTTAGGACATGTGTTGGATCTCAGATGTACTTCTTCAGTAACGAGATATGAAATACATCATGCACACTTGACATGGATGGGGGTAGTGCTAACTGATATGCTACTTTCCCGCGCTTAGCTAGAATTTCATATGGTCCGACGTACCTTGGACTTAATTTTCCTTTCTGTCCGAACCTTTTTAAGTTTCGCATATGTGATATTTTCAAGAATACTCTATCAGCCACGACGAGCTCAAGGTCTCGGCGTCGATTATCTGCATACTGTTTCTGACGATTCTGAGCTATTCTAACTCTTTCCCTGATTATGTCGACTACTTTGTAAGTATCTTCCATAAATTCAGGGCTTATAATTCTTCGCTCTCCGACTTCATTCCAAAACAAAGGAGTTCAACACTTCCTACCATACAGTGCTTCATAGGGTGACATCTGTATAGTAGCCTGATAGTTATTATTATATGCGAACTCGATCAATGGTAACTTCTCATCCCATGATCCTTTAAAATCAATAACACAAGCTCGGAGCATGTCTTCTAGAATCTGAATAGTACACTCCGAGTGTCCGTCAGTCTGAGGGTGAAATGCCATGCTGAACTTCAATGTAGTTTCCATAGCCTTCTGTAATTATTTCCAAAACTTTGAGGTAAAGCGTGGGTCTCTGTCAGACATTATGCTTTCAGGTACTCCATGCAATCTGACAATGTTATCCACGTACAACTTAGCTAACCGTTCCAAAGTATATTGAGGTCATATGGCAATGAAATGAGTTGTTTTGGTAAGTCGATCCACAATTACCCAAACTGCGTCTACTGATCTGGGAGTCAATGGTAATCCAGTGACGAAGTCCATAGTAATGCAGTCCAATTTCTAAGCTGGTTCTGGTAATGACTGCAACAATCCTGCAGGCTTTTGCCTTTCTGCCTTTATCCATTGACAATTCAGACATTGGGACACATATTTAGCTACATCCATTTTCATTCCTCTCCACCAATATAGTTTCTTCAAATCATGATACATCTTTGTACTTTCTGGATGTATCGAATAGGCAGTCGTGTGGGCTTCCTTCATTAGTCTGTGTCTGATGTCTAAGTCTTCACTTTCAGGAACACACACCCTTCTTTTGTATCTTAATGTCCTATCAGAATCCAAAGTGAAGTCAGGAACAGTCCTTCCCTTATCAAGGTCTTCTTGTACTGTTCTTAGATAGGGATCTGATTGGATAGCGATCTTTACTTCGTCTATCAGATCAGATATAATATTCAATGTAGCAAACATGTTTGAAAATCGATGAATAAATCCTAGGTTGGTAGAATCATCTGGTTTATCAATCATGAACTGCTCACTGTCGCAATTGAATACCTTTGTTTTGTCATACATTGCAGCATTTGAGCTGACTTCTTCTTGAGATTTTGTCATAGCTTTCCTGCTTAATGCATGCGAAACCACATTAGCCTTTCTTGGATGATACTGGATGTCACAATCGTAATCCTTTAGCAACTCCAGCCATCTCCTCTATCTCATGTTCAACTCCTTCTGATTGAAAAGATAAGTGAGACTTTTATGATATGATTTAACTTGGAATTTTTCTCCGTACAAATAGTGTCTCCATATCTTGACAGCATGTATCACTGCTGCTAATTCTAAGTCATGGGTTAGGTAATTCTTCTCATGTGTCTTTAATTGTCTGGAAGCATACGCAATTACTTGTTCTCCTTGCATAAGCACACATCCCAAACTTAATCCAGACGCATCGGTGTACAAGATAAATGGTTCTCCTGGAATCAGAATAGACAAGATGGGAGCTGATATTAATCTTGTCTTCAATGTTTGGAAACACTCTTCACATTCGTTGGTCCAAATAAATTTTTATCCTTTCTTAGTCAGACTGGTGAGGCGTACGGAGATTTTAGAATAGTCTTCCACGAATCGTTGATAATATCCAGCTAAACCTAAGAAACTTCTGATTTCAGCAACATTCTTGGGTGCTTCCCATTTTACAATGGCTTCAATCTTGCTGGGAGCCACTTTGATTCCTTCTGTGGATACCACATGACCTAAGAATTGCACTTCTTTTAACCAGAACTCACATTTCTTGAATTTGACATAAAGCTTTTCTTTCCTTAGTCGCTGTAAAGTTGATCTAAGATCTGAAGCATGAGTTACCTCATCTTTGGAGTATATCAATATATCATCTATGAATACGATAGCTGAGGTGTCCAACATGTCATGAAACACCCGATTCATAAGTTTCATAAAAGATGCAGGTGCGTTTGTTAATCCGAAGGACATCACTAGGAACTCATAATGTCCATATCGGGTCTTAAATGCTGTCTTCGGAATGTCCCCATCCTTGATCTTCAATTGATGATACCCAAACCTAAAATCGATCTTGGAAAACACCTTTGCTCCTTGCAACTGATCAAATAAATCATCGATTCGAGGTAGGGGATATCGATTCTTGATTGTAAGCTTGTTTAGTTCCCGGTAGTCTATACATAATCTGACGCTACCGTCCTTCTTCTTAACAAATAACACTAGTGTTCCCCAAGGCGATATGCTTGGTCGGATAAAACCCTTGTCCAGCAAATCCTATAGTTGTACCTTCAGTTCCTTCAATTCAGTAGGGGCCATTCTATAGGGTGCCTTAGATACTGGTGTGGCTCCGGGTATAAGGTCTATAACAAATTTTGTCGCTCGATCAGGTGGAAAACCAGGTAATTTCTCAAGAAATACATCTAAAAATTCTCATACCACTTCTATGTCTTCCAATCATGGTGCTTCCTTGGTGAGTTCGACCACCAACAACAGGTAACCAATTCCTCCTTTCTCGAGGCATCTCTTAGCCTTTAATGTAGTAAGAATGAGTTTTCACTTACGAGGAAGTTTGATTCCTGCAAAACTGAACTCTGCTCCTTCCTTGTCTTTGAATAATATCTTCTTTTCAGCACAAAGCAGACTCATGGAATGCTAGGATAACCAGTCCATCCCTAGGATGACGTCAAAGTCTGCCATCTCAAGTTGCACCAGGTTGGAGACCAAACTTCGCCATTTATGAGAACTGGACATGGTCCATAACCTTAGTCTAATTCTGTTTCCAATCCCATAGGTGACCGTACCAGTAATTTACTGTCTAAAGGTCTGAGGGGTAAACTTAGCTTCTTCCCAAATGACATAGATATAAAAGAATGAGCGGTCCCAGAGTCAAAGAGTACTCTGGCGATTATGCCATTAACGGGTACGTTACCTGTGATTTTAGTCTTAAATTAATTTATATGCTCATACAAGATGTTACAACAAAAGGTCAGGTCATACCTATGACTACATCAGGTGATGTAGCCGCGTGTTACTGCATAAACCTTGCCTTATTGCAGTTGCTTCCTCGGTTTAGGGTAGTCCCACAAATAATGCCCTACTTGATCACAGTTGAAGCACTTAACTCCAATACTTCCTTGCCTTTGCTGAGGTTGGGCTGTTGGTGTAGTCTTGGCTGCAGCATTAAAGCCTTGAGTACAGAAGGGTTTAAATGTCTTGGTGTTCCCTCCATTATATGTATTCCCATTAGGCCTCTTAATTCCCTTGTTTTGAGTAAAGTAGCTCTCCCTCTGGCTCGATTCTAGTACTCGAGCAATCTGTATAGCTTCATTATAGATCTTATTTTTCAATCCCAATACACGCTCCCGTATACTTCCCCTAAGTCCCATGATGAACCTTCGGGTTTTTGTATCTTCTTTCTGCATGCTAGAGGGAGAAAAGCGGAACAACTCTTCATAACACTGCTGATAAGCGTTTACCATCATCTGTCCCTGATACAGACTTAGAAACTCCTTTTCCATTGCATCTCTGAAACTCCTGGGAAAATACTTCTCGAAGAAGACATCTATGAAGATAGTCCAGGTCAACTGAGTATGCTTTGTCAGAAGGTAACTCCGAGTAGATTTCCACCAATGATGTGCATCACTTTTCAGCATAAAGGTTGCACATAATACCTTATCTTCTTCATTGATAGTCATCATCATGAAGTTTCTTTCCATTTTATCGATCCAGTGGGCTTGCCATAGAGGATTCGACGGCTTACCAGTGAATTCCCTCAGCTTTATTTTCAAAAAATGCTCGACCAGCCTAGAATGGTCCAGCTGATACTAAGCATATGCTCCATACATAGGTGGTTGGTACTGATAATTGTCTTGGTTATATCCACCTTGAGGTACTTCAGGGTTTTGTACTTGAGCTTGTACAACTGGTGTTTGAGGTGCTTGGGGTACCGTGTTGTCCATGGCTGATGTTTGGGGCACGGTGTTCCTACCCCCTAGTATAGTACTAGCTTGCCCCGCCGGTAGAGGTGTTATGTTTATGGGTGGGGGAGAGATTCTCATAGTAACTTGCATGTTGGCTTGCATCTGTTGTAATTGCTGTACCTATTGTGCCAAATTCATAACTACTGTAGCCAATTCCGTAGGTGGGGCTGGCAAGTTTGTTGGGTTGGCTTGGTTGTTGACTCTTGGTGGTACCATATTCTGGTTCTCCTGTTCCTCAGGGTTTTCATGGGTATTTACCTCCACAGGTGGTGATGGAGGTAGAATTGAGTTACGTCCTCTTCAGGTTATTCTTCGCCCAGCCATTTCCTATTTTAGACGGTGGTAGTGCCTGAAAGTCAAGGAAACATATGAGGCAAATATAATGTACGTTGATCTCATGTTAATCTCACAATAAACGAGGTAAAAATTCAAATTTTTTTTGTCATTCAGTCAAAATAGGGCATTTCCATCGTGGGGTCGATGGGTGTGGTCGCACTATATGCGACCATAGGGTTTCGACCATACGAACCCTGGCAGCTCACTAAGAGCCTATGGTCGATCGGGGGGTCGATCGTGTGGTCACAGAATTTGACCCAATTTTCAAGTCCATTTCTCCATTCTCTTTTTGTTTTCTATTGTTTACAACTCAACTCGCCTCCACTGAGTTGCTACAGTACCGAACACTTACCTTGAGTGAAATTTCTTCGATCCACCATCAGGTTCCACATCTCTACGGTACATTCTACATTCCCATTATTCTTTTTGTCGGTTCATTCTAGATTTTCATCACCTATTTCAATCTTTTTCCAATTAAATTTTATTTACCTATGAAAATTTGATTTTTATTGATGAGCTTTCCTATTGGACACCCAAGGGATAAAAGTCCTATAGAAATTTTGGGTTTTATCGGTCGGTTTGGTCAATCAATGGAAAATTTATCTTTTAACCTAGAAATTGGAAATTTTTCCCAATTTCTTAAATTTCTTTAATTTATTTTAATTAATGGTAATTTCTCATTTAATTTATCATTGTATGATAGTTTGTGACGTATGTAGTCTAAGCATTTGGGCAAGATGAGGCTTTGACCAATTCACACCGTCATAATGCCAAATTTGAATCCTTTATATCTAACCGATTGCCTATTGGTTTATGCCTTTTCAAGTAACATGGTTCGTACTAAAGTTCTCAGAGTTCACGATCCTCATTGCTTCAGGTCCATCGAAGTGGAGGTACAGTATCCCTAAAAGCAAAAAGGTGAAAGGGGGTCGTTGTGTCAACTTGGCCAGCCTAGCCCTATTCGATGTGGAGGGGGCATTTTATGATATGGGCTGGCTCCCTGTGATTCGTTACGAGGGTTGCATCCATCCTGAGTTGGTGAAACAGTTTTACTACAATTTACAAGTGGAGGGTGACCCACAGGATATAGATAGGGGCAGAGAGCTTAGGATCACCAATTTAGTCAAAGGGGTAGAGATCTCATTTAACTGCCAGGAGCTGGCTGATATCCTGGGCATCTCAAATGACGGTCCCTTGGTTTACTACGCACCCAAGGAACCCCAGTTCCTGTTAGTGAGAATGCACGCATAAATTGACAATCAGATTCTTTGGGAAGATCGTTGGCAGATGAAGGCAATTAACCTACATCCAGAGCCTCGGGTGTACTGCAAGATCATTCATCATAACCTGATTCCCCAGGGTGGACATTATGAGAATGTTTCACAATTGACTCAGTACCTTCTGTACTGCATTCGCACTGGGCAGCCTATCTGCCTTCTTTATATCATCATCAGGACCATGCACCGTGCCACGATGCCTGGTCTGACGGGTAACCTACCCTATGGGCGCTTGATCACCACTCTGCTCACTTGCCTACAAGTGGACCTGGTGTATGAGAGGATTCACGAGGGCACCTTTTCAGCTGACTTAGACTGGGAGGCCATCTGCAAGATGGGGATGCAAGATGCGTAGGTCAGTAACAAGGAGAGAAAAGATATGGTGCGTCCCCTTACTCGAGTGGCGGCAGCAAATGCAGAGGAGACAGCAGAGGCATCAGAGAGTGATGATGAGGAGGATGATGATCGGATGTACATGGATGTGGATGCCATATGTCACACCCCAATTCTGGTTGAACCAGAAGCGTGAGTGAACCGCTACTAAACCAACGGTTCACACCAGGATCTCAATAAAACCGTATCTACTAATACAAACCATCGCACATAACCATAATTAGAATATAAATAAATAAAACGGAAGTCTGAAACTAAATGGACTGAGTTATACATTGTAAGTATAATAACCAATTATTTTTCACATCAAAACATAAATAAAATATCTTTACACAATTTATGAATCAAACTGAAATAAAATAAAATAAAATAAAATCATCCTAGAGGTACACGTAGAAAGGGCACTCGCATGAAGCGTCATGCTCTTCCTCCCCTGCTTGTACTTCTAAAGAAGCAACACCTCCATATACTGGAGCATCCACGTAGTCCTCCACAGTATAACCTGCATCAACATCTAAAAACATGTATATATACAAGGGTGAGCTCACAACTTAGCTCAGTAAGAAAATCAGACAATGCAACAAGCAACATGCATAAGTAACATTCATATTATGGTCTAGTTTTAAGTTTGTAATGTGATATAAAAGGATTGGCGGTTACCGCACTTCTATACACGATTGTGTAAATCTACCCAATGGATCAAACACCACTGTCATCCCACATGCACCCACCATTGAATAGGGATAGAGCTAAAGTGTTCGGATTACACATCGTCAACACTTCCCCTGATGCCCTACCCATATCAACACGTAAGCCCCTATTGGCGAGGGCTTACAAACTGGGCTTGTAACTAACCAATCCTATATGTCACCACAGTAGGCCCAATCCCAGCACAGCTTCTTACGGCATAGAGATAGGGCTAGAGTCTGGTGGCCAGGTCGGAGACCATAGTACCACGTCCTCCCCCTGATACCCTACCTGCACCAAGCATGCTAAGATAGAAGCAAAATGAAAAGATGCTAGTGTGAGGAATGATCCCAGACCCCAGGTCCTTCCCATTCCATACACCAACGAAAACAATCACATGCCTAACAATTACCACCTAGCATAGCGAGTATGCATAAATAATATAATAACTGAAAATAAAGATGACATGTGAATATGCACAAGCAACACTTCATAGTTAATTAGGGTTTGGGTCCGATTCCCTTACCTGATGCTCGATTGCTTACTTGCTTTGTGACACAACGTCCAATCTTGTTATCATAGGATCCTACACGATGTTAGGGTTTAATTAGAATTAGTTCCTTAGGGTTTTACGTTGGTCGAAAACCAACTGAGTCAAAATATACCCAAAACAGTGCATACTGATCGTAGGTACTAGTCGTTGCACTGGGGGGAAATGGTGCGACCGGTATGGTCGATCGGTATGCCTCCGAAAGACCACCAACTTGGTGTTCATCTTCTGTCGGTCACCCACTATGACTCCTAGGGGTCCTCTTATACATTCTAGGCCTGAGCAACGAGTTAGGATTGTTTTATGCCATTCAAGTCTTAGTTCCTATGATTCATAGCCTAGAATTCGAATATAGGGTTTATTAAACAATTAGGGTTTAACGGGAATTTAAGGATTTTGATCAATACCTAGCCTTACATGGTATTGATCAGTCATGATCAATCATCCATAATGCTTAACTTAGAGAGAAGTTCAAGCACTTACCGTAGGTTCTCAACTATGGTGTTCTTCGTCCAATGGCGACTCCTCTTCCACCTTTCTTTGTTCTTTCTCCTCTTCAAATCTCTTTCTCCTCTCTAGGGTTTGTGAGGATCAATCAAAGAGGTTTAAGGAGGTTTAGAGGTCCTTAAATAGGCTAGATTAGGTTTTAGGAAGTTTTCTTATGTTAGGAAAGTCTCTAGGATTGAGATTTGGTAAGCGAGACCCACAAAGATCAGTCTCTGGATCTAACTAGTCTGCCCCACAGACATACCGATCGACCGGTATATAGACAGGTATCATAAGACTGGTATGATAATATTTCTCTGTTTTGGTCCATTTTTGTACCTGATTGTTATCCGCTCGTCCGGTCTGGTCCGGTTATGATTGGAAGACCTGTTACGACATGAAATAGAGGTTTAGATCGGGTTTATGGAGTGCGGGTCTTACAACTCCCCCACCCTTAAAATAAATTTCGTCTCCAAAATTTGCATGTAGGTCTCACAACTCCCCCACCCTTAAAAAAAATTTTGGCTTCAAAATTTGCACGTACCTTGTTTATCGAAAAGGTTAGGGTACTCCTTTCGTATTGCGTTCTCCTCCTCCCAAGTGATTTCTTCTACATCTTGGCTTTTTCAATGCACTTTGACGTAATGGATATCTTTGCTTCGAAGGTGTTGTACCTTTTGGCTTGTGAGCATCACCAGTACCACCTCAAAGGTTAAATCCTCTGTCATGTCTGGTGGGTCTACTGTCAAGATGTGCGATGGATCCCTGACGTACTTCTTCAGTAAAGAAACATGGAACACATCATGAACACTTGACATGGATGGTGGTAGAGCTAGTTGATACGCCACATTACCACGTCTGGTCAATATCTCGTATGGTCCCACATACCTAGGGCATAGCTTCCCCTTCTTACTGAACCTTTTTAGACCTCGCATAGGTGATATCTTCAAAAATACCTTATCACCCACTGCAAACTCCAGATCTCAACATCGGTTATCTGCGTAGTGTTTTTGTCAAAGTTGAGCTGTCTTCACTCTTTCCTTAATTTGATCAATTGTTCAAAAAGTTTCTTCTATGAACCCTAGTCCTACAATCCTTCTCTCTCCCACCTCATTCCATAACACAGGTGTACGACATTTCTTCCCATAGAGTGCCTCATATGGAGCCATCTGGATATTGTTATAAGCAAACTCGATGAGCGATAGCTTCTATTCCCAAGCTCCTTTGAAATTTAGGGCACACGCTCGAAGCATGTCCTCCAAGATTTGAATAGTTCTTTCTGACTGTCCGTCTGTCTAAGGGTGAAAACCTATACTAAACTTTAACTTGGTCCCCATGGCTTTCTGTAATCCTTCCCAGAACTTTGATGTAAAACGGGGATCTCTGTCAGATACTATACTCTCTGAGACACCATGAAGTCTGACTATATTATCCACATATAGCTTGGCTAGCTTGTCCATGGTGTACTGAGGTCTGATAGTGATGAAGCGAGCTGTCTTGGTAAGCCGATTGACTATCTCCCATACGGCATCCACTGACCTTAGTGTCAAGGGTAGGCCAGTGACAAAATCCATTGTGATACAATTCCACTTCCATGCTGGCTTTGATAGTGGTTGTAGCAAACCTACGGGTCTCTGTCTTTCTGTTTTCACTTGCTGGTAATTTAGACATTGGAATATGAATCGAGCTACATCAACTTTCATACCCCTCCACTAATATAATCTTCTTAAATCATGGTACATCTTGGTGCTTCTTGGATGTACCAAATATGGAGTATAATGAGCTTCTGTCATAATTATGTCTCTGATATTTGAGTTCTCACTCTCAGGTATACATAATCGTTCGCGATACCTGAGTATCTTGTCTGAATCCAAGGTGAAATCAGTGTTGCTTTTACCCTTTTCTAGATCTTCTTGCACAGTCTTGAGATGTAGATCCTGTAGGATTGCTACTTTTACTTCATCTATTAGATCTGGTGAGATCTTTAAGGCTGCGAACATCAATGTGAACTTATGAATCAAGCCTTGTTCCACTGGATCTTCTGCAGTCTCTAATATATGTTCTTCTTCATTTTCTATTGAGCCCAAGGCTGCAGCACACAGTGTGGCATTTGTACTGGGTCCTGCCTCAGGTTTCAATGCCCACTTTCTGCTTAGGGCGTCCGCCACAATGTTTGCCTTACCCAGATGATACTGGATGTCACAATCATAATCTTTTAACAGTTCCAGCCATCTCTTTTGTCTCATATTTAGGTCCTTCTGAGTGAAAAGGTAATTCAAACTCATGTCGTCTGACTTGATTTGAAACTTTTCACCATAGAGGTAGTGCCTCCAAGTCTTGATTGCATGTATGACCGCTACTAATTATAGATCATGCGTTGGATAGTTCTTATCATGTTCTTTCAACTGTCTTGATGTATAAGCGATCACTTATTCTCCTTGCATCAATACACATCTAAGTCCTAACCCTGATGCATCCGTATATACGGTAAACGGTGAGCCTAGTGCTGGGATTGTCAAGATAGGTACAGAGACCAGTCTTTCTTTCAAAGTTTGAAAGCACTTCTCACACTCGTCTGTCCATATAAACTTCTCTCCCTTCTTGGTTAGTATAGTGAGTGGAACAGTGATCCTTGAGTAGTCTTCCACAAACCTTCTATAATAACCAGCCAATAAAAGGAAGCTACAAATCTCGGCAATTGATTTTGGTGCTTCCCATTCTACTATAACTACGATCTTTCTTGGATCTACCTTAATTCCGTCTACAGATACTACGTGACCCAAGAAGGACACTTCCTTCAGCCAAAATTCACACTTCTTGAACTTGGCATAGAGCTTCTCCCTTCTCAGCCGTTGTTGGGCTGCTCTCAAGTGTGTTGCATGAGTCTCCCTGTCCTTTGAGTAAACCAAGATGTCATCAATGAATACGATGATCGAAGTGTCCAACATGTCATGAAACACTCGGTTCACCAGTTCCATGAACGACACTGGAGCTTTAGTCAATCCAATGACATTACAAGGAACTCATAATGCCCATACCTTGTCCTGAAAGCAGTCTTCAGAATTTCTCTTGCCTTGATCTTCATGTGTGATACCCTGATCTAAGATCAATCTTTGAGAAAACCTTTGCACCCTACAACTGATCGAACAAATCATCGATCCTAGACAAAGGGTATCGATTCTTGATGGTTAACTTGTTTAACTCTCGTAGTCGATACATAGTCGTATGCTACCATCCTTCTTTTTTACGAACAATACAGGTGCTCCCCACGGTGATATGCTGGGTCGTATGAAACCCTTATCTAGTAGTTCTTGTAACTAGGTCTTCAACTCTTTCAACTCCGTAGGAGCCATCCTATATGGTGCTTTAGACATCGGTGCCAACCTAGGCATAAGGTCTATCACAAACTCTGTAGCCCTGTCTAGAGGTAGTCCGGGTAGGTTTTTTGGAAATACATCAAGAAACTCTCGTACCATATCTAGATCTTCCATCTTTGGCACCTCTGCAATGATGTTGACCACTGACACTAAATAACCCACTCCTTCCTTCTCTAAGCATCTTTTAGCTTTTAGAGCAGAAAGGATCAGCTTTCGCTTCCTAGGTAACTTAGTTCCGGTGAAGCTAAACTCCTTCCCATTTTCATCCTTGAAAGCAAGCTTCTTTTCGGCACATAATAAACTAGCTGAATGCTGTCCTAGCCAATCCATTCCCAAGATGACGTCAAAGTCTGCCATCTCGAGTTGAACCAGATTTGCTTCTAGGTTTCGCCCACCAATACTAACTGGGCACGGCCCATAGCATTTATTAAAGGCCACTTCTACTCCCAACGGAGAGCTAACAAGTTTGGAATTAAGAGCTTGACAGGTAACTCTAGTCTTTTCTCAAAAGACATAGAAACAAATTAGTGTGTAGTCCTAGAGTCAAAGAGTACTCTGGCGGGTACGCCAGCTATATCTACAGTTCCTGAAATTTAATTATCCTTAGTTCTACATGCTCATTCATAACAACATAGTAAGCAAGATAGTAAGGAACAGAATCATATCAGTAACCACATCAGGTGATGCGATTGCCTACTCCGTGGAGACTGCAAATATCTTCCCTTGCTGTGGCGGTTGCTTTCTTGGAAGAGTGCAAGTCTTTGTATAATGGCCCAATTACTGGCAGTTGAAACATTTGACGTTAGGGTTCTGACCAGCTACATGTGGTAGTGGTGCAGTAGTATTCCTTGCTGGCACCACAGCAAACTGAGCCCTATATGGGCGAAATGGTCTAGTGTTCCCTCCACCAGAAGGTCTCAGTAGCAGGCCTCTTCAATCCCTTGTTTTGAGCAAAGAAGCTATCTCTTTGGCTTGATTCGATCACTCGAGCGATCTGCAGGGCTTCGTTATACACCTTATTCTCCCAACCTAAAATGTGCTTTCGGATACTTCCTCGTAATCTCATAGTGAACCTACAGGTTTTGGTTTCCTCCTCTTGCATGCTCGCTGGAGCGAAGAAAAATAGCTCTTCGTACCTCTACTGGTATGCATCAACAATCATCTAGGATTGTTGCAGGTTGAGGAATTCCTTCTCCATCTGATCACGAAAACTCTTAGGGAAGTACTTGTCGAAGAAGGCCCCCTTGAATATTTTCCAGATGATTTGGGTGTGCTTTGTCTCTAAGTATGACCGGGTAGAATTCCACCAGGCATTAGCATCTTCCTTAAGCATGTGTGTAGCAAATAACACCTTCTCATCCTCTATGCAAGTTATCAGATGGAAGTTCTTCTCCATCTCAGCAACCCACTGTGCAGGCCATAATGGTTTTCCTGGTTTCCCTGTGAAGGTAGGGGGTTTCAGTTTCAAGAACTTGTCCACTGCTCGGCTTAGGTCATTCTGCCCCTGTACATTCATTCCATACCATGGTGGTGGATACGCATAAACCCCTTGATAGACAGACGATGTTGGAAATTGCTATGGTAGCTGTGGATTCTATTCTTGGCCCATCGGCCTAGTACTACCATCCACTGTTATTTCCCCAGACTTAGGTGTACCTTAGGTAGGGATATATCCCGGTGACCTGAACATCTTCAGCATCTCGTTTTAGAACGCCTTCTGCAGAGCTTCCATCTGGTAGACCAGGTTTGTCACTATAGTCTTAGAGTTGGTGTGAGGAGGGCTTAGTAGATTTGTTGGTGCCCTGTGACTTTGCCCTTCTCCACCGTTCCTTATTGGTGTCCTGTCCCCATCCTCCCTCATTGGGGTTCCACCTTCTGGGTTCAGGTTTTGCTCACCAACATTTTTTGCTTCCACATTGTCCTCGGTTTGAGGCACCCTTGAATGGTGACGCTTCTGTGAACCTCTGCGATCGTTTTCGCCTACCATCTCAGATTACTCTTCCTTGTTTGGATCTAAGAAGGAGACATAACACATGAGGTACATTCGAATAGTCACATTTGTCGTAAAGTGTTAGTCTTTAACAAGTGCGAGGCGAAAATTGTAATGAAAACTTTAAATCAAAATTTTAAAATTTTTCTCAAAATTTTCTGAGCTTAGATACTTGTTCGGTCGCGGCACTGTGGAATATAGTGCGACGGTATGGTCAGGCGGACAACCCTCTCGGACTTTCCGAAGGGTAATGGTCGATATACCGGTTGCAGCTCTGTATGGTATGGTGTGACCGGTATAATCGACAGGTCAAAATTTTTCCTTTGGCCGAGACATACTGGTCGCAGGTATCAAGGGGTACCAGTCAATCGGTATAGCCCAAATCGTTGACCGGTATGGGTTAAAACCCCTTTTTAACCATGATTTTGACTATTTTTCTTCATTTTCTTTTTTCCATTTTCTTCGACGGCGATTCCTTTCCTCCAAGGTGTGTCTCTACAGTTCGACCGGTGTCTTTAGGAGCGATTCCCTTCTGACCAAGACCTTGAACATCATCTCCAGGTAAGTTTCTTCCTTCTTCACTCTCTTTCATTTCGTTTCTTCATGGTTTCTTGCCCAAAAACTAGGCTTTTCTTGATTTAAAAGATTCCAACCATAGGAACTCTCTTTCTTTGGCTTAGAAATAGTATTGGGACCTCTATGGACCAAAGCCCTCAATTTATTTGAGGTTCCACCGTATGGTTTACTCAAAATCAAAATTTTTGGATTTTTTACCTAGGTTTTGGTCAAAAATCCATTTTTCTTGAAAATGTTGAAATTCTTGCTTGGTTGATGATTGTTGGGTCTCTATTTGTTGCTAAATGATTACGTAAGTCCTCCTACCCAGATTTTGGGGTAAGTTTGAGGCCTTTGCTTGAAATACTGTCATTATGCTAACGAAATTTCAAAAATTCACAACTAATTCTCATTGTGTTATTTTGTTTTGTAGTTGAACAATGTCTCGGCATCGTGGTGCTGGTAAGCATGCATATGCTCCAGGCACGAATCGCCCGCACCCGCCTGTTCAGTAATTTGACGAGTGGTGGCTTCGCTTAGCAGTGGCACAAGCCCGTTTCCCATGGTTTGAGGAGAAAACATAGAGTCCGGACATTGCATGAACCTAGAACAACTCCAGTGGTTCGATGTCGAAGCGGCCTTTGGTGCACTTGGGTGGTTTCCAGTAATCACCTATACAGTGACTAACCGACCCAATCTGGTAAAGCACTTCTAAGCCAACCTGGAGGTCGAGGGGGATCTTAACGACTTCAATCACTGTAGGGATATCCACCTCACCAGCTTTGTCAAAGGTGTTCCCATTTCATTTAACACACACTAGCTTGCTGACCTTTTGGGGATTCCTAATGATGGTGACCCGGTTTACTACGCTCCCAAGGTAAAATGTTTCCTTACTGATGATCTGCGCCAAGAGGTTACGGAGCAGATTCTTATCCCAGGGGAACCCACGAAAGTAGCAAATATACAGCCTCTTCTTCGAGTCTATTGCCGCATTATTCAGCATGACATTGTTCCTCAAAGCGGTCACTATAGCGAGGTATCTCAGCTCACATAGTACCTCACTTATTGCATCTGCACCAGAGAGCGGGTCTGTCTACCCTATATTATCATTAGGACTATGTTCCAGGCTACCATGCCCGACCAGATAAGCAACATTCCTTATGGTTGGCTTATCACTACGCTTCTGCAGCACCTTCGAGTAGCCATGAGGGATGAGATTGCGGTCGAGGATACCATGACATCAAACATTGACTGGGATGCCATTGTCCGGATGAAGATGGATAACCTGTCGATCAATGATGAGGACTTAGAAGCTCTCCCACGTCTACTTAGGAGGGCAACAGTAGCGGCAGCAGCAGCAACAGCAGCCAATACAGCATATGTGGAGGAGGTAGGGGGTAGTGATGATGAACAGATAGAGGATATTCCTGTACCAGAACCCCAGCCCATACCTACAACAGGACCATCTCAACCTCCTCCTGATACCGTGATGGGTATGTTTACAGAGATTCGGGATGCTCCGCGTGAGATGAACCATGACCTAAGGCACCTCTCTCGCAGCCTCAGAGTCACACAGGAGCAGGTACACTGGCTCAGGGTTGCATATGAGCGTGACTATGACATTGCTGACCCTATTCCTCCGATGCCCCCAACCCCATGATGAATCACCCTATTTTCTCTCTTCCTCACAATACAATGACTTTTATAATAGGGTAACTGCCGATTTGTGGACTGTACCCTATAACACAATTAACTTTTCACTCTTGGAATGCTTTATGCTTTATTCTCTGATACGATTTTTCTTCTTACTTGTTATGGAAGTTTATGATCATTCTTGCATGTTATTATGGTTTTATAACTAGAGCATGTCTGTTTATTAGGTTCTCACTTTTAATATAGTAAATTATACTCTTTAGTATTTAGTTTCGGGCATCAAACAAATGCTTAAGGTGTGTTTTTATTAAATCTTTTAATTTTTTCTATCTCAGTTCATCGACTCTGTTAGGTGCAAATGTGGTCTGTTGGACAGAGCCTAAGAGCTATGATACCAAGTTGTCACACCTCAATTTCGGCTGAACCAGAACTGTGAGTGAACCGCCACTAAACCAATGGTTCACACCAGGATCTCAATAAGACCGTATCCACTAATACAAACCATTGCACATAACTATAATCAGAAAATAAATAAATACAACGAAAGTCTTAAACTAAATGGACTGAGTTCTACATTGTAAATATAGTAATAAATTATTTCCCACACGAAAACGTAAATAAAATATCTTTACACAATTTATGAATCTAACTGAAATAAAATAAAATAAAATAAAACTATCTTAGAGGTACACGCAGAAAGGGCACTCGCACGAAGCGTCATGCTCGTCCTCCTCTGCTTGCACTTCTAAAGTAGCAACACCTCCATATACTGGAGCGTCCACGTAGTCCTCCACAGTATAACCTGCATCAACATCTAAAAACATGTATATATACAAGGGTGAGCTCACAACTTAGCTCAGTAAGAAAATCAGACAATGCAACAAGCAACATGCATGAGTAACATTCACATTATGGTTTGGTTTTAAGTTTGCAATGTGCTATAGAAAGGATTGGTGGCCACCACACCTTTATACACGAGTGTGTAAATCTGCCCAATGGATCAAACACCATTGTCGTCTCACATGCACCCACCATGGAATAGGGATAGAGCTAAAGTGTCTGGATCACACACCACCAACACTTTCCTTGATGCCCTACCCATATCAATACATAAGCCTTTATTGATGAGGGCTTGCAAACTGGGCTCGCAACTAACCAATCCTATATGTCACCACAGTAGGCCCTATCCCAGCACAGCTTCCTACGGCATAGAGATAGTGCTAGAGTCTGGTGGCCTGGTCGGAGACTACAATGCCACGTCCTCCCCTTGATACCCTACTCGCACCAAGCATGCTAAGACAAAAGCAATACGAAAAGGTGCTAGTGTGAGGAAAGATCTCAGACCCTAGGCCCTTCCAATTCTACACACCAAAGAAAATAATCACATGCCTAACAATCACCGCCTAGCATAGCGAGTATGCACGAACAATATAATAGCTGAAAGTAAAGATGACATGTGAATATGCACAAGCAACACTCCATAGAACAATAGTTATTAACAACGTCTTACTGTTATTAGTTAATTAGGATTTGGGTCTGATTCCCTTATCCGATGCTTGATTGCTTACTTGCTTCGCGTCACAACATCCAATCTTGCTATCACAGGGTCCTACACGATGTTAGGGTTTAATTAGAATTAGTTCCTTAGGGTTTTACGTTGGTCAGAAATCAACTGGGTCAAAGTATACCCAAAATAATGCATATCGATCACAGGTACCGGTCGCTGCACTGGGGGGAAATGGTGTGACCGGTATGGTCGATCGGTCCCTGCTTGACCAACTCCTTAGAGGTACCGGTCGCAGTATCGGTCGCATATAGTGCAACTAGTATAGTAAATCAGTATGCCTCCAAAAGACCACTAACTTGGTGTTCATCTTCCATCGGTCACCCACTATGACTCCTAGGGGTCCTCCTATGGATTCTAGGCCTGAGCAATGAGTTAGGATTGTTTTATGTTCCATTCAAGTCCTAGTTCCTATGATTCTTCACCTAAAATTCGAATCTAGGGTTTATCGTCCAATTAAGGTTTAACGGAAATTTAGGGATTTTGATCAATACCTAGCCTTGCATGGTATTGATCAGTCATCCATAATGCTTAACTTAGAAAGAAGTTCAAGCACTTACCGTTGGTTCTCAACTATGGTATTCTTTGTCCAACATCGGCTCCTCTTCCACATTTCTTAGCTCTTTCTCCTCTTCAAATCTATTTCTCCTCTCTAGGGTTTGTGAGGATTAATCAAAGAGGTTTAAGGAGGTTTAGAGGTCCTTAAATAGGCTAGATTAGGTTTTAGAAAGTTTTCCTACGTTAGGAAAGTCTCTAGGATTGAGATTTGGCAAGCGGGATCCACAGAGATCCGTCTCCAGATCTAACTAGTCTGCCGGTGCAGACATATCGATCGACCGGTATATAGACTGGTACCATAAGACCGATATCATAATATTTTTCTGTTTTGATCCATTTTCGTACCTGATTGTCATCCGCTCGTCCCATGTGGTCCGGTTATGATTAGAAAACCTGTTACGACATGAAAAAGAGGTTTAGATTGGGTTCATGGAGTGCGGGTCTTACACCATACCTCCTCCGTCACCACATCATTCTACAGGAGTCGGCCCTTCTTGGCTTCTCATTTGACTGGTCCTTCGCGCCCACCATCAGATGACATGATGGATTTATTGCTTGAGATTCGTGGTGCTCAGCGTGCTATTGATCTTCGAGTAGGAGAGATCATAGACACTCAGCGTGCAACTGATGGACGGGTAACGAGTCTCACCGAGAGTCTTCGAGCGACCCAGGCATAGGTAGCCTAGCTCACGAGGGTATATGTCGAGGACAGTGGGTGAGACCGAGAGGCATCTCCTCCTCCCACACCATGACATGTACATTTTCTTTGTAGTTGTATTACAGAGTAACTGTCTAGGTTGTGGACTACACTCTGGCCCATGATGTACATTTGTTATTTCATATTCAAGTCTATATATAGCTATATCCATTTATTTTTCATTTACATACATGCATTATTTTCTTTCTTAATTTATTTCTCAAACAACATAGGTGCTTATGGTGTGTTCGTATACGATTTTTAGTTTATCCTAACTCAGTTCACGTTTCTTGTGAAAATAATTTGGTTTAATGGAGCAGAGCCTGAGAGCTCTGAAACCAAGCTGTCACACCCCAAATCTGGTCTAACTAGTATTGTGATGAACCGTCAAGAAAACCAATGGTTCAATCAGGGATCTCGTATAGGCCGTGCCCATCTGATTAAACCAGATACATTCCACAAGCATAATCAGAGTAAATAAACAATAGCAGAAGTCTTTAATACTAATGAACTGAGTATCTAACAATAATAGCATAATTAATTATCCAATTATCTCTAAAATAACTCAAGACATAAAATAAAATAAAGTAATCAATTACATGTTTCGATAACCAAACAACTAAACTAATCGAAAACACATGAATTGCACTCGCATGACGGATTATGCGCCTCTTCCATAGCGTCCACGTCCATCGCTGCTACGTGTCCATACATCGGCGTGTTCATGTAATCTTCAACGGTAGGACCTACATCAACAACTAAAAATATTCGACGTCGAAAGGGTGAGCATACATTACGGCTCGATAAACAAACAAAACAATGCAACAAACATATGCATATATTAAATTTATATTTTTGGTCTGGTTTTTCAATTCACAATATGCTATAGAAAGGATTAGGGGCCACCACACCTCTATACACGAGTGTGTGAACCACCCAATGGATCAAACACCATTATCATCCCACATGCACCCACCATGGAATAAAGATAGAGCTAAAGTGTCCAGATCAAACACCGTCAACACTTCCCCTGATGCCCTACCCATACCAACATGTAAGCCCCTATTGACTAGGGCTTGTAAACTAGGCTCGCAACTAACCAATCCTAAATGTCATCCAGTATATCCAAGGCCTCACCCCAACATCATTCAATACGTACATAGAGATAGAGCTAAGGCCCCCCGGCAGAGTCGAAGACTACATGGTCCGAGACCACCTCCCCTGATGCCCTATGACGTAATAGTTATGCTAAGGTAATGGCGATACAATGATGTCAATGAACAAGACTTAAGTAGAGATAGAGCTAGAGTCTGGTGACCAGGATGAACCAAAATGTCACGTCCTCCCCCTGATGATCCACTTGCATCAAGCACACTAACCACACACACATAATCACATGCCTATTCCTAGCATCATCATCATCGTCATATTATAAATAGAAAGAAATAAATATGCATGAGCAGTAATAACAGTAATATTGGATGACATGTGAGATGCACATTATAAGCATACAAGCATAGAATCAATCATGGCATTGGACTCAATAAAATAACAGTTTATTATTATCTAATTAGTTTAGGTCTTGTTCCCTCACCTGCTAGAAATGTTCAATCTTTTTCAAGCTTCTTAACTTACTCTTGAACCTCTTGGAAACCTAAGAAATTTGTAAGTTCTAAGTTAGGGTTCAAGCTCATCAATTTATAGTAGTCAATGGTCCATACTAGAATCAAACAGACTTCCAGAAGCTGAGTGGTCTCAATATTCTGAGGTGTGGTTGACCACACCTGTTTAGTTATGCGACCACACGCTCCTAATTAGATGATTTTGGTTCTAATTACATACCTAGCCTTGTGGTTTCTTCACGTACTTGGTCCGCTTGGTCCGACCATGATAGGAAGACCTAATACAAGGTGGTAAGACTGGGTTAGTAAGGTACGGATCTTACACTAGGTATCCATGATGACCATCTGTCGAGTTCTGCTAGATTGGTGGATAAGAGCGAGAACGAAGGCTCTTGTAGGTCTTACCCCTGCTGTCGGGTTGTACTTTTCCGATTGCTATCAAACTAATCTGATACTTTCCTTGTCCTTGTAGTGGTTAGAGAAGGGCTAGACCCTAGCGAGATCGCGAGCATGCTAGCCGCACAGAGATAGGGGTCAAAACAAAGAAAGCAGCCAGCCATCGGAACCAGCAAAGGGGTAAAGAAGGCGTGGGTAACGAAAGTGACGGCGAGCAAGTTTCCAACGATAAGATAAAGCACTGAGGTACCGTTGAGAGGAAATGTCAGGTTGTCTCCGGTTCGCGAGACCCTTGGTGAGGCTGCCCTTATGGGTGAGGGTCTTTCTGAAGAGCCAGATGACTTGGTGGAAATCCTAGCTCCCATGTCAGACCAACCTCCCGAAACCCAAGGGGATAAAGCAAGTGCAGGAAAATGACCACAAGATGGGATGCCGTCAGATCTACCCCTGCATAGCGTGGAACCAGCAAGAAGGGAGGAGATTTCAGTGCCGAGGAGTACGCAGATTAAAGAATCTCCCTTGCAATCACCCTCGGTGGGACCATCGAAAGCTCATCGACTAGGGGGAAAGTCCCAGCGGGTCTC
Source organism: Protea cynaroides (assembly GCA_028583415.1). NCBI lineage: Eukaryota > Viridiplantae > Streptophyta > Magnoliopsida > Proteales > Proteaceae > Protea > Protea cynaroides. The sequence continues at coordinate 65,048,555 of CM053265.1, forward strand.
TCCCAGCCCAGGATGGGCAAACTAGCTCACTGATGATATGGAAGGAATCCAACCCTCTTGATCAGGAAGTGGCGAGGCAGTTGGTGGTAGGGATCTGCCTCCCGTCAGCTGAAGAGTTTTACTCCAGGTCTGAGCGAGCAGAACTCTACCGTATTCTGGAGACCAACCTTGTTCAGGTAAATCACTATCACTCTTGTCCATTATTCCCTTCCATTTTGTTTACTAGGCAATTAATTCTTGGTGTGTCGTGATCCTTACAAAGTTTCCATGCCCTTAATGCACTAAGGTAAGGAGAAGAAAACGTCAGCAGCGAGGTCCGTCACCTGGCATTAGAGAGGGACAATGCCTTAGAACATGCTCGTTCCACCGAGAGGACCCGAGATAGTGTCATCGAGGCAAGATGCATATTCTTCGAGGCGAATGAGAGTCTAACGGCAGAACGTGACAACCTGAAGCAAAAGATGGACACCCTGCGAGTTTGCCACCGAGCAGAGAAGGAGCAGCGGGAAGAAAACCTTCAAGCCGAGAAAGACAAAGTTGTTGATGAGAAGGGGCCTCTAGAAGAAGCTCTTAAGGTGGAAAGGGTGAAGTCTGAGCTGCTGGCCTCGTAAGTGGAGGATTTGACAAGAAAGTGCGGTAATCTAGCCGCATAAGTGTACGATGTTCTGAGCAAGAAAGACGAATTGGAAGCAGGGATCTTCGACTGTGTTGAGAAGGGGGTGAGCGACTTTAAGAAATTGAAGGATCTTAAAGTATACATCGCTGAGGATCTTACGATGAAAGGGTTCCAGCTTCGGTGGGGCTCCTAGCATTTTATTGATGGAGCGTAGAACCTGGCCAAATTTGTTCATGACGATCTTCACCTGGAGGCCAACTTTTCCACATACCCCCCTCTTGTTGATGCTCTGGCCTCTCTAGAGACAATACCGGAAGGCGCCGAAGAAGAGGGGGGTGAAGAGGAAGAGGGTGACAGCGAAGAGAGAGATGTGCCAAAAGAAGTCGCTAGCAGTGAGTAGAGTGAAGTTGTAGGTTGTTCACAACACGATCCAGGACTCAGTTCTCCTCCTAGGGTTGTATCTCCAATTCTTGAGATTCTTCCTGGAGCACCATTCTCTTCTTCCGCGCTGCTAGATCTAGGAGCCCCTGCGACAGATCAGTCTGACGGGATAGCAATCAAGGTCGAGAAACAGAATCCCTGAGGATCCCCTTCCTCGTCTTCTTTTTTATGTTATTTCTCTACTTTGGTGAATGTAATATGCTGGATTCAGCTTTTGCTGCTTCTTTGTAATAGGACCTTGAAATAAATATAAATTTATGTTTTTATCTCCGCGCATCTCATGAATGCTTTCTTTCGTTCATCGACGTCTGATTGGAAATTGTCTTGTTTGAATTAGGTGTACTGTGGAGCGGGGCTTTCCTCCATTGAGTTACTGCGAACGCGGGCTCCTGCTACTCCTGCTCGTATGCTTGAGATTCGGATTCGAAACCTTTCGGCAGAGCGAGATGCCCTTTTGTCTCGAGTAATGAAGATGGAGCAGGATCTCAACTCGTTTCGTGTCGACAATCTCAACTTTGATGCTACTTATGACCAGGTAACTGATGTGTTGAACGAATATTGGAGACGACAGGAGGCGAGTTGGCAGAGATTGCTGTGCAATTGGCAAGAAAGGGCTGCTAAGGTGGAAGGGCAGAGCCTTATAGCTCGTAAACTACATTCAGAGGACTATTGCAAACTCGTCCTATTAAGGAAAGAAGTGGCTTGGTGGCGAAAGAGAAGCGACATGGATCACTATTTGCATGTTATAGCTAAGGCGAGAATGGATAATTTAGCCAGAAAACTTACTAAGGCCGAGGAAAGAGTTGCCGAGTTGACGGGCGAGACGAGGGATAAGGGTATGTATTATCAAAATCCGTAACCTTTCCTTTTGACACAGTTTATGAAACCTTGTCGCAACAAAGTGCGGTCACCCGGTATGAGACGATGGTAGCTGTGAAGAATTTGCTCGATAGTATGGAGAAGCAAAAGGAACCTCCACCAAAATTGATGCATAGCCATTCTATGTAAATATTTCTTGTATGATTACTCGATAGATTGCGAGTATGGGACCTCGTGAGTTCGTGGTGGTGTGTGTTGTACTCCAGTACGAACTTGTCTGCTTATTCTAGCAGTTGTTAATTGTCTAGAAAAATAAAAAGAAAACAATTTGATAGGCTTGTGTGTAAGAACTGTGTTGTGTTATTTTTATTTTTTTTTTTGAATTCCTTGCTGCCTAATATATGAACTTGAGGGTGTGAACCTCATATGCGAGTCCATAAATGGTTACAACATGTCGTGCAAAGGAATCTACATAACAATGCCCCTGAGTGACGATATGCGATTTGATCAACCGGGGCGTATAGGTGACTTGACATCCTTTGTGTTCTCGTAAAGTGTGAGAGAGTGCAGTGGAGTGTCAAGTCATAGAGTATGTGCTTTGAGGAAGTGTGAACTCGGTTTTGTTATAGACCGAGAAATCCACAAAGTGACATAAGTTCGAACTTTGTCAAAAGGTTACAATAGATTGTAGTACGCGAGAGGATGTGTAATGTAAAGACGATTCATTAACATGAGTAGGGTCTATTACATTATTGATAAAAATTTTGTAAGTTCTTACTGTGCCAGGGTTTCTCGATGTACTTCTCTTTCGTATTATTTTGTAAGGTCCTTCCTATGTCGGCATAAGTTTGCCTTGTTGCATGGGCTTTGAGATTGCCGTACGACGTAGTATCAAGTCGCCAACTTTGAAATTCTGTGTTCTAACGCACGAGTTGTAATGTCGGGCCACCCTTTATTGGTAAGCCAATATCTTTAGTTGTGCCTTGTCACGAGTTTCTTCCATTAGGTCCAAACTAGTTCTGAGTCGTTCTGTGTTGAGCATTTCATCATAGTTGGTAATCCTGATGGTGGGGTGAGTTACTTCAATAGGAATGACTGCCTCAGCCCCATAGACCAACATGAATGGAGTTTCACCAGTAGGCATTCTGCTCATAGTTCTGTAGGACCAGAGTATGCTTCGTAACTCATCTGCCCATCTTCCCTTAGCTGGGCCAAGTCGCCGCGCTATGCTGCTAGAAATTGTCTTGTTGGTGGCCTTGACTTACCTCGCAGCTTCGAGATGATATACCTAAGTGAAACGCTGTTGGATATTAAATCCTTTGAGGAGGTTTTGATACTACTGACTAACAAATTATGATCCATTGTCAGTGATGATGACTTGTGGGATGCCGTACCGGTAGATTATGTTTTATCTTGTGAAGGTCTCGATTTTTGCTACGTCAATAGTTGTCATAGCTTCTGCTTCTGTCCATTTGGAGAAATAGTCAACGACTACGATGAGGAATTTCTTTGTCCCCTTTTTTCCAAGCATGGGACCGACAATGTTGATTCCCTACATGGAGAAGGGTAGCTGACTCGTGACAGGTTAAAACTCGTTCATTGGTAGGTGATTAACTGTAGCATATTTCTAGCATGTGTCGCACTTAGCGATGAAATCCATGCAGTCTGCGAGCATGGTTTACCAATAATAGCCCTGTCACATGAGTTCCTGGTAGAGTGCACGTCTTGCGAGATGACTACCACATATCCCTATGTGTACCTCCCACATGACATCTTTTGTTCTGGTTGGTGTGAGGCATAGCAGGAAGGGACGAGTAAAAGATTTTCTATACAACTTTCCATCAAGGGCGGTATATCCTAGGAATTTTGATTGAACCCATCGACTTTCCAGCTAGTCTTCTGGTAATTCACCAATTTCGATGTAATTTTTAATTGGGTCGATCCATGTCACTTTGCAACCAACTTGTTGGATCTCCATTATGTCGTTGATACTTGATTTTTTCAAAAAATTGATATAGACTGACGAATTTATTAGAGACAAATCTTCGGCCATTAGTCGTGAGAGGGCATCGGCTTCAGTGTTATTGTCACGGTCCACGTTGCTGATTTGGTATGCTTCAAATTTAGCGAGTTTTGATTTTGCTTTGGTTAGGTACTCCATCATGCGAGGCTGTTTGGCCTCATATTCTCCGTTAATTTGTCGTACTACTACCTATGAATCACTGTAGATGTCCAATTTCCAAACCATAAGGAATCTCGCCAATAGAAGGCCTGCCAATAAAGCTTCATACTCGGCCGTGTTATTAGTTGCATGGAAGTCAAATTGAAGAGCGACTTGTACTCTGAAGTTTTCTGAACTTGTTAGAATAATTCCGATGCCTGAGTGCCGGTCGTTCAAGGAGCCATCCATGAACAAAGTCCATACTGGTGATGGTTCCTGCTTCTGTCTCTTTATTTTCTACTCACTGATCTCCTATTCCAAGGTTTTATCTATGTCTTTACTGTCGTTAGTAGATGTTTCGAGGAGAAAGTCGGTGAACATTTGTGCTTTGATTGCCGTTCGTGGTTGAAATTGAATGTTGAACTCGCCTAATTTGATTGCCCAGTTTATCAGCCTTCCTAATATGTCGAGGCATGCAAGTATTTTCTTCAATGGTTTATCGATTAATACCGATATGATGTGTGCCTAGAAGTAGGGCCTTAGTTTACGAGCATAAGTGACGAGTGCTAATGCCAGTGGAAAGTTTTTTCACTGGCTTGTATCTTGTTTCGGCATCCAGTAGTACCTTGCTGATGTAATACACTAGTCGCTGGACTCTGTCGTTCTCTTTTATAAGGACTGAACTAACAGTCTCGGCCGAGCTAGCAAGATATAGTTATAGTTGATCCCCGACTTCGGGAGTAGGCGAGCAGAGGAGGTGATGTTAGGAATGCTTTCAAATTGTCAAAGGATTTCTGGCATTTAGCTATCCATTCGAATAGCTTGGCTCCCTTTAGGGTTTTAAAGAATGGTAAACAGTGGTCTGCCGACTAGGATATGAATCTACCCAAGGCGGCTATCCTCCCTGTTAGTTCTTGTACTTGTTTTGGTTTCGTTGGAGGTGATATACCCATGATGGCTTCTATCTTTGAGGGGTTGGTGTCGATACCTCTGCTTGATACCAAAAATCCCAGAAACTTTCCTGATGCAACCCCAAAGGCACATTTCGTTGGGTTGAGCTTCATTTGATATTTCTTTAATACAGCGAATGCTTCTTTCAAGTCGCCAATATGTTGGGAGGTTTCCTTGCTTTTAACCAAGAAGTCATCAACATATACTTCCACGTTCTTGCTATTTGTTGTGCGAATACCTTGTTGACCAATCGTTGATATGTTGTGCCAGCGTTTTTCAGGTCGAAGGGCATTGCATTGTAACAGTAGAGCCCATTACTCGTAATGATGGCAGTGTTAATCTCGTCAGGTTGAAACATTTTGATTTGATTATAGCATGAGTAAGCATCCAAGAATAAAAGCATGTTATGACTGGCAGTGGTGTCAATTAATCTATCAATCCTAGGGAGAGGGTAGTAGTCCTTAGGGCATGCTTTATTGACGTCTGAGTAATCTATACAAATGCGCCATTTACCATTGGCTTTCTTCACCATTACAACATTAGATACCCATTGCATTTGACCTCTTTTATAAACCCTACTGCTAGGAGCTTGTCGACTTCAATTTTAATTGTAGCTTCTCTCTCTGGAGCAAAATTGTGCTTCTTTTGTTGAACCGACTTGAATTAGGGATCAATGTCCAGGCAGTGTTCCATGATATCTCAGGGATGCCCGACATGTCAGATTCTATCCAGGCGAACACATCCAGATTTTCTTGAAGGTATGCAGTGATCTCGTCTTGCTGTTCCTTAGGTAATGATGACCCAATTTGGAAATACCTTTCGAGATTTTCCTCTAAACTGGGACATGTATTAGGTCCTCTGCTGGGGACCCACGGTCCTGTTCTAAGTCATCTCTCATATCTTTAATCTGAATTGGTCCCGTGAGTTTATCGTCATAGGCATCCAAGTCCATAGCGTAGTAGCGGCGAGATAGTTTTTGGTCTGCCTTGCAGTACCCTATCCCTTGTTTGGTCAAAAATTTCATTATCAGATAGTAGGTTGAAATACATGCTCAAAGGAGATTAAGGCCTGGCCTGCCGAGGATGACATTATAGCTGGAGGGGACATCCACTACTAGGTAGGAGAGAGATAGCGTGGTCCTTCTGGGTTTGGTTTTGACCCTTACTTTGACAATGTCGCCAGAGAAACTAATAAGTGAATTTTATCGGATGAAGTTGCCTTTCATTCAGATTCATTGCTTTAAAAGCGTGAAAAAATAATGTCTACCGAGTTGCCTGTATCTACAAGTACCCTTTCTACCTTGTTGAATTTATCAATCACCATAGAGATCACAATGGCATCTTCATGAGGTAATTCAAAGCCAATAAGGTCTTTATCGAAAAAGGTTATGCTGTCACCATATTTGTATGGCGTAGAAGAGCTTATTGATTGGCATTCATGCTTTGGGTGTGACCTTCTGTTTTTCTTAGATGTGTTACCAGCCGCAGGTCCTTCAATAATTGCCCCAAAATAGCAAGTTGGATGTGATCCATAGTATTTTCAACCCGTATACTCGCGCTCTTGCAGGGAATGGCATGTGTTCTTTTGTGGGGTTCCAACTCTATTCTTTGACGAACTCAAAATTTCCTCCAGCATATCTTGGGCTTCAAACCTTGCTTCTTGTGTTTGGTTCTCATGCTGTAGAGTAAGGTGGTCAAGTCGATGTACTAGGCATGCCACTGTCTTCATTAGCTATTTGTCTAGTCGTGATCTGGGCCTACAACATCGAGGGTGTAGGCCACCGGTTTTCTACAATGGGTCCTCGACATGTCATGCAGACCAGCGAAAAGATGGGATTTTCTTTATGATGATGCTGATACAGCCACGGGGGTTGCCGATCTTATTTAAAGGTAGAGAAACTGAGTCATCTTTATGGAACTCTTCCCTGTTTCGTCGAGGACGTAGCGATTCGGTATTGTCTTCTTGCTCGGCAGGCTGCTTACCTTTCTGCTTATTGTCGACATTTGTAGGCTTTTCCACATACTCCCGGATGTGGCCACATTTGATCAGATCTTCAATCGTGTACCTTAAGGTGCGACACTTATCAGTATCGATAGTATTTCTTGGACCTTTCCCTCTATGGATCCAGTTTCATCGACGGTGGATGGGATAACTCATATTGTGTCCCCTTGATATTGTGCAGGAGTTCTAACATGGGCACGGTCAACCTGGTGAAATGATTCCAGTTGAAATCAACTCTGGCAACCTGCTTGCCGGGAAACCCACTTTTTCTAGTTTTTTGTTTCTTGGATATCTTGCTAGGCGACTTATTGACAACTTCCGTCTCGCTTCTTCTTTTTTCTCCTGACTTGGGGTGAGTAAGGAGAAGAGCCTCATTCATGGTCGCATATTTCTTGGCCCTATTCATCAGTTCTGCATAGGCCAGAGGGGGCCTTTTTTAGATTGATTTCAGCAAATCTTTATCTTTGATGCCGCCCTGTAGTGCCGTCATTTTCACTTCGGAATTGATATTTTTGATTTCAAGGGCTTCGCGATTAAATCTTGAAAGGTATGCCCGTAGGGTTTTCTCTGGCCTTTGCTTTACACTGATAAGGTTGGTTGAAGTCTTCGTAGGTGTCATCTGGGTCTAGAAGTGTTCGAAGAAGCGATCGCTTAGTTGATCAAAAGATTCAATGGAATTAGCGGGTAGGTTGTTCAACCAAAGTTGCCCTACTCCTCGTAATGTTGACGGGAAGGCTCGAAAAGAATTGCATCATCATAGCGGTGCAATACCATTAAAGCAGAGAAGTTGTCGAGATGTAACTGGGGGTCTGTCATACCATCATACGGGTCCACTTTTGGCATAAAGAAGTGTTCTGGTCGAGGGATGTCCATTATTTCCTTTGTAAAGGCCATGTCGGCGTAGTATTCTTTCTTTCTTGAGGTTGTGATGGATGCTGACTGTTTCTTCTCTATTTCTGCCATACGGGTCTGCATGGCAAGGAGTTGTTGTTCCAAAGAACTTGTCGGGACGCCCACTTGTATTTCTTTCTCGGCGGTGCGTCTCTGTTCCATCATGCGACTCCTGATGGCAATTCTTTCTGTTCGGATAGTGTTTGATCCATCTTGTGCTCCATTGCCTGGTTGTCGATCATCCCTCTGGCCGCTGTCTTTTTCTTTATCTTGAGGAGCTAAGAGTTCTTCCACATCTGAGTCTTGTGCCGACAAATAGTCTTCTTCTCCCAGTTCATTATTTCTTCCCTCTGAATTAGGAAGATCTTTCTCAGCCAGCAGATCTTGGCCTGGGGCCGGAGTTTTGGATCTTACTGGGTCTTTGGTAGATCATTGATGGGTTGGTGACAGAGGTGGCTTGAGGAGCCGTGTTAATTCTACCAATTTTTCATTCAGGGCGTTGAACTGATCAATGGTAACATACTATGGTGCCGTTCCATGACTTTCAGGAACAGGGGGTGGTGACTCATGGACGGTGGAGGAATTTGTACCATTGTTTCCTAGAGGGGGATTCTTCTATGGCTGTCCCTCCTCCGGTGCGTCGTCATTCCCGTCATTGTTATTCTCGGGGGGTTGATTTCGAGTTTGTGCCATTGTCCAAGAAGTGTAGTCACAGAATTCTTGAATTCTCGTTCAAAGAGAATAGGCCCCACGGTCGACGCCTAACTGTTGCTACTGAAAACTGGATCTGCTAACTCGCTTGTGTCCTACGAAATAAAGATAAGGAGTTAACGGAACCGGGATAAGATTCCCGATGTTCGCTCCGATGGTGAAGTCAGTAACAAAGCAAACAGTCCAATGCTATACCAAAAATGGTTAGCCAAGAGGGTGTGGGGATGAATAGAATTCAAGAAGGACGGAGATGGCTGTTAATCAAGAGCTCAATTGTGTCAAAATGGTTTACCTCTTACCCGATTACCATCTTATATATATTGAGAGAGAGAGTTCCCATTAAACTTCTAGCTTAACCACCTAACTACCAGGAGCGTGTACAACATCCTTGCGATACCGTAGGATAGAGATCCAACAACCAATCTTAATGTTGTGTCGCTTATGATCACCAATCTTCATAACCGCTGACATGATCATCCCAAGAACAGTTAAAGAACCACGTATGTGCGCCTTGCCACAATTACAGATAAGCCAGGCATCACAAACACGTGTGAGGAAGGACCTAGTGGGTGGCCACGCGGTCCTCTTATTTAGGTGACTAGCCGGAGAGATGCGACTTGTTAATAATGATAAATCCGGCAAGAGGCGACTTGTTAATAATGATAAATCAGTCTCGCATGGGAGGACAAGTTGAGTTAACTAGGACGTGCACCAGTGCTTAGTACGCTGACACCTAAGGACACGTGTCCTCTAATCACCGGAAAACAAAATATGACCTTAACAATGGGCATATGAGATAGTAGGCGTGTATGCACCACCATCAGTGGTGGAGTCAGTGGTGCTGGTGGTGTTTGCCATCAGTGCTCTGATATCATGTTATAACTTATTAATACAATCTTTGCTGACCTTTAGCAAAAAAAAAAAAACTTATATACTTTTTTTTTTGTGGTAAGAAAGCAATTCATTGATAAAAGAAGTGGGTTACAACCGAGGCCTCAGCAGAACAAAGGTCCTGAAGCCAAGGAGTGGAAATAGGCCAATGAATCATCCCTGAATATGTCACTGCCTTTTGAGCTAGAATGTAAGACCCGCACTCCATGAACCCGATCTAAACCTCTATTTCATGTCGTAATAGGTCTTCTAATCATCATCGGACCAGACGGGATGAGTGAATGACAATCAGGTATAAAAACGGACCAAAACAGAGATAATTTTTATACCGGACTCATGGTACCGGTCTATGGTACCGGTCGACCAATATGTCTGCGTGGGCAGACTATGGAGATCCAGAAACGGATCTCTGTGGGTTTCGCTTGTCAAATCTTAATCCTAGAGACTTTCCTAATGTAGGAAAACTTCCTAAACCCCATCCTAGCCTATTTAAGGATTCCTAAACCTCCTTAAACATCTTTAATTGATTCTCACAAACCCTAGAGAGAGGAAAGAGATTTAAAGAGGAGAAAGCGCTAAGAAAGGTGGAAGATGAGTCACCGTTGGACGAAGAACACCATAGTTGAGAACCAATGGTAAGTGCTTGAACTTCTCTCTAATTTAAGCATTATGGATGACTGATCATGACTGATCATTACCATGCAAGGCTAGGTATTGATCAAAATCCCTAAATTTCCGTCAAATCCTAATTCGGTTGATAAACCCTAGATTTGAATTCAAAACTAAGATTTCTTAGAATGTAGGCTTTGAATGAAAGATAAAAACAATCCTAAAACGTTGCTCAAGCCTAGAAGGCATTGGAGGAACCTTAGAAGCCATAATGGGTGACCGACGGGAGACGAACACCAAGTTGGTGGTGTTCCAGAGGCATACCGGTCGACCATACCAGTTGCACCATATGCGACCGGTACCGACCGGTACCTCTAGGGAGCTGGTCATGAAGGGACCGATCGACCATTCCGATCGCACCATTCCCTACAGGGCAGCGACCAGTACATGCGACCGGTATGCACTGTATCAGGTATATTTTGATACCAGTTGGTTTTCGACCAACATAAACTCTAAGGAACTAATCCTAATTAAACCCTAACATTGTGTAGGACCTTGTGATAGCAAGATTGGATGCTGTGACGCGGAGCAAACTAGCAACCAAGCGTCAGGTAAGGGAATCAGACCCAAACCCTAATTAACTAATAACAATAAAACATTGTTAATAACTATTGTTCTATGGAGTGTTGCTTGTGTATATTCACATGTCATCTTTACTTTCAGTTATTATATTGTTCATGCATACTCGTTATGCTAGGTTGTGATTATTAGGCATGTGATTATTTTTGTTGGTGTGTGGAATGGGAAGGGCCTGGGGTCTGGGATCATTTCTCACACTAGCACCTTTTCGTATCACTTCTGTCTTAGCATGCTTGGTGCGGATAAGGTATCAGGGGGAGGACGTGGCACTGTAGTCTCCGACCTAGCCACCAGACTCTAGCCCTATCTCTATGCCGTAGGAAGCTGTGCTGGGATAGGGCCTATTGTGATGACATATAAGATTGGTTAGTTGCGGACCCAGTTTACAAGCCCTCGCCAATAGGGGCTTACGTATTGGTATGGGTAGGGTATCAGGGAAAATGTTAGTTGTGTGTGATCCGGACACTTTAGCTCTATCTCTATTCCATGGTGGGTGCATGTAGGACGGCAATGATATTTGATCCATTAGGCGAATTTACACACTCATGTATAGAGGTGCGGTGGCCGCCAATCCTTTCTATAGCACATTGCAAACTTAAAATCAGACCATAATATGAATGTTACTCATGCATGTTGCTTGTTGCATTGTCTGATTTTCTTACTGAGCTAAGTTGTGAACTCACCCTTGTATATATACATATTTTTAGATATTGATGCAGGTTATACTGTGGAGGACTACGTGGACGCTTCAGTATATGGAGGTGTTGCTGCTTTAGAAGTGCAAACAGGGGAGAACGAACATGACGCTTCATGCGAGTGCCCTTTCTGCGTATACCTCTAGGATGGTTTATTTTATTTTATTTTATTTCAGTTGGATTCATAAATTGTGTAAAGATATTTTATTTACGTTTTGGTGTGGAGAATAATTGGTTACTATATTTACAATGTAGAACTCAGTTCATTTAATTTAAGACTTCCGCTGTATTTATTTATATTATGATTATGGTTATGTGCAATGGTTTGTATTAGTGGATACGGTCTTATTGAGATCCTGGTGTGAACCGTTGGTTTAGTGACGGTTCACTCACACTTCTGGTTTAGCCGGAATTGGGGTGTGACATAGAGTATGAGCCACTTTGTTGGAACATATAACTAATTGAGTTTATAAAATTCTTTTGATTGATTGTATTAGATTAGCCAATGGGCTATTTTTTTAGGGTTACAATCGTGTATGAGTTGTACACAGTAGAACTCATGTGGGAGTACAACTTCAAAACGATGACAGTTTGGTAGGAGTACTAGGACTACGAAACAAGTCGCATGCAAGAGAGAGTCCAAGTGTCGCAAGAAAGCTACGAAGGTTTTTTTTTTTTTTTTCCTCCATCATTTTACATATAATTAAACAAAACGAACCCAGGAAATTGTTCAATTTAACCCAAACCAGAAACCATGCTGATAACCAATTTCATTAGAATGTTGTTAAACTTCTCGGCCCTCTTGGCTGTGGAGGAGTGTTATTGAGGGTTAAAGGTATTACGGGCTGGATTGATTTGGAAAGTTGGCCAGGTAATTTGATAAATATCTGAAGGGATGCGTGGATCCCTAACTTACCTCAAAACCGAGTTATATCTCCTCCCCCTTTACATTCATCTATACAAAAAATTGCTGATCTTATATCCATTCTCATTCTCGGTCATGGAATGTTGATTTACTAAGGACATTATTTCAGCCTGCTAAAGTCCATGCTATCCTCTCTATTCCGTTAATACTTATTACTGGGAATGATATACTTATTTGGAAAGGGTCAAAAGGGGGTCAGTTTTCAGTTAAAAGTGATTAACATTTTTTGTCCATAGCTTAGTTTCAGTCCCATTACTCTAGACATTCAGTTGCTGCCAGGCCTTCATGGTTTTTCATTCCTCCTCTTATATGGAAAGCGATCTAGTCTTGTAAAAATTGGCCAAAAATTAAACAGTTTTTATCTATTCCAATGCTATTCCCTCTAGTGTCGAATTGTCTCACTGGACTGTCCAGGTGGATATCATTTGTTGACGTTGTCATGAAGCTACTGAAACCACTAACCACATTTTATTACACTGTCCATTTGCAAAGGCAGTGTGGTTGGGATCCCCTTTTGCTTTGATTTCTTCTGTTGATCATGATCAACCTCTTCCTCAGTGGCTCAATCAGTTTTGTGTACCCTCATCACTTATATCCTTGACTGATTGAAAGTGTACCATGTTTTTCATCTCCTTTATGTGTTGGGCCCTTTGGATTATTAGTCGCAATCAATTGTATTTTGAGGATAAACCCTCTCACCCTCAAGAGGTGATCAATATGGCATGTCATTGGTTTACTGAATTTGGTGAGGTCCATAAGGTATGGACAGATTTATATCCTGCTATAGCATCTATTTCTCGACGACCCTTTGAATCTTCTATTTGGTCTCCTCCAGGATTCGGTGTTCTCAAATTAACACTGATGCGGGATTATCTTTGGATCACACTAATAGTAATGTTGGTTGCATTTGTAGGGATAATACCGGTTTCCCTTTATTTGCAGCAGCGGATGCGGTGGTGTTTTCTTTGGTCTCCTTAGGTGAGGCTCTTGCCATTCAGATGGCTGTGCAGTTGACCTTAAGTTTTGGTGCTACAAAGTTCATTATCGAATCTGATTGTTGGAGGTCATCAACAGTTTAAATGCAGGGTTTTGTTCCACTGACTTTCAGTTGGATGATGTAATTAAAGATACTCTACAATGTATTCTTGAAGGTTGCGAAGTGTCTTTTTATATGCCCCAAGAACAGCAAATACAGTTGCTCATTGGGTGGCTAAACAAGCATCCAATGTCGCCGGTTTGTTGTATTGGGAAGATCCCCCATCGTGGTTGCTAAATCTTTGTAAAAAGGATGTTGTTTTGAATGATAAATAGTTCTGTTTATTACCCAAAAAAAAACAAATTTCAAGATGGTCAAAGTCAATTTTAATTAATTGTATCAAACCCTGATGCACTTGTAACTATCACAAGAAATATAGAATTTTTTTTTCGTAGAAGAAATTAAGTTACAAGAGTTTTATTATTATTATTATTATTATTTTTGATATATCCATGTGCTTAAGTGTTCATTATCAGGTGTTCGTATTAACATCCCATCCTCTTAAATTCCAAAATTACCCTTCTGACCCCCTCCTTTTAGGACATAGAGCCGAAATGTCATGTGTCATTTCATTACATTCAGACTGACCCTTCATTATGATTCTCAATTCTTATATTTCTCCAGGATTAGTTGCCATAAATTGGAAAAGAACTTCTCAAGGATAGAGTACACTGGAAAAAGATTGTCTCCAGTCCGTCCAGCTGTCCAGTCATGGACGGACGGACTGGATTTAAAGGACACGCCCCCCATGTATTGGTATGCGTGTCCTTTTAATCCAGTCCGCCCAGTCCACGACTGGACGACTGAACGGACTGGAGACGATCCAAGTCTGAGTACACTAGATGTATTAGTGACACTTAAAATCAAAATGTCCTTCCTATATCTTTATAAATACTTTTAAGAAAGATAGAATTGAGAACAACAGATGCCTAGTCCCATCTACTGCTATAAAGGAAATGGGTTAACCTACAAATTTGGGAACACTGTGAAACCCTATTTATATAATAAATTTGTTCGTTTATATGGGCTCAAACCTCACATAGATCCTGCACCATTTTGAGGCCCACATTTGATAGAAGTCAAACAAAAGGGTGAGCTTGAGGGTTGAAGATGGAGAATGATGAGGCGTTGAAGATAAAGGATTATTTGCAATCAAGTAAAAAAAATAAAAATAAAAATAAAAAAATAAATAATCTATGGTCGTTTTTAATGTGGGATTATTGTCAACATCCTAATGATTATTCTTATCCATCAATTATCAGACTGATTTGATTTCAGTTTGGGACTATTGGTCATTTTAGTTTAGGCTTATCAATCAGTGGGGTTTCAGTGTTTTACCAGACTCTAAAAACGTAGATCAATTATACAACCCAAAAAAATTATGTTTCAGTTCAGTTCGGATTGAATTGGTTGGTATGGTTTTGATTTTCGTGTTTGGGCCCAATCTCAAATCCCATCAAAATTAAACAGTGAATTAATATCGTTCGATATGATATGAACTTCTAATCATTTGATGGTCGAAGCAGGTTGGATCCATATTCTCTCCTGCGGAAGGTGGAACTGTTAATTGATCCAAGGATTGGAGTTCAATCGGCACACATACCAATACATTTGTATGTGCACCTCTATCCTTTGAAGAGACTAGCAGGGGTTGCTGTGGGTCAGGACTCTTGGAACTTGGAAGCATCATTCACTTGCGTTCCAACTCATTAGTCTGCCCTGATGCTTCTAAGTATGTGTTTTGGGATGCTATTCACCCAACAGAGAGAGCTTGGAAGCATCATTCACTTGCGTTCCAACTCATTAGTCTGCCCTGATGCTTGTATGTGTTTTGGGATGCTATTCACCCAACAGAGAGACCTTATTACTTCATCTCCAACAGCTTCCATGGCATCATCAATCGTTTCTTTGAAGCATTAACCTTAGGTTTTTATTCACCCGAAAAAAAAAAAAAAAAAAAAAAAAAAAAAACCCTTAGCTTATTAGGTTTTCCTTAATTTCTCATGTTTATCTGGGATTCTTTATGTTTGCTAGGGTTCTTTATGTTTTCTAATTTCCTCAATCCTTAAAGCTTAAATAAGTTTTACCCTCTCAAAAAAAAAAAAAAAAAAAAAAGCTTAAATAAATAATTCATTTTTGTATAATAGTTGTTTGGTGTTATTAATTATCTAGTGCTATAGTGAAATTAATATCTAAAGTTTATCTGAGTTAGTTTTCTAGGAACAAATCAAAAGATTAAGTAACTATAGCTTACATTGTTTATCTTTATTTATTTATTTATTTATTTTTTTTTAGTTTTGGAAGATTTGGTTTGGCCTGATCTGATTGAAAATTTTAACGAGCAGTTGTTTTATGCATCTAAAAGCTTTAAATTCTTGGTGCAAATAAAGTAGGGGAGGTTACTGTCCAACCTGTTTGAAAAGTCTGGGACCTTCTTGAATGTGGGCGGAGTTAGGGGTCAGGTAGGACCCGGTTATTGTTCTCAATCCCTTAATCTCGGCTGGGAGCGATTTTGGTGTTCCCATGTTTTTTGAGAGCGTGAAATTTTTTGGTAACACTGCTATGGAATCGATTCCAGAGCATATTGAGAGTTGAACTTGTTTGAAAAAATCAATTTGGAATCGATTCTAGAACTGATTGAGATTAGAATCTCGTTTAATGAAAAACAATCTAGAATCCAAATCTTCATAAAATAATTACAAGAAATGCAATTTATATGTCTATATATTCATTAATAAATTTTCAAACCCTACTTGTTAACAACTTTTCAAACCCGTTGAATTATTACATTCATGGAAAGAGACCATCCGTTCTTAGTTTCTTTCTCTTTAGGTGAAGAGAATCCCACCATGGGATTCATAATGACCTGTTGCCTGATGATCTATTATCTAATTGTTACTAGGTTGGTTTCGGTCCATTCAGTCAGTTTGGATTTATCTTAGCAGTTGGTCTAGTCCAGTTTTGATTTTTCATCGGTTTGGTTTGGACCAAGTTTCTTCGGTCAGTTTTGATTTGGACTCCCATATAACTTCTAGGGCATGAACCCTTTTTTGACAAAATTTTCATGCGATCTTGCAAAAGGATACTTTGAAAATAATTTAGATTAGCATTTTAGCATTAAGTTGAATCACTTACCTTCTCATAAGGGTGTCAACGAGTCGGTCCGGTCCGGGCGGAAATGGTATTGGGCTTTACAAGCCTTAACCTAAACCTGTCCATTAAGGG
This sequence comes from Protea cynaroides, assembly GCA_028583415.1. Lineage (NCBI taxonomy): Eukaryota > Viridiplantae > Streptophyta > Magnoliopsida > Proteales > Proteaceae > Protea > Protea cynaroides. The sequence continues at coordinate 65,065,166 of CM053265.1, forward strand.
TTTGGGCTGGGTCAGGTTTCGGGCTGGGTTGGGCTGCACTTGATACAATAACTAACAAGCCGGGTAGGTGTCGGTTTGGTATTGGGCTGGTTTAGGCTGGGCAGGCTTATCGGGCTGCTATGATACATCAAGAATCAAGAACATAATTGGATCAATTGCCCAAAATTCTAATTGGATCATAGTTTACTTTAAATACTTAAAAGTTGATTCATGTATGTTCAATCTTCTTTTGTATACAGGCAGCAATTCATTTCTGTATCTAGACTGTTGGGCCTTATAATATGTGACATAAGTAAAATCAAATGTGCTTCATCAGGAATTACCAGCTGATATTCAAATCCTATATCATATCGAGAACTTAAATGATGCTATTGTCATCATAGAAGGTGATTAAAAGAAAACTAAGTAGATTCTTAGTCAATTGGTTATTATTTAGAGTTCAGACTAGTTCAGGTTTCTTAACAGGCCTTACCGGTGTTTTGGTTGGGTATTATTAGTTTGGGCTTCTTAACAGGCCGGTCCAGTCCGATTTCGGTCCGGGCTAAAATGATGTTGGTCTTTACAAACCCAGACAAAAACCTGTCCATTAACGGCTCGGTCCAGACTGGGTTCGGGTTATTTTTTTCTGACTCGGTCTGTGCTACTGAGCCTGGTCTAGATTTGACACCTCATGTAGTGACATGCGCTCACATGTAAATTTATAATGAATCCCCTAAATCCCCTGGCTTCAGCCCAATTAGTCTTTTAGATTTGAGCTTATCTATATCAGGTGGTAATGGCATAGTTAGTAAGTTCGGATACTACAAAAAGTCGGATACAGATACGTACAAATATTAAACGGAAACAGACTTTAATACAGGGACCAATAATCCGTTTTAAAAAAACTTGTACGGCATTAATATGGTACGTGTTTAATACGTATTTAATACAATAGCCTGTAGAAAAATTAGGACTGAAAATACGAACATAGATTCACTATGTAATAAACATCTATAGCATTCAACAAATAAAAATATTAACATATAAATAGAATTTAAAAATAAAAAACCTTCCAATCCATGAAATCCCACACAAAATTATCATCCCATCAAACATATAAAGGAAAAAAATCATCATCCCATCAAACATAAAAACTAAAATATTATAGTTCTGAAAAGTCTTCACATATAAAATGTGCAAAATTTTCACAGTAAGTATTTACTAACTATGGGTTCAATATTGCAGAGCTTTTTTTACCAAAAAAAAAAACATTGTAGAGCTTTTGAATCTCCTGTTCATAGTTAGTAAATACACGTATTATACACGTACTTTTTATAACTATTTTTTTGGTATTTTTTTCTAATATATGTAGAGAGTCTCGTAACTTCTTCTTTTTTTTTTTAAATAATGAAACGTGATATATGCAGAAGACCAAATCTCAAATTGGAGATGCCGCAGACGGCTTATATGCTTGCAGAATCCTTGCACATCGATGACCGTAGAAGGGATTTAGGGAACAAGTCGACTGGGAAGGGATTTGAGGCATATGTACGTAGTATATAGATTTATATATATATATATATATATAATGTGTATGGTAAAATTGAATCTATAGGTTAACTAATGTCATACATGTATTTTTCCTGAGCTAGAAGATAATAAGATCATCATTCACATAAAAAGGAAGTTAAAACCAGCCAAAATTGTTAGCATGATACTTGTTATCATACATGTATTTTTCATGAACTCATGTGGGAGTACAATTTCAAAACAATAACAGTTTCATAGGAGTAGGACTATATGACTACAAAATAAGTCGCATGAGGGAGACATAGAGTCCACATGTATTTTGGTAGCAAGAAAGCTACTAGATATTAATGTATTGAGATGCACTCTATAACGAATGGATGTTTCGATTTTGATAGTATAAACAATACCCAGCCTAATTTAACTACACAGTATCTTTCCGTTAAAATGGCTCCACCAAAGCGACAATCCGATGAGAAGAATCACGAGGAAGACAATCTTTCTGTTAAACGTAAGTCTGGAAAGAAGCACAAGCACAAACACAAGCACAAGCATAAGCATAAGGGGGACTACTCCCCATTCAGTTGGAACATAGAAGACAAAACCACTCTTGGCGAGAATGATAATGTGGAAACAAATCCTTGCTAGAATGACAATGCGGAAACCATTACCGGCGACAGAGATGCAGTATCCCTTGAAGGCAATAAAAAAGAAGTGACCATTTTTACTCTAATAACAATGATAGCTTTAATGTTTTTATATTTATAGATACTATCATGACAAGTGTCCACATGTATTTTGGTAAAGTTAAAAAACTATCTTTATTCAAAGCGTTCATTTGGAGTTTTCAATCAAACTGTTTTCGCTGTGATGACTCTTTTTTTCCAACACATTTGGCTCCAAAGACGAGTTTTTTCTTTTCTTTTTTTTCATCAAATATATATATATATATATATATATATATATATATATATATATATATATATATATATATATATATATATTGAAAAAACATATTAAGCACATCATATTATTGTTGTACACGTTTTTTTAGCTCTGGATTTAAAAAAAATATTATTGAGGCATAGTCCAATTTAATGTCTCTCTACATATAGATACCTAAATTGAACCAACCAATATAAAATGGATTTTTCTTATTGACACCGAACACAAATGCCCATCAAATTAGTGCAAACCATAGTTGTCAAGGTGTCGCCTACGTGTCCAGGCGCTTTTTTAGAGCCTGGGCGCCTGGGTGCCTTGCTATTATTAGAAAGGCGAGCGCCCAGGCACTATAGGCGTCGCCTAGGCGTCACCCAGAGCGCCTAGGACGCCCAGAGTGCCTGGGCGATCGCCTTATTGTCTATGGGTACATTTTTTTTTTATTTTTTTGTAAAAATTTATGTGTATAAATTATAAATCATTAATAAGATGCCTATGAGAATAAAGCCACCCCCTTAAGGTTTCCATTTACTCACAATTCAATTTCAACTATCCACTTTTATCGACTAGACGGCTACACATTATTAAATTCCTTAACATAACAAATTTCGTTACCTAATTTGTGTCGCGGACTTGCGTGAGATTTAAGCATGTGGGGTTAGTAATTGGCAATTTAGCATGACCTTAAATAAGTGTACTCATATATATAACATATAGTATTTAGTGCTTGTGCGTCGGAAACACTACCATGAATAATAATAATCAAATGACTGAATGACATTGGATTCTAAGTTTACCTTATTCACCTTTAATTAATTTTTTTTTTTTTTATTCCAACACATATGATGATAATTGAGATCTTTCTAAGAAATTAAAAAATATTTTCTTATTCCAACACATATGATGATAATTGAGATCTTTCCAAGAAATCCAAAATAAGGTAGATATGAAATGACCAATTGATTAAATTATTAGTAATAGGCTAATAGTAAGAAATGAAAAATAATATTTTACCTTTATACTAAAAAGTAAAAACCATTCGATATTGATTTAATCCAGCAACAACAAATCATGGTAGATACATCATACATCTATTACCATGTGGGTTTTTATTCGTAATATCATTTCTCGTTACCTCATTTATGTCGCGTAAGATTCAAGCTTATGGGATTGGTATGAACTTAAATAAATGTATTCATATATATAACATATTAACATATGATATCTAGTGACATGACCTTAAATAAATATACTCATATATATAACATATTAACATATAGTATCTAGTGGCATGAGTTGCATGACCTTAAATAAATATATTTACATTAAATTAATAAATCATTAGTGATAAGTTAAAGCTAATAGCATAGGCAATTAGATTTTTTTTTTTTTTTTTTGGTAAAGCATAGATAGACTAGATACTTATCAATGTTGATATTATTAATTTATTATTATTAAACTTATGTAATAATAATTATATAATAATAAACAATCAAAAGATAATTTTAAGTTATTTATTTTTATAATTATACTTAAATAACAATTAACAATACTTATTAGTTTTATCATTAATAATCAAAAGTTAAATCTAAGTTTTTTTTTTAATATTTTTTTAATAAAACCAACTTCTTGGATAACATATTTGAAAGACTGAAACGTTTTTACCAAAAGAAAAAAAAAGACTGAAACATTTAAAAAAAAAAAAAAAAGAGTTTTCTCATAAAAAACGTTTTGGCTTGGATTTGGGCATACTGTTCGAACTCAACGAACTAGGGCATCACTCTCAAACTCACAGTTCATCTCCCTCACCTACTCTTCCTCTTCCGATCCTCCGACGAGTCGACGAAGGTTCAATTCCGAGTCTCCGGCGGTCTTATTACATTCCCGGCGTCTTATTATCCTCCCAGCAGTCGTATTTTAGGTATGATTTAAGATTAATGCTTGATGTTATCGGGTTTTTTTTTTATATTTTTTTTTGTGAATGTCCAGTGTCGCAAGCACATTCCTTCTTCTCCTTCTTCTTCCTCTTCTTCTCTGTGTACTCTGTTTTTTTTTTCTTCTTCTTCTCCTCTGCGCAACAGGTTTTTTTCCACCTTCTTTCTTCTTCTTCTTCTCTGTGCACTATTTTTTTGTTGCTTCTTCTTCTTCTTCTTCTCCTTCTTCTCCTTCTCTGTGCACTCTTTTTTTTTTCTTCGTCTTCTTCTTCTTCTTCTTCTCTGCGCACCTGATTTTTTTTTCCTTCTTCTCCTTCTTCTCCTTCTTCTTCTTCTCTGTGCACTCTATTTTTTTTTCCTTCTTCTTTTTCTTCTTCTTATTCTTCTTCTCTGTGCACTCTATTTTTTTTTCCTTCTTCTTTTTCTTCTTCTTATTCTTCTTCTCTGCGCACTCTTTTTTTTTTTTTTTTTGTGAATGTCGAGTGTCACTGTCACATTCCTTCTTCTTCTTCTCTGCGCAACATTTTTTTTTCTTTCTTTCTTCTTCTTCTTCTTCTCTACGCACTGTTTCTTTTTTTTTTTTTTTTTCGTCTTCTTCTTCTTCTCTGCGCACACTTTTTTTTCTCCTTCTTCTTCTTCTTCTCTGCACACTCTGTTTTTATTTTTTATTTTTGTTCTTCTTTTTCTTCTTCTTCTTCTCTGTGTACTCTTAACAGATTGTTTTTTTTTTCTTCTTCTTCTCTGTGCATTATTTTTTCTTCTTCTTCTTCTTCTCTGCACACTGTTTTTTTTTTCTTCCTCTGTTTTTTCTTCTTCTGTTTCTTCTTCTCTGCGCACTCTTCTTTTTTTCCCTTATTCTTCTTCTTCTTCTTCTTCTTCTTCTTCTCTACGCACCGCATTGTTTTTCTACTTTCTTTTTTGGTTGTCGGATTGTCGACTCGAGTCTTGTCGGTGGCTTTTTTTCTTTTTCTTCTTCTTCTCCTCCCGCACCATTGTAGATCCGATTTAGCCGGATTTCATTGAAACAAGAATCGATGCGCGATAACTTTTGATATAGTTCATTAGTTCCAAGAAATCAAATATCTAACTAAAATCACAATGCCATTTTGTATTGTGGTCGACTTCTTCTTCTTCTATGCAACTATGTATGATATTTTTTTTTTTGGGAAGTAGCAGGTGTTTCTGATTTAGGAATTAGGATTGCCTTGTCAGCTGAGTCTTCCCTCCGGTGCTTCTCTCTCTCTTGGATTCTCTGCAAGACTGCAAGTGCTAGTGCTAGTGCTAGTAGCCTGGTAGTATGTTGTTATGCTTGTACTTGTATGTTACTATGTTCTGAATTAATGGTTTAAAGTGTATATTAATATTTATGCAATGTGCAGCCAACAACATATGAATATAGATGCTGCTATTGGTACTGGTAGCAACTCAACCCCAAGTGTTGCAAATTCAGCTGATCCTAGTAAAGATCCAGCCAGGAAGACTAAATCAAAAGATCCTGGCTGAAAGTATGGCTATTGGCTAGATCTAGAAAACAAGAATATGGTTAAATGTACTCTTTGTGGTAAGAACTTGAACCAAGGGATAACAAAAATTGAAGCAACACTTGGCTGGTGGTTTTGGGGATATAGTCAAGTGTAGCAAAGTAACTGCTGAGATAAGTAGAGAGATGCATGAATATATAACAAAGAATCAGAAGATGAAGATAAATGATTTAGATGATCTCATTCACAATGATGACTTAGACTTAAAGGAAATAGAAGGTGAAGGGCAAATGGCTCCCCCCTCATCTCAAGCATCTAGAACTGTTCTAATTCCAAGCTCTGGCACAGCTTCTAAAAGAAAATAAGTTTTCATTCAACAACAAGTAAGAGGTCCTATGGATGCTCATGTGAAGAAAAGTGTTGAAGAAGTTGTTGAGGATAGGCGGCAAAAAATGAAGGAGCCCATACAAACTACATTGCATGGTCGATTATCAGTTGAGCAGAAGAAGAAAACTGATAGTCACATTGCTGCTTGGTTGTATGAGTGTGAGATTCCTTTTAATGCAATTAAAACCAAGAGCTTTGAGGTGATGGTTGAATGCATTATACAGGCTGGGCCAGGATACAGGCCTCCAAGTTATCATGACCAAGTTATAATGATGTGAGAATGCCTCTACTGAAATCAGAAAAGGAGAAAGTTGCAGAAATTAAAAAAACAATATGAAATGTATTGGAAGAAATATGATTGTACCCTCATGTCTGATGGATGGACAGATAAAAAAGGGAGACATTTGATTAATTTTCTTGTGAACTGTCTAGAAGGGACCTTTTTTCTAGGATCTGTTGATGGATCCAAGTATGTCTAGGATGCCAACATGTTGTGTAAATTGTTGGATGACAAAATTGAAGAGCTTGGAGAAAAAAAAGTTGTTCAAGTGGTTACAGACAATGCAACTAATTATAAATTAGTTGGTTCCCTACTAATGCAGAAGCGGCCTACATTGTATTGGACACCATGTGCAGCTCATTGTATTGACCTTATGTTGAAAGATATTGAGAATTTGAATGAGTTTAAGAATACAATAGTTAAAAGTAGAAAGGTCACTAGCTTTATTTATAGACATGTTCGTCTTCTTGAGGCAATGAGAGCTAAAACTAGTGGGCAAGATCTTGTAAAGGCTGAAATTACCAGGTTTGCTACATCATTTCTGACACTCCAGAGTTTGTATAAACACAAAGATGCTTTGAAGCAACTATTTGTTTCCGATGATTGGACAAGGAGCAATTTAGCAAAAACAGAAGTAGGTAAACAAATAATTGATACATTGTTTTCTATTCAATTTTGGAATCGTGTAGAAGATTGCTTGAAAACATCAAAGTCTATCATTGTTGTATTCAGGGTTGTAGATGGGGATGAAAAACCTGCTATGCCTAAAATATACTTGGCATTAGAGGAGGCAAAAAAAAAAAAAAAAATACAAGAACATTTTGGTGGCCAAGGAACATTATGGAAAAAAGTTATCAAATTTATTACTCAGCGATGGGAGTGTCAGATGGGGCGGCCCTTGTATCTTGCTGTCTTATATCTTAATCCTGGAAAATACTTCAAGTATATAGAGGATGAGCCTGATCAGATCAAGAAATAGGAAATTGAAGGAAAAATCCAACTTGCTTTTAATGAGGTAATTGTAAGAATGGTGTCTAATCCAGATTTGTAAGACAAGATTATTGATCAAGTATCTTCTTATAAACGTCTTGAAGGCATATTTGTAACTCCAATGGCAATCAGACAACGGGTTACCTCTAGTCCTCGTAAGTATTATTTTAATTTAAAAAATTTATTTTAGTGTATATTGTTTAAGTTTTAGTTTTATAAATTATTGTATTTTATACTTTATAGTCAAATTGTGGGGTATTCATGGTGCGACATCCCCAGAACTTTTGAATATTGCATCTCGCATTCTAGATCTGTGTTGCTCTTCTTCTGGTTGTGAACGCAACTGAAACACATTTGAGTTTGTAAGTATTAAGTACATTTTTTATTTTGTAAATATTATATTTATTTGTCGTGTACATCTACTATTTTTAGTCTTTTAGAAAAAATGACATACTCTGTATTGTTTATATATTCAAATTCACACAAAGAAAAGAAATAGGCTAAAACATAAACGTCTAAATGATCTGGTATAAATTCAATATAATAGACGTCTTCAAGTTAGATTTAATGAAAGGTGTCAACAAAATAGAAATTATAATCCCCTGTTGCTAAATGAGTTAGATTGGAGTTGTGAGTGGATGATAGGCCAGGAGCCAGAAGAGGAAGAGATGGTCCATGATAGTCTCACATGGGGTGATGTAAATCGAGCAATTGGGGCATCATCATCTCTTGAGGGACGCACTAGAGTAACAAGAGCTCGAGCATCTAGTAGCAATGTCCATTACACACACTGTGTGAAGAGGGATTCAGTTGAAGATGAGTCAAATCATGAAGATATTCAAGAAGAGGATTTTCATTTTAATGATGATGAGGACATTGATGATGACATTGGACAACGGCTTGAGGATCATAGTGGAGGGGGACAGTAGTAAGAACATGCAATGGACCCTAGTTTACTTGATGATTTGGATGATTAATTTAACTAATAGAATTTGAATTTGGATGTGAATTTTTATTTAGTTATTATTTCTTATTGCATTGTCTAGGATAAATTAAGATATATTAGAATTTCCTTCTTGTAATCTTGTTGCATATATTTTTAATACAAGATTTGTTACATTTAACACTAAGCTACTGAGGAATATAAGCATAAAGATTTATTTTGGCATCTTAGAGGTAAGTAATATTATAGTCTTCCTCTTGCAGTCTTGTTTTTTACTTATATGTTATGATGTACTAAATTCACCCTTCTTAGTTTATTGATTTGTATTTTATTTTTATTTTTTATGAATATGTTTCTTTATGTCCAATACTTTATTTATTGTTTGTTGTCTTGTTGGTTTTATTATATTAAATAAATTATGTTTTAAATGTTGATTATTTATGTAGAATACTGCATATATATAAACATTAATATAGCATTAATAGTTTAGAAATAAAAAAAAAATACACTCAGAATGCCTTGATCGCCTAGTCGCCTAGGCATCTAGGAAGACCCAAAATGCTCGCCTTGGCTCGCCTTATCACCTTGACAACTATGGTGCAAACCACCAACCCCCTCCTCTTTACAAAATTCCCGTCCTATCCCTATTTACCATTAACCATAATACCCCTATTTTCAATGCCCCAGTCCCACCCACCCTTCAGAATTGGTGTCAATTATAACACCGGCCAGTGTCATGAAGCAAGACCCATATAAAATAGGTTAATAAATTTCTGGTTCTACTTCTATTACTGAGGAACAGTTTACATTTCCTGCATAAGCTTCCCAATAGTAGCAGAACTCCAGCTAAGTTCGCTAACTTTGCTAGTGTGGATCAAAGCTTGCATCAATACTGATTAATTTAGTGCTCATCCATATCAAAATGGTGTCTTGTTTTCATCTAGTGAAGTTCTGGTAATGTAAAGTTTGGGTCATATTTTTCTTGAGAAAGAGAGAATGAGAGAGAAATTAGAGCTATCTATATTGGTTATAGAAGAAGAGTTTACAGTATCAAGATACTCATTAGACTTCACCTAGTAATTTTATATATATATATATATATATATATATATATATATATATATATATATATATTTTAAATCAGGCAAGCAATGGAATATGATCTATTATTTTTTACATTTAACCCGGCAAATAAGATGCCCAGAATCCCTGCGAAGTCACAACTTAATTAAGATATTCCATGCAGATTCATTTTCTGTAATGATCCAACCTAGTTTTGGTGGAAAGAATTCCATGAAGCATGGACACTTCTCCAAGAAATTAAGAAATTGTGTTTTATAAGCTTTTGCATGGTTGCAAGAGGAATTGAAAAGAATGGAGTGAAATTTTTTGAACTTTAAATAGAAATTTTTATAACGGTAACCTACCATGATTGTATAAATTACCTGAATTTCTTAACATATCTAATAATGATACTTATAAAATGTAAAACTTATTTTCCTTTTCAAATAGAACAGATTTGAATGCGAAGTGTAAATTAATAACTAAATATGAAATAATTTAAAATTAATTACTTAGTAATGTGATAACATATGCTGTAACATTTCAGAAGTTTCCCTTTCCTTCATTCCCCTTAACAACCAAACAAAACCATAGCAAGTTTTAAAACTGTATCCATGGAAAATTTTTCAAAATCTCAATATGCATCCTTATTTTTTTTAGTTTCTCCTAAATTAGACATCCGTGTGCAGATTTGGATTGTAGGTTACATGAAAAACATATGTTAGAAGGAGTTGATACATGTTTCAGCAAAAGCTAAATGAATCTTAAAATGTTATAATAAAAGCGTCTCATCTGTTTTACTTGCCACACAAAGCTGAAAGCCTAAAATGAATTCATAGATTGGCATAGGAAAGGAAATGAAGCAGTCATGTGATCAAATAAATTTTATGAAAATGCAAGAAGACTTGACCATTATGATTCAGTTCGATCACAAGGAGAATTAAAGGAAAAGAAAGTGAAATTATCCAAAAAAAAAAAAAAAAACCCTCCATAACCACATTGTATAGCATAATTAATAATACTCTTTATATGTAATTTTTATTTTATTATTCAAATGCATTAGATTTAGATGCTAATTAAAATTTAAGTTAATAAACTAATGAGAAATTATTTAAATATAATTATAAAATTATATCTTAGAATGTGAAGTAATGATTATAATTTTTTTTTTTAAATTAAAAAATTTTACTTCCCTTCCCTTTAATTATTCCCCATCAATGGCCATTCATGCAGATTGTTGTATAATTATAAATTTGAGACAGAATCTCCACGTGGATGACTTGAAAGGACACACTAGAAACAGTAGGAGGGGGAACTAGTAGTTGGTACGGAGCAAAGATATTAGACAAAAAAATAATAATAATCTACGTGAACGGATTCCTTTAATCTAACCCCTTGGAGGGATTTTTTTTTTTTTTTTGAGTGAAAATTTTAAACTTAGAAATCAAATTTTTGTAATCATTACTATCATATACTATCACATAACAATATGAAAAAAAAATCTTATGAGTGAAGCCACAGAGACATGGAACAAAAGAGTATGGATGAGTAGTAGGGATATTCGTGTAGATGACAAATTATGAATTTTAATGAAATTTGATGTGACAATCCGACCATTAAACTATCAATAGTCAGAATTGTCAACATTAGCTTAGAAATATGAGCCTTCAGATCAGGTTTTACTCTTTTCTTGGGTACGGTAATTGTTTTTTATTCATTTACGGAGAAAAAAATAGAATTAATTTTAAGTTAATTCTAAAAAGCAAAAACAGAAAAGAACATGCCAACTAGAAGGGAAAGAACTCAAACTCTTATGATCTCAGTATTGGGATCATATCCTGCCTTCAGTAGCCATCCACATTTGACAATGCTTTAGATGAACTATACTTTTCAATATCAAGACAACAGTAGAATCTAATCATTTTAAGGCATACCATCCAAGATCTGTTAAATTAGATAAAATTTAGACGTGTATACCTACTCGTGTGGCGAACACCCTTTTTTCTGTATTCTCCATAGAACTCTGCTCACCACCGGCTGAGTTTCAACATATGATACCAACTTTTCAAATGCCCATAGTCCGAAGGAAACCCATTAACAAGTGAGCATATTCACTACAGGATAAGCACAGAAACATAACTATTGAACTCTTGTGCTTCCTAATGCGGTAAGTGCATTTTTCTACTAGGCGTTCCCCATTTCCTTACCCTGCCAATATCACAAAAATCTGGGGCGAAAAAATTCTTATTCCCCACTTACCATTGCTCTAATATCAAATCGGCTACGTAATAGCAAGAACAATGTCAGGACAGACATTCATACAAAGCTAAAATAGTCAATTCTACAACCCAAAGAAACCTAGGCCAAAGTAACACAATTGCAAAATGCACCAGCAAACCATGCAGACTCATTAAAACAGCAACAAAAGCAGTGCAGTAACCCCCACCTCACAGTTGTAGAGAATCCAATATCAAGAGACATCACCCTTCTTCTGCTGCACTACATGCTTCAGAGTCTATTGCATATTTTGTTCAGTCATTGTTACGATCAAAAGAATTTAAAGTAAAAATAGTTTCTTCAATTCCTTGAATCATTATAATATTCAGGACTGCTAATTGATATTGGCAAAGTCAAGGACCTTACTCAACTAGGTCATGCAGTCATGCCATTTTTCAGAGTAAGATACCATGGAGACTGAACACGAAAGAATAAAAAGTAATTTGGCTTTCAAAAAATATGGATATTTTAATGCATCAGTTCAATTAAAAATTCAGTATGCCACAAAATAACCCCACACTTTTTACTTATTTTCGCTCGTTATTGAATTGTAAAGCCATTGACGTCATCACAAATTTCAGATACATTTCAATGATATAATGCACAAAGTACAAACCAACGAACAGTCCAAAGCTAATAGACCAGAGACCCAAGTCATTAAAAGGTTTTTTGCCTCATAAGGGAAATGTAAGAAACTAATTGAAGCTTATAAGCAACATTTGAGTTTCAACCTTCATCAGTCAAAACAGAACAAGTGAATGCCTTACACATGTTTCAGAGCATACTAACCTCAAAATAACAGGTGTACAATGCAACCAGTACAATCACCCATGGATCACTTCAAAAAGTAAATGCATCATACTCATAGATGAAAAAATTACCACCAACTACAAAAACAACACACCGCATTCAGTGCCATCGTGCACAGGCATGGGAGGAGGTTCACATGGTCAGGGAGAGAGTTCCCCCCTTTCTTTTTTTTGGGGTTGGGGGGGGTTGGGGGTTGGGGTTTAACAAGTTCTTCATCATTGCGGAATGATAGTTTCTCAAGCTAAACTATTAGTATCTTTTGGCCAAAGGTGTGTAAACCACATAACTTGCACACCCCCAACTTGGAATACACATATTGCCACCTAAGCCTTTATAATGAATTCGATTAGTTCTTCCAGCACCCTTGAAAGAACAAAAGTGGTCATACCAAAATCCAATTTCATGATTTCCACATTATGGCACCACATTCAGCGAAGAGAACTAGTGAAATGTAAAAAAAAATAAACTTGCCAAAAAATTAGTCTTGACACAACACTCTGATTAGCACCTTCGGAAATGCAGATGGTACAAAAACAGGACTTGCCAAAAATAACAAGAGGTACACATAAGAAAATTCCACAGCATAGGAAGGAACACAAAAAAAAAATTAGGGAATTGCCAGCACAAACAATAAAGCAAGTACAAAATATAAAGCCCATGAATTAGGATCAATACGGTAAGCTTCTTCTCTTTTTTTTTTTAATCACACCGACCTTAACATTTTTAAACACAAAATTGATTAACAAATGTGGTTTAAGTATGAAATGTTCACAAGACAACAAGATCGCAAAGTTTTATTGAAAGAACTGTTTTCATTGAATCTTGACCTCAGAATCTTTTAGTATTTGCACATTAAGCTAATTTGAGAGAACACTGGAAACAATAAACATCATACTGGTTAAGCAACAATAAATAGAAACAACTAAAACGCATTTCAACACCCAATAGAGAAGCTCATTACAAATCAAGGTAAAGCCTTCAATTTCATCAACCTAAGAAAAACATGTAGAGGGCAGATGCAAAAAGAAGAAAATTATGTAAAAATAATATTTTTATCCATTAATTAGCACCCAGGAGACTTTTCTGTCAAGATACATCAAAAGCAATGGTGCAGATGGCTCCTACACTAGGTAGAGGATTTCCTGACTGCTTAAACTAACCTAGACCTGTCAATATTGACTACCAGCCACAGAAAAACAAACCACATCTTAAAGGGGCACAGAAGAGGAGAAGCGTCGACAACAGTACAGCCAACCATTTCATCAAACCAGAGTTTACATTGTCTGCATTCACCAATAACCATTTAAAGCATGTGCGCCCAAGAAGCTGTCATATACCTGAATCAAACACCCATTCAACTCAATCCATCAATTCAAAAAAGGTATTCACGCTACCCAAAAAAACAAAAACAAACAACTTCAAAACAAGTAAAAGGAAAAAAAAAAAAAAAAAAGAAGCCTTGCAACACAATCAATGACTGAACAAACAGTTCAAGGAGTCCAACAAATCAGTTGCCATGGGTGGCTCCATATCAAACACATTCCATAGACAATATCTCAAAGATACTGAAGGTTACAAGCAAACTGTTGGCAGCATTAAAATACAGACAACGTAAATAATTCCTGCATTAGAAAAATATTACAAGGCAATGAATCAAGTGGAGACACGGTAGAAAGAAGGATATTGGGCATGCATATATGAGCATTACCTACACTGATATTGCAAAATACTAATTTAGTAGCTGAAAGGTTTCACAGTTCTGGCAGTTAGAGGCACAGATTATGGCAATAAGTACAAAATTGCACCCACTAATAATTGCTTTTACAAATCAACTTGAGAAGAAACAGAGAAAAAACAAAAAGCATAATGGTCATTCATAATAAGTCAGACTGGACCCTATTCAACGGAAAAAAAAGGGTTCAGAGTGGACCAAATCACACATGTCGAACCAAGAAAGATTAAAACATTCAACATTTTATGCTCTCTAGGATAACCAATAAAATAACAATATTTCCATTAAATCCTAAACAGCTCTAGCCCCATCATTTCTGGCATTACTCCAAATACCACCCGCTCCTAGCCACCTTATCATGACCAAGGTATACAGTTTCACTAAGATCATGAACCGAAAGCTATCACCTTTCCAACTATCATATATCATATGAAATATCTATATGGGTTCCATGAAAACCAGAAATTTTATTTATATTACCATGGAAATGTACACCAAAAAACATTAAAAAACTACAAATGGAACATTGGATCATATTTATCAAATTGAATATAAAAAAAGAATTAAATGTTCACATTCCAATACAAGATGAATACAAAACATACAAGAAATAGCTTCACAGGAGAATTTTAAAAAACAAAATATCTCACAGGCTCACTCAAGCTCCCATATCAAAACAACATCTCTCATAAACACAAAAAGCCACTCAAGTTCCCAGGTCAAAACAAACTTCAATCACAAAATCACCAATTTTGAGGACAAAATTTGAACAAAAATAATGGGGCAAATAGCAACAAGACACCCTACCCAGATTAATATACAAAGATCAAAAACCAATAATTATTCAAGTGTCACCAATCAGACAACAGGGAATAGAGGACAATAGAACACTTGATACAAAAAAGAAAGGCAGCATAGCCTATGCAGCTGAATAGGAAACCATCATAGACACAGCACAGATAACATCCTATGGTAACTACTCAAACTAGATCAGCATTCTACACCAAAGTACTATAGCCACTCATAGGAACATCAACACATCATCCCAGGAAAAGCCAAAAAATAAAAAATAAAAAAAATAGCAAAACACCTTTGTCAAAAATTCAAGATAAGTCAAGAATCCAAGGAAAGGCCACGATGAAGAAACCAATTTTAAAAGAAAAAAAAAAACTAAACAAAATGGATGACAAATTTTCATGGACTTATGGTCAGATAAATTTGTTTAACTGAATATAATTACAGCACTATCAAGCAAACAAGGTATTTTTATCAAGAACAGAGAAAATAATGACACAAAAATATGAGATAATACCCAGAAAGAACAGAACAATACAGTAAAATGTTAGCCAAACAAGGAAACATCACAAAAGTGAAAATGAGAACATATAAACTACGGCAAAAGAAGTAGAAAGGAAAGCCTAAGAAAAACAAGCTACAATACATTTACTATCTCCAACCCAGTGCAGGTATCTTCAAGAGAATAACATAACCCAAAGTAATACTTCAGCAATCCTCAAGAAATATAGGTTGCAACTTTGAGGCACACAAAACCACATTTGCAAAATATGGAGAGCTGAAGAATATCAAAGATTTGCACCCAAGACTCCTACACTGAGATATAGACTGAGTTATAATATTAAAGAATCCTACAATGGGTTCTAGATAGTAGAACTATACTTGATGAACATCTTCGCCACCGTCATCCTTTTTATAATTATAGTCAATAAAAGAAACAGAATTAAGCATGCAAACTATGTCAACAGGCTGATATCACTTTACATACATGCAGTGCAAGCAGACAAAATTTGCTTTTGAGAACAAAACAAACAACAGAAACCACAAAAAAGAAAGGAATTAAGCAAATGATATATCACACCTTAACCACACAAAGAAATAAATGGCAACAGACAACATAGAGTAATATAAGAAAAAGATGGATAAAAAGAGATAAAGTAAACATACCTTAGTAATAAGGCGGAATGCTCTGATACATCCCTCCAGGTGGTAACCTAGGCACCGGCGATGTCCCTGTCGCCTGGTTATGCTGACTTGGATACGCAGATGTCAACCCATAGTGCGCACTCTCTGGATAATTTCCCGAAGGCAAACCACCCGAAGTTGGTGGCAACCTATACAAAGACGATCCAACACCACCCAAACCACCATAACCGCCTGAAGTAGGCCCACCATACTGTGAAGCACCATATGGACCACCACTCAAGCCCGCACCATAACCACCTGTGGCACCCAACGAAGATGGAACCTGACTCCCAACAGACAGCCCAGGAGCACCAATTGACGACTGCAATGGCGAGGTTAGATTGTGGTGATGATGGCTACCCAATGGTGGTGGGCCCTGATGAACACCAGAGAAACCACCATAGGTAGACAGCCCCGCCGGTGGACCACCATAATGAGAAGTAAGAGCGCTCGGCATGGAAGACGGTGGTGGCAAGCCTAGATCGTTGGCGGTTTCTCCAGGAGCACCAGTGGGGACCTGAAGTCCTCCAGCACCAACTGCAGGTTGGCCAGGCCTCGCCTTCTTTCCTTCAATCGCCAATTTGCAGATCAACTGATGCCCATCAATGTTCTTGGTGGTATCAACAAGCGAAGCCTTTGCGGCCTCTGCAGTTTTGTAGACGAACAAAGCAAACCCTCTCGATTTTCCAGTCTGCTTATCGAACCCTAACGGCCCCTCTTCTATCTCACCATAAGACGAGAAGTGAGCAAGTAACCGATCCGCCGGCATATCTAGAGGAACATTCCCAACATAAATCTTCCGCATTGAGACATCAACCGGCGGGGGCATATTTGCAGTGGGGCCCGTAGTCCCTGCGGCGGCGAGCTGAGTGACAGTCATCCGACCGTCGATCTTCTTACTGGGCTCCTTTAAGGAGAGCATAGCACCGTCGATGTGCTTGAAAGTGACAAAGCCATAACCTTTGCTCTTCCCTGTAACCTTGTCGAGGATGACTACAGCTTCTTCAAGATCACCGTATTCTGAGAACAGAGAGCGTAGGTTTTCGGTGGTTGTGTCCCAACCGAGACCGCGGATGAAGAGCTTGCGCTGCGTTGGATCCCGATCGGCAATGGTACGGATGGCATCGAGAACGTCTAAGTGACGGATGGCGGCATCTTGGAGGATGTCAAGAAGTTGCTCTTGAGTGAAGGGTTCGATGATCTTACGAGTTTCTTCTGATGTTAGCTTCGGAGCTGAAGCCGCATCGCCATTCTCGTCAGCCTTTCGCTTCTTGATAGCAGAATCCATGAATTCAATGATGGAGATGCGAAGGGGAAGAATTCTCAGGCCGACGACAAAGAATGAAATACGCCAATCCCCTAACCCTAAATCGAAGAAACACCTCTGTGGTGGATTATGTTGGACACCTCTGTGGTGGACGGATTCACATCCTCTCGTCCAAAGTTATTCGGGACGAGGGAAACGCTTTCGTTGGATGGTTGACACGTAGGGCTCCTCTATTCGAATTGACACCTCATGTCCACTTAGCATGTCGGCTCAGCAGCTGGGATGGAAGACTCGGATTCACCCGAGCCTCCAGTGTCGGCCATCCATCCAGACTGCCGCCTCTCCTCCCGAATCTTAACGAAAAAAAAGATTTGAATCCGTGGTGGACTATATTGGTAGCACTTGGCAGCAAAATAAAAAGAGGGAACACTTTCGGTATGAATTCTAAGAAGGGTAAATTACAATTCAGGACCCAATCTTTGTGAAAATTAGACTAAGGCTGTGTTTAATGTGTAGAAATCGTCTCCAGCCGCTGGAGACTCTCCAGCACGATCCAACGGTTGGAGTTCATCCGACATAGATCCTGATGTATTGGGATCTGTGTCAGATGAACTCCAACCACTGGATTGCGTTGGAGAGTCTCCAGCGGCGGGAGACGATTTGCTTCCGTGTTTAATATCATTTTTGTTTTTAATTTTTGTTATTTTTTGAAAAAATATTATTGAAAACCATTTTTGATAAAATATAAAAAATCGTTTGATAACTACAATAAAAAATAAATTACAGAATGAAATATATATTTGGTATGCCTATGTCTAAAAATAATTTTATAACTTTTATATATTCAAACATTAAGAGAAGGATCATCCCTCATTAACACATGAAAATGGAATCTCCATAATAATTGAAAAAACAATCCAAACAAAGATAAGGAGAAAAAAAAAACCCAATTATTTTTCTACCAAAAAAGAAAAAAAAAACCCAATTATTTTCTATATATTGTTATTATGCGGCTACATTTTGATTTTTCAGTTAACAATCCAAATTTCAGAATAGCTCTGCCCACAGTAGACTGATAGAACCAACCAAATTGTGAGCATTAAATTTAAAGTAAACAACTGAAGTGAGGCCAAGCCACTCCGAAGCAAAAAACAATCATTCCAGAATCAAGTAAATGACAGTAACGATTTTGTCCAACACCAAGCCCATGTCAATACCTGAACCTTCATGAACAATTTAATTCATATCCCAGTAGAATGGATAACTTCGTCCGCTTCCAACCTTTGCCCATGTTGTATGAGTAAAGGAGCAGCCTAGAGTAGCCAGGAGCAAGTCAAGACAAATAACCAGGCAATTTACTGTGTACACACCACTCTCCCTCTCTCTGTCTTTTCCTACTTTTCCTCTCACCTTTAAGCTGAGCACTCTGAGACACTCTGTTGAAAAAAAAAGTCAAAAATAAAAAGTTTTTTTCCAAATAAAGTTTAAAAAGATTCAAATTCAAATATTTGCCCTTTTGTTTTAGCTCCAAAATTTGGTTTTGTTTTGGGCAGGAATTTCATTTTTTCGATTTTGAGTTGGTCATTTCCAATGTAGGACTTTTTAGTCCCACATTGCTTAAGGATTGTGGAGGAGAGGTCTTTATTTATAGGGAATGTCACCTATCTATTGAGCCCCAAAATGGAAGCAATGTTCGATTTGACTCACATAGACACGCTCGCGCGCCGAACCGGACCGGACTGTGACCCTGACGGGGCGCAGGCTTGGGCGTGGGCGTGGGCGTGGGCGTGGGCCGAGGGCCATGGGCTATGGGCTATGGGCTATGGGCTATGGGCTATGGGCTATGGGCTATGGGCTATGGGTATGGGGTTTTGTCAGATTCAGACACACCCCTACCCGAATACCCTTTTGGAAAGGATTTATGTGTAGAGATGTATCTTTACATATAAAAGGGTGTCATCTGGACCGTTGATCTCAGGATCTGAGATCTGGATTAATTTGGATGGTCCATCTAGAAGGTCACACCTGATCCAGTGGATACATCCAAGAGGTACTTGGGCCCTATAAATAGAGTCCGACCCCATGTTTCATATTTAATTCGAAATCAATACGATTTCTCTCTCTCTCTCTCCCTCACCAACTCTCTCTCTTCGTATTTGTTTGATCAAAGAGTCGAAACTCAGTGTACTTCCAAAGGAGTTGATCCTAGCCGTCGGGTCTGCATATACTTGTCAGTGTGTGCACGCTGGATGGGTATCCTACATAAGGGGTTGTTTTATCTTGGAGGCAAATTTGGAGGAGACCTTGTAAGACCCGTATCGAACTAATCGGTCTTACCACCTTGTACCAGGTCTACCTATCATGGTCGAGCTAAGTGGACCAAATGCGTGAAGAAATCACAAAACCAGGTATAATCTAACCCAAAAACAGTAAATGTGAGGGTAGGGTCGCATGCCTAAACAGGTAGGGTCGACCCCACCTCAACAGAAGTCCAACTCATGACTTTTAGTCGTAGGGTCTGATGACTAAGAAGGTGTAGGGTCGACGGATCCTGCAACCCTACGTCTGACCCTACGATGACAGACATTTCCGTGGAAATTAGGAAACTTTCCTAATTCTAAGGGGATCTTTCCTAAACTCATTGAGACTTATTATGGAGGGTTTCCTCTATAAATAAGATGTCCCTTAGTCTCTTTCACTCTTTTACAACCATAATTGAAAGTGAGAGAAAGAGAAAGAGAAGGAAGAGAAGAAGAGAAGGAACTTGAAGAAAAGACTAAGGAAGAGGAGGAAGTTCAGAGAAACCTTTGAATAAAAGTATGAACCTAATTCCTTACCTGAATAAGAGATCATAGAATAGTTATGAAGAATATAGGGTTAGGAGAAACCCAAATCATCCATCGATGGACAAGTTTCAAGAGATTCCATGGATAAAATCATTATGGACTATGAATAGTATATAACTTGTAGTTTTGAGCCATAGAACAATCATAGAATGAACCATGAAAGTAAGCCAAAGGATCCAAACATGAAAGATTGGACTTTAGAATGAAAGGTCAACTCAGAATACGTGTGATCGCACGTAGGGTCGAATGATATCTGACCCTACAAGACCACAAGATCGACCACATGCCCTCGAGAAGTTCCAGGGAGGGTGTGGTCGCACATATGGTCGAATGGTATCCGACTCCACGTCCGACCCTACACCCTAGGGTCGCAGAAACTGCTACCCTAGGTGCTACCCTACCTGCGACCCTACGATTTCAGTTAGTTTAAAATATATTGGAATAAATTCTAATTAAAATCTATCGACTTGTTAGGACTTTCTAGTGATTTAAAAGTGATTCATAAAGCTTGAACGAGGACCTACGCTCAATCAAAGGTGAGGGAACAAGACCTAAACTAATTGGCTAATAATAAACTGTTTTCGTTTATTGAGTCCAATACCATGTATGATTCTATGATTGTATGATTGTAATGTGCATATCACATGTCATCTACTATTCCTGTTATTAATATTCATGCATATTTAATTCAGTTTATTTATAACATGATGATGATTATAATGCTAGGAATAGGCATGTGAATGTATGTGTGTGGTTAGTGTGTTTGATGCGAGTGGAGCATCAGGGGGAGGACATGACACTGTGGTTCATCCTGGTCACCAGACTCTAGCTCTATCTCTACTCAAGTCTTGTCCACTAACATCGTCGTATCATCATTACCTTAGTAGAACTATTACGTCGTAGGGCATCAGGGGAGGTGGTCTCGGACCGTGTAGTCTGTGACTCTGTCGGGGGGCCTTAGCTTTATCTCTATGGACGTATTGAGGGATGCTGGGGTAAGGCCTTGGATATACTGTTTGACATTAAGATTGGTTAGTTGCGAGCCCAGTTTGCAAGCCCTCGCCAATAGGGGCTTTCGTATTGGTATGGGTAGAGCATCAGGGGAAGTGTGATGCGGTGCGGTCCTAAGCACTTTAGCTCTATCTCTATTCCATGGTGGGGTGGATGTGGACGACAATGGTGTTTGATCCATTGGCTGGGCTTACACACTCTGTGTATAGAGGTGAGGCGGCCACCGAACCTTTCTATATCACATTGCAAACTTATGAACTAGACCAAAAATATGAATTGAATGCATGCATATGTTTGTTGCATTGTTTTGTTTGCTCACTGAGCCGTGATGTGTGCTCACCCTTTCGACTTCGAATATTTTTAGTTGATGATGCAGGTACCACAATAGAAGATTATATAAATGCTCCGATGTATGGATATGCGACGGCGATGGACGTTGAAGTTATGATGGAGTCACATGATTCGTCATGCGAGTGCAACTCTTGTGTTTTCGATTAGATTTGGTTTAAATTATACAGACAATGTAATTGATTTAATTATTTTAATTTATGTCTTAGTCCTTGTGGAGATAATTGGATAATTTATTTACTCTATCACAGTTAGACTCTCAGTTCATTTAATATATAAAACTTCCGTTATTGTTTATTTACTCTGATTATGGTTGTGGATGTGTATGATTTAAGCAACAGACACAGCCTATTCGAGATCCTGGTTGAACCGTTGGTTTATTAGCGGTTTATCACACCATTATGAATAGTGCGGAACTGGGGTGTGACAGACCTACTGCACCAATAGAGGGCAAATACTATCTTAAGGAGAGTGTACCAACACGACTCAACCCTCCTTTATAACTTCGAGTTACTGCTTATAAGGTACGCATGGTTATGTATATTTTAGGTATGTTTCAGATTTAACTATATGATTATAATTGATATATATATATATATATATATATATATATAGATACATATATCTACGTATGCATATATTGGTGATACATTTGTGAATATTATTTACTACATGATTATTTTATTACATATCATTCTAGTCCATATAATATATAACTGAAGCTCTATTATATCATTAATTTAGAATAACACACTCCCTCACCATAACGACTCAATCATCTATTGCGGCCATCGGCACTAGACCCACTTTAGTTGTTTAATAATTCCAAAATAAAACAGGGGATCTATATATCTCCCTCAGAGATGGAGAGAGAGAGAAAGAGACAGAAAGAGGTTGAAACCTAAAAGATGTTGAAGAGCAATCTTACTAATTGAAGAGCCTTATCAATGCCACCAACTTCGGACGAACCGTTAGTGGTGCTTCCGTGCTCATCCCACCTTCTGCCCACACCGAATTGGAGACCCAAAATGGATTCGTTAGTTTTCTGATCGAAGAAGAAAAAGATACAGAACCACCGATTCAAAGACTAATTTTTCATACAGTCTAATGGTTGTTCAATGACAGAAGAAATTTTTTGCGATAGTGGAACGCAGAAAGCAACGGTGAAAAACTGAACTATCAATCGAATTCAGAGACGTTAAGAGTATTAGTGTGGGCTAAATTAATTATACGGTTTGTTGGTTCAGTGGGAGTCTAGTTACAAGTAGACCAGTTTCAGTATGATTAGAGATGGACCAATCTGGTCCACTGTGGAAGATTTTGCAACCTAAATTTTAATAATGAGTGTATGTTCATATTCCCCCCCCCCCCCCCAAAAAAAAGACCAAAATAGCATGGTCATTAATAATTGGTTAATTCAGTTCAGTTTGCTTCCTATTGGATTTATTTATTTGCGTTTACTGTTCATTTCTCCCAGAGAAGAACAAAGAAAAACGCCGCTATCGACGCTGACATCCGCTGCCCGCTGCTCCTACCCAACCCACAAAACTCTGGTCTCCACGGATTCCTTTTTTTTTTTTTTTTTTAAACCCTAAAAGTCAATCTACTAACAGATGGATACTTGATAAAAAGATGCTGCCAAGAACCTGAATCATATCATTAAGGCTCAGCTGTAATGAAAATAAAGCTTCCCAAATTATCTTGATAAACAGAAGAGACAGTTTAAAAAAATAGATTTATTTGAAGAAATGAAGTAATTACAGTCACGGGCTACATGAACCTCTCTCAACAGTTCCCAATTATCTAAATCTATCTTATCTTACTTTATTGAGAACTTGAAAACCATTAAATGGTTGTATTTCTTCCCAGGATTCACAATCCGTGAAGGGAAATTGGGGTGATTCAATTGAATCAGGAAACCCTTGAAACAGAGAAGAGATCAGATTTAAAGAAAGACCGATGAGAAAAAAAATCTCAAACCAGATCAGAAATAGGTGAAATGAGTTGGAGTTGCAGCGTATCAAATGGCTTATTCGTCTGATCTTCACTTGCAGTTACTGGTGTATTTTTGGTTTCTTTGTTTTTTCGTCTCTCTATGTCTGAAACTCAGATCTCTGGAGAAATTTCTTTTCACAGTTAACATTCTCTGGGTCTTTTCTTGTTCTTCCTTCTTCTCATGTTGAGAAATCTCTGTATTTGGGATTTTTACACTCAGATTCGTTCTCTTTGAAATTTCTTGTCTTAAATATTCAACTCAGGGTTTCTATACTTTGGGGGTTGAAATCGTCTCCAATTATTGGAGGCTCCAATCGCCCATCCAACGTTGCAGTTAACTAGGCGCACCTATCGATGTATTGGTAGGCGTGCCCAGTTAACTCCAATCATTGGATTGGCGATTGGAACCTCCAATAATTGGAGACGAATTGGACTTGGCTCGTGTTTCCTTTTTTTGTTCCTTCTCTTTGGAATTTTAGCGTCTACATCTCCTCCAATTGCTGTACTAATTGGAGACGACAATTGCTTGTTGGATGCAAACCACATGGCGGTTGGACAATCCAATGGAGAACAACGATTATGTTATATACGCCTTCCCTACGATGAATAACGATTGTATCTAGCCTTAGCCTCAGCTTTTTGGTTTTGCAGACGAGAGAAACTCATCGCCGGTGGGTGGGAAACCACTTTCGAGAAAGGCTGGTTTTACCTTTCTATAGTTTCAGGAGCTAGAACACCAAGCTCTCATCTTTAATACGTGGTTGCAGGCGTTCCTGTCGCTCTCCATCTCGTCCTTCCCGATTGGAAGAATGTTGTGAGCTCCTTTGGTGGTGTTATTGTTGGGATCTATCAACACTACCTAAGCTATAAGTCTCAAAACATTAGTCTTCTGGGTTTGGGTCTCCTTCTCTTTCTTTTCTTTTTTTGGGTCTTTGGTAGCTAATTTCCTTTGGATTTCTTTGAGGACAACGTGATGGGTTTCTGTTTAAAAAGGTTCAAGATGTGATTTTTCATTTTTTTTTTCAGTTTTAGGTTGCAATAATCTTTGCTTCGACTATAGAAACAACAAAACAGATTTGAAGAAGGGGAAAATGAGATTTGGAGTTCTCTTCGTTTGCAAGGAAACCTTTGTCTCTAACCAGATCGCAAAACATATTGCAAAAATATTAGGGTTTGCAACCAAAATCAACAAAGAATGCTGAATCCCCATTTTCGGCAACTTAGGGTTTAAGAATGAAGGGAGAATGAAGAAGAAGATTCCATCTGTGAACCATCGGTTCTCTGCAAATCCTTTGACAACAAGTATGTTGATACAGAGAATTGAATAAGATCAAACATGAGAATCGATTAGAAACTAGATTAGAACAATATTGTTTAGAAAAAAATTGGTTTTTAACAAAAAAGATAAACTAGAAATGATGTAGGCCGACTTCGGCTTATGAAAATAATGGATTGGGAGAATAAATTTATATAAAATTAAATGAACCAAAAGGGAGGTGAAGTGCGGAAATAAATTTTAGAATTTTTTTAAAGATAAAAATGATATAATTGATGGAAATGAAGGTGTGGTGACTTACTTCTCTTCTAAGATGTAAATCAACTCCAAAGGTGGTCTACAACTCTTCAAGGAAATAGGTGAAGAATAAAGTTTTAACTCTTCTAAGATGAAATGAAATTTCTTCAATATTTCAAGGGAAATGAAATATCTAATTCTTCAAGGTTGAAGTGAAACTCTTCTAGGTTTCAAGATGAACTCTTCAAGGTTAAAGGGAGAAGATAAACTTCAATCAAAATTTTATTCACCAAATCATCTTCTTCTATTACATGAGAATAAGCCACTATTTATAGCTTAACAAACCTTAAGTAACTCAAAATAGTCTCAACCATCCCCCATAATCCCAAGGTTGAGATTGTATATAGAGAACATAAAAAAGAAACATAAATGATTTAAAAATTTTAATACATAGAAAATTGTCCCAATGTGTTGATTCTTGTTCCAAGGCATTGAAACTTGTTCCAATGTGCATTGATGTAAGCTCCAAAGTTTCAATGTAAATTACAATATCTTGATGCAAAGTCCCATGTTTTGATGTAACTTCCAATGTAGAGAAGACTCTAGAATTCTCGACTAGAAAATGTCACCTCACTTTCCACTAGGGACTTGAAAGATCATAAAAAATGGACTAATTTCAAGGGGGCTAGGGTCAGATTCTTTGGTTTTTTTTGTAGCTTGGTTCAACCTTGGTCCTGGGCTAAACGGTCTTGTGTCAAATGGGTTTTGTGGGCTTAGGCCTTGATGTAATGACATAATTGTTGAACATGGATGTAATTGGGCTACATCATTTTCCCTTTCTTTAAAGAATTCATCCTCGAATTCTTGTTCCACCCAAAAGTATTTCGGCTCCACGAGAATAAAATAGAAGATTAAAAAATTCATCAAGCATTAGATAACCAAATATGTCATGTCCATGATGTGTGTATGTGTCACTCAATGCATTAACAAATTGAATAAGTGATAATAGTGGGATAATACAATCATTCAACTTTTGTGATTTCGATATATAATAAAATGGGTTTGCATCCATACTGAGTGCCATGATAAAAAATCTTCTCCAAAGCTCTGATACCAAATGATGTAAGCCGACTTCAACTTATGAAAATAATGGATTGAGAGAGTGGATTTATACAAAATCAAAGGAACCAAAAAGGCGATGAAGTGCAGATATGAATTTTTGAATTTTCTTAAGTAAAAAAAAGGAGATAATTGATGGAAGTGAAGGTGGGGTGACTTACTTCTCTTATAGGATGTAAATCAACTCCAAAGGTGGCCTACAATTCTTCAATGAAGTAGGTGAAGAATAAAGTTCCAACTCTTCTAGGATGGAATAAAACTTCTTCAATGTTTCAAGGGATAGAAAAGCTCCAACTCTTCAAGATTGAAGTGAAACTTTTTTAGGTTTCAAGATGAACTCTTCAAAGTTCAAAGAAGAAGATAAACTTCAATCAAAATTTAATTCACCAAATCATCTTCTTCTACATGAGAATAAACCACTATTTATAGGCTTAACAAACTTTAAATAACTCAAAATAATCTCAACCATCCCCTATAATTCTAATGTTGATATTGTACAGAGAGAATAAAAAAGAAATATAAATGATTTAAAAATTTTCAATACATGAAAACTTGTCCCAATGTATTGATTCTTGTTACAAGGCATTGAAACTTGTTCCAATGTGCATTGATGTAAGCTCCAAAGTTTTGATATAAATTTTAATATCTTGATGTAAAGTCCCATGTCTTTATGCAAGTTCCAATATAGAGAAGACTCTAGAATTCTTGAATAGAAAATTTCACCTCACTCTTCACTAAGGATTTGAAAGATCACCAAAAAATGACTGATTTTAAGGGGGCTAGGGTCAGATTCTTTGGTTCTTTTGTAGCTTGGTTCAACCTTGGTCTTGGGCCAAATGGTCTTGGGTCAAATGGACTTTGTGGGCTTGGGCCTTGATGTAATGATATAATTGTTGAACATAGATGCAATTGGGCTACATCAAGAAATAAAGAAATTGGAAGATATAATCAGGAAAAGAAATCGATGTGAACAACGAAGAAGGAATTCGTAAAGAAAATAAGAAAAAAAAAAGAAAGATGTGGTACCTCAAGAGATCATCCTAGCCTCCACTCCTTCTTCAAGATCCTTGTGAAGATAATTGACATTCGAAAGCTGTTGCAATGAAGAACACTTCAGAGAGGTACAACGAAGAAGGAGGGCAAATCTTTCTCGGTTCTTCCAAAATATCCAGTGTTCTGCGTTTTGAAATCCAAAACTGAAAAAGCAGAGGAACTGATTACGTGTATCAAGCTTTTTTTTTTTTATATACAATCTCAAAAAATCCTCTCACTTGGATGGGAAGAAAGCCAGATGGCATGCATCCGATGAGCAATTGTCATCTCCAATTGTCGTACCAATTGGAGACTATGTACGCATGGGTAGGGGATTCCCACTGTACAGGTTTGTAACTCATTATTATTTAAGTTTAGTAAACTACAACCCCCCCCCCCCCCCAAAGGCCAAGTATTGAACTCCTAGTCTGATTTAATGGGATCCAAATCCTCTCCTCCCAGGGGTTCAAGAGGAGGGGCAGCTACCACCGGCCGATGCCTGACACGTGGGTGTCGGTTGGATCTGAACCCTCCATTCGAGCTGATAAGGTCAGCCGACAAGGCGTGTCGGTTTATTGCACTGGCTCGGATGGAGGGTTCAGATCCAGCCGACACCCACATATCGAGCATCGACTGGTGGGAGTCACCCTCCTCCAGAACTCTTGGGAGGAAAGGATTTGAATACCCTATGTTAAACCCACCCAGACCCATCTGGTTGCCACAACTAACCATCATATTTTTCTTCAGGCCTTATGTTTTAATTCTTCTCCAATATTGAAACTTATTCATCAAAGTAAAAGAAGCCTTATTTCATAACCCTAGAATTGGACTCCCTTGGTGGTCATAGCTCTGTTTTCAGATATCAAACCTAACCATGGACTCATTTCCTCCTTTAATTTGTACCCAAGCTGAAAAAGCCATGATTTTTAATTGCTGAAGTGTGAAAGTGAGTACTAAATCATTGGGAAGATAGATGCATGAGGAACAAATAAGGAAACTAATAACTAAATGCATCAACTGGAAGAGGGATATAGAAGATATTGAACCAATAGTGATTTTAGGGCTCCATATTTCTATAAATGCATCTTTTCCTTTGTTTTATACCATAAGTATTCTGCCATTCATCTTGGAGTAAGTTGTGATAGTGTCCATTATACATCGGGCTAGTCAATCCTAATCTGGTTTGTATTTAGGCTTAGTCCCTCTTGGCTGCTTCTCAACTAGAGTTGAATTTGCATGGGCTGGCAAATCCCAGCTGAACTTCCATGCTGATTGTGTTCCACTGGATTTATTGGAAACACCTTGTGATTTTTTATGTTAACCCATAAGATGCATTGACCATGAGTATCAGTCAACGCTTAAGTTTTCCTTTGACATAAATTTCCACTCAGAAATCTCGGGATTATTGAAACTTCTCTAATTTTCTCAGAACCTAAAACATACTCTTGAAATGTAAAATAATTTTCTAAACTGAAATTCTGTCTTGTAATGTGATGGTGATGTATTGTATTAGCTTATGTCAGAATAATTAATAGTATTGTATGGTAAGGGAATTTTTAAATGTGTGCAATACCATTACTGTCCCTCCTTACATGTGTGAAGAAGGACAAATTTGGTATGGTACAGTTTTAGTGTAACCAACCATAGTTACAAAGATCAGGACCCAAGAGAAATATGATTTATCTCTCAGTTATAGAATAACCACGTACCTCTATGCTTGCAAAGTAGTCATAAATTGAGGCATCAATTTCATTCCCTACATCAACCAACAACAAGTCAGTTTTAGATCACTGTAAAAGAAAGATGGTTAATAGAAAACCGAGAGACAAATACTAAACTGTTGTAGAACTTGATCCCCAAGTTTCACGTTTGATATTATTCTGATTTGAAGCCTCTTCATAATTAAAATAGAAATGATATAAGATCTTAGAATGAGATTCCAAAGGTGGATAAACACCTTCAGATTTGGTGTGTGGAATGTGGATATTTACCCACAATGTATGGAAATGTGAATATGAATTTTTGTTATTGGTATTAACCTTTTTGTTTAAAAGAAATAATTTTACAACGGTATTAATAAAACGTCGTTAAAACTAACATCATAAGCATTTGCGGTGAAACGTCGTTAAAACTAACATCATAAGCATTTGCGGTGATTTTTACCGTACTATTTCTGTTGTTGTTAATATGTTTATTGGCGACGGTTTCCCATTACCGTTGTAAAAACACTTTTCCAGACGAATGCCAATTCCCATCGTTAACATTTACAAGTAGGGCTGCAACAGGGTCGGGTTGGGCCGGGTTTTTCAAAACCCTAACCCCAACCCTGACTATTGAAACTTAACCGTAACCCAGCCCAACCATGCCAGGGTCAGAAAATGTACAACCCTAACCCCGACCACGAGGTTGGGCTTAACCTAACCCCCCCCGACCGACCACGGCAGGGCTGGGTTGGGCCGGGTCAACCTTGATTAACCCTGATTCAGGGTTAGATTAACCCTGATATTGACCCTGATTGACCCTAAACATACAACAAATTATCAAATAACAATTACAACTTAAAACATATGACAAATACAAGCAACCTATGATATTCTTTTAAGAACCTAACAAATGGAAACCAAATCAGTTTAAGTGTTTAACAAGGAACAAATACAAATCATACATATATTTATAAATATATTCAAATATATACAGGGTCGGGTTGGGCCGGGTTCAACCCAGGGGTCAACCTTAACCCAACCCAACCCTGCCAGGGTTCATATAAAATTGAACCCTAACCCAGCCCTGTCAGGGTTCGGGCCGGATTCAACCCTACCAGGGTTCAGGGCGAGCCTGGGCGGGTTCGGGTTGTCAGGGTAAAACTTGCACCCCTATTTACAAGGCCTGTATATACGACGCTAATATGACTATACACGACTATAAATAATCGTCGTAAAAATTAGTTGTGACGGTAAAAACTATATATGACAGAAAACAATCGTCATAAAAAGTCAAAAATGTTGTAGTAATATATAGTGTGGTCAAGAATGTAAAGATCAAAAAGACAATAACACGTACCTAGTAACTTTGGCAAAATTTTGCAGAAATAGTAGGATCCAAATCGTCTCATCCCAGTAGTTCGGGAGGAGAGGCGGCGACCCCAGTGGATGGTCGCCGCATGGGGTCGGATGAATCTGACCCCTCCGTTCGAGTCGATAAGTCAAGCCGACAAGGGAGTGTCAGCTCAAACGGAGGAGTCGGATTCATCCGACCGCCACGTGGCGACCATCCACTAGAGTCGCCGCCCCTCCTCCCTGAAGTACAGGGAGGAGACGATTTGAATCCGAAATAGTATCACAGAGGAGTTGCTGACAAATCAAATTTCAATAGAGCAATAAATGAATTCAAGATTCAGTCTCTTCCACTAAGTTTGCTAATTAATGAATGAATCCATGTATGTAAATGATTAAATATACTAAAAAAATTAAAAATTTAATAAAATTTTTTAAAAATATTAATTAGAAAGTAAAGAAGGTAAAACATTAAAACAAGCTCTTGGGGATGGTGCTTGATTCTGGTTTTGGTGCCAATACCGGCACTGGAGCTTTTATTGCTATAGTATATCCGGTGCATTAGCGGATGGTGCTTGATTCTGGTTTTGGTGCCAATACCGGCACTGGAGCTTTTATTGCTATAGTATATCCGGTGCATTAGCGTTGCTTATCAGAACAACAGTAGAATCTAATCATTTTAAGGCATATCGTCCAAGAGCTAGATTCGGATCGTATCCTGTTCATAGTTTAACAGGATACCATCCAGCTGCCGCGGCAGCTAGATGTGTTTAGATCCTAGGGTTACAATGAAAATAACTACTGAAGGATAAAAAACACTAAATCAAAAAGCGAACCTCTTAACCTCTCTCTCTTCTTCTGTTCTTCATTCTTTTTTTTTCTCTCTCTTGTTGCTACCTATTCAATGTTGGTTCTTCAAGTTTCCATGGGTTTTGCTAATCGAGCAATGGAACAGAAAATCGCGGCAACAAGTGCTGAACTTTTCTTATTCTATTTGTGATTCCTCACTCGATCCTCCCTACTAACATCGTCTCCTCTTCAGTTCTCCTTCTTCAGCCTTGTTCAAGCCTTTTGTTCCAGCTTCAGTTCTCTTGGAGGCGAGGTAGGGTAAGTTATATGTTTAATTTGTTTCTCTTCTTCTTCGCCATTGTCTGATTTAAATCGCCATCTTTTTCTATGAACTCCCATGTTAGATTATTTTCTCTCTCCATCTCCCTCCCTCGTCTGAATAGAAGGAAAATGATTTTGGTTTTGTTTTCATCTTTTTCTTTTCTACGAGTCCCCACGAATTCAATGTCAGTAATTTCATGATGTCCTTAGGGTTTTACACAACTCATTACAAGAACATATCTAAATAGGGTTCCAGTTAACCCAAATGATCTCCATACAGTCCCTAAAACATAATGATAAACAATATAATCAATGTAAGACATACCTGTTAGTAGAGATTGATTTTTGTCTGGCGTTCCAAGCTTTGTATGTTTTGATCAGAGTCTTCCACAGCCCACAGGAGATCCTCCTTCAATTCTCTCTACCTATGAGTGGTGAAGAGAGGAATTAATTAGGCTGCGAAGACTCTAAACCGAGTATATATAATACTATCCCAAACCCTAGATCACCCCACAATGGACCAGTTTGATTCATTTCCAATTCGTAACGAATCAGACCAAAACAGTCAAAATCCATAATGTAAACTTTTACTAGTCAATGCACCTAGTAATTAATCAAGCTCATAAATACTTATAACATTCAAAACCTTCATTAGCCATGAAGGTTCAACTCTCCTAAAAGCAGGTAAATATCCTTTATTGTCTCTCGGCCGCTCTATATTTCTTCTCTCTCTCTTAGTTTCCAATTTTGGGTTTAGTATTCTTTTTTAATCACTCCTCTTGTTTCCTTTTGTATGTATTGTAATTTGTAAAGGATATACTCAACTCTACAACTAGACAGAAAGAAAGGTTTGTCCTAGTAAAACTGATCTATTATATCAATAAAACATGGAAGCCAACAAAGACTTGTAAGCAATCCCCCTTCCCCTTATTGTAATGGTGATCATCTCTTTCTAATCTCTATGAATCTGGTAATTTTAAGTAAAATTTTACTGTAAAATTTTATGTAAAACATTTTATATGTAAAAAAAAAAATTCAATATTTATTTCCAAAAGATAAAATATAGAGATCTCTAAAGGGGATAAAAACAATTTCTTCTTTCTTTTACTTACTGAAAACAAAAGTTAAAATTTTTTTTACATATAAAAATATTATACGTAAAATTTTATGGTAAAATTTTAAGTTAAACAAACAGAGCAAATATGTTGAACGCAGACTGGAGTACCTGAAAAATATAGGCTTACACTAGCAGAGGTATGAACAAGAACCATGCAGCATTTATATTCACTTCAACAAGTGACCTCAATTATTCTTGGAAACCTTATCTCATGATTCGTGAGGCTTATATGTATCTTATGTTCATACAGTTCTGCTCTTATGTATCCTGTTATTATGTCCATATTTTAGTACATGAAGAGCTTACAAGAGAGTAAAATGGTTGTTGAACTTTTGGTTAAAATAAAGCTTTTTGTTAGTCATTGTAGATCACAATCAAAAGAGCATACCTCTGAAAATTTCATTTCCTTCTGCTACTATGGATACATTATTGACTCTTTCTTGGAAAGTATGAACTAAATGATTTCTAAAAATTCTGGTTCAGATGGGAAATTTTCTTATGATTACAAAATGGAAAAAGTTTCCCTGTTTTGGTGCCAGGTAAGTGTATCCCCGGTCTCGACACCTATTTCCACCAGGTAGAAGGATCAATTGGATTCCTAAGAGATGTTTGGACAGATTACATGTCAAATTTTATAGTCGTTTTTCATCATTTACCCTCCATGTATTGGTATGCATTCATGTGTATGTCCATGTACACCTACTTATATTCAACAAATCTCTTTTGATATTGCAGTACTTTGTTTTGCAAAACAAACTCTATTTGGGCTATAACTTGGCACATGAGAAAAGACCTTGGGGTTTACTTGGTCATAAAAAATTTCAGCCCTAACCAATCTGCAATTTGGCTTAAGTAGACACCCAACCATGGCTTGGTTGGTTGTGTACGAGGACCGCCAGATCAGAAACCTTCTCCCTTAAAAAATTGTTATTTCTAACCAAAATTTGAGAAAATTGTATAGTGTGCATCCTTTCTAGGTTTATTTAATGGATTGTAGTTTCTTCTAAATTAATGTAAAGTCACATAACCTAGTAACGATGAATGGAACATCAACTCAATCAAAATTTTCAAAATAGAATTCCATATATTTCTTATTTTCACCTTAACCGGATGCTATGGTATTTACTTGTTAATGTCGTGTTTGGTTCTCATGTGGTGCACTTGTGCTACTTTTAACTCTTTATGTTTCCAATAAGATTCGATCATTGGGATTTGATGAGAAGTTGATCCGAACACGAATGCTATTTGATTATTGTTCGGCTGGTTTTATGGCTTGCAGAGTTTTGAAAGTGAAATGGAGGGTAAAGTTATAATTTAAACTTCTAGAACTTAGGCTAGAGTCTTCAACTATTAATAAATGAAGAGATGTCAAAACTGATTGTTGTTGTTGGATGTCGCCTGATGCATAAGATGCTGCCAGTATTTGCAGACTAAGAACACGTAGTGAGGTGGGTAGGTTTTACCCCGTGGTCACTCCGATGTCTAAATCAGTATGATCCAGGACAAGTAGAATGGAACTCAGGGATAAGATACGTACGTAAATTCTTTAGAGAGAAGGTACTAAGGTACGTGAGTTCTTTTCAAACCCTTCCCTTTCAGTTCGCCATGGTAACAAGATTGCTCAACAAGTATAACTTGCAGGTGAGTATATGAACTCATAGAGAAGAAACTGAGAAAATGGTAAACTCTAGAGAAGGTTCAGCAAAGTAAGGATACCTTGAGAATGTGAAAACTTGGGTCCTTTGCAACAAATGATCTCTTGATATTTATAGAACAAACGATAAGCTTATCGAGCAAGCTTTCCATTTTCACCTACCACCATCTCTATCAGCCAGTCCTTAGGGTACGATAGGACAAGAGGTCTACAACCCCTTGGAGTGGCACAAATCTATCTAATCCATGCTTTTCGAATTGAAGCTGGCATTGTTCAGTTTTCAAGTGGATTTGGTCTCTTATCTCTCTTTGATGATCTAAGGAGTAGCTTTGGGGCGGGTTGAATCACCATATATGGCATTTATTATCTTTGTCGGTATTTATGAGCATTAATTACTGTGCATTCAATGCCCACCTACCACCATCCAATCTGTTTCTTGGCTGTCATTGCGTCTGATGGGGTCGAACCATACTTAGTAAGTTCGGATACAGCAAAAAGTCGAATACGGATACATACAAATATTAAACTGAGTCAGACATTGATACGGGGACCAATAATCCATTTAAAAAAATGTGTACGGCATTAATACAGTACGTGTTTAACATGTGTTTAATACGGTAGCATGTAAAAAAATCAGGACTGAAAATACGGACATATATTCACTATGCAATAGACATCTATAGTATTCAACAAATAAAATATTAACATATAAATAGAATTTATAAATAAAAAACTTTCCAATCCGTGAAAGCTCATACAAAATTATCATCCCATCAAACATATAAAGTGAAAAACCATTATCCCATCACACATAAAAACTAAAATATTATAGTTCTGAAAAGCCTTCACATATAAAATGTACAAAATTTTCACAGTAAGTATTTACTAACTATGAGTTCAATATTACAAAGCTTTTTTTTACCAAAAAAAAAAAAAAACACTGTAGATCTTTTGAATCTCTTGTTCATAGTTAGTAAATACATGTATAATTTTTTATACCATTTTTTTCTATATTTTTTCCGAAGATATGTAGAGAGTAGTCTCTTAACTTTTTTTTTTAAATAATGAAACGTATTATATGCAGAAGACCAAAGCTCTAATTGGCAGTGTTGCAGACGGCTTATATGCTTGTAGGATCCTTCCATGCTAACGGCCTTGGAAGGGATTTGGGGAACAAGTCAACGGGGAAGGGATTTGGGGAACAAATCGTGAGTTTAAAACTTAGCCGCTGGAGTTGCTGACGGTCGTGGAAGGGACGAAGGGTTCTGTATTACTTTGGGGAACAGAACCCATGACAGTAGACTTTAGGGTTCTTTTTTAGAAAAAAAAATCAGTTACCTCCCATAATAGTTTCGAAACATCACCTACCACCCACATCTTTCAAAAAACATCAACTACCACCTAAATGTTTACCACTGTTAATCAAATAGATCCACTCCGTTTAATGAATCCCGTTAGTTGCTGATGTCATCCAAAAATAAATTTGAATTGGACAATAATACCCTAAAGGATATGTTGAAAGATGGTTTTACCCTCTCTCAGGAAGAAAGGAGAAAAAGAAACTTTTCTTCTTCGATTGTCTTCGCCGATGATGACGATACTGTTCTTCTTCCCCGATGACGACGACCTCAATCCAACTTTGAAGGTGCTGTACTCTCCATCTCTAGGCTTCTCTCCATCTGTGATTTTCCCCCAATCTAATTTTGGCACATATGTTCTTTCTTCTTTCTTGGATTCTCGTTCCAGTGTTCCTCTCAAACTACACTGCATATGCAACAGAAAGAAACAATGGTCGGGTGGGTATCTGGGGTTTACCTCACATAACTAAAAGAGTCGAACTAAGTTTCAATTTAAGTTTTAGTTTCAGATTTCAATTTCAGATTTGAAGTTTGAGTTTCAATCTAAGTTTCAGTTTCAGATTTGAAATTTGAGTTTCAATCTAAGTTTCAGTTTCAGAACTAAAATCAGAGTTTCAATATAAGTTTCAATTTCAGATTTGAAATCTGAGTTTCAGTTTCAGATCTGAAATTTGAGCAAGGAAAAATAAAAAAACAGCCAACTAATTCCGTGTCGGACACTCCAAAGCACTGAGGACACCATCCATGAGGACGAATGAAAACATATTCAAAAAAACATAAATGAAAAAAGATAAAAGAAAAAAAAAGCAAAAATTTAAATCTATGAGAGCTAGAAATTTTCGATCAATAGATTTACAGTAGGAAAATGGCAGAGACGACGGTCAAGCGAACAGCCGCTCCCATTCTATAAGAAACAACGCCACTCTTTGCTGTTTCCGAAGGACTTTCTGCAGGAGTAGCTGCGGAGATCCCAGATGAATTCAGAGAAGTAGAGGACAATGGAGCTAGGAGATGGAGCAGCTTGTCACAGCC
Source organism: Protea cynaroides (assembly GCA_028583415.1). NCBI lineage: Eukaryota > Viridiplantae > Streptophyta > Magnoliopsida > Proteales > Proteaceae > Protea > Protea cynaroides. Next base: position 65,101,945 of record CM053265.1, read on the forward strand.
TTAGTCTAGTTGTGGGTCGTGACAAGCTACCGGTGATACTATCGGATCTTTAGTAAGTGATACCGTCGGAACTTTGGCAGGCACCGGCACCACCTTTGGTAGCTTTCCTGGAGTCTGTGAAAAGGCCGATCCCACCACTAGAGATAAAATCATCACAACTAAGAAAAATGCCATTGGTTTTCTTTCATTCTTTCCTTCTGAATGGAACGACTACAGAGAAGCTGAATAAGAACCAAGCTGACGTTAGAAAATGAGAAGGGATATATTAGAAATTTTACAAATTTTTAAAATTTTCCATTAAAAAAAAAAGGATAAAAATGTCTATTGCTGATTTCCAAGATTAGGACCGTAATCTTTTTGTACAATTTTGACTCCGAAGGAGCGACCGTCGTCGGCCCTGAAAGGCTGATGGAATTCCCAAGTATTCTTGAACAATTTCTTTGCCGATCCCACGAAATTTGTAAGTATTGTCTGCAACAGTTTCTACTGAAGGAAGTCACCGACATTGTTTTCTCATAAAATGATTGTGCTAGACGACTGCCTCTAGATCTTTCCGTACTGAAGGCTTTGGCTTTCCCTTCCTTCCTTCAACTTTACCTTCTTTTTGGGTTTCCGGACTTTTTGTTCCAAGACTTGCTTTTCTTTTTCCTAGGCCATGCAACAATAGTGTAGAAATCCTATCCTGCCCACCTGCCGCCTGCCAAGGGCGGGATTTCAGCCGGCCCACCTCCCCATGTATTGGTAGGCGAACCGACTGATCCCCAGCCCTTGGATCAGCGGTAGGAACCTCCTGCTGCGGGAGAGGATTTTTATCCTGCAACAATATTAGCCGCATTGGTGATTGATTGTGCATGAGAAATCGCCCTCGCCTATAGGTAGAATTCGAAGATGAGGACCGTAATCTTTCTGTACAATTTCAACTCCAGCAATCCCTTCTTCCTTTACCTTCGCCATTAAAGAAACTCTTTCTGAAAAAAAGAAGGCTGAAGGCTATCGAATGAAAAAAACGCAGAGTGCTATTGAATGGAAAAAACACAGAATGCTATCAAATGTAAAAACGCAACTCTAATTTAAAGACCAAAATTAATCAAAGGTATAAGATGTTATTCTATTATATGATACACAGAAAATACCGCCCAAAACCACTACTTTGTCATTTTCTACCACTGGTTTCTGCTACAATTTAAAACCGGTTTCGTAACCTACACTGCAACAGAACGAGAAACGAGCAAGGGAGACTGAGGAAATAGAGGAGTGCAATGTGGGAGCCAAAGTGCTGAGAAGGGGTGACAGGGACGGGTGAGCCATGAATAAGGACGTTGAAGTAGTGGAAGTGATGGTGCATCAGTTACGCCACAGTCAATGTTGAGCGATGAAATCTGATACGGCTTTATGGTAGGTAACTGCTGCGTGGGACAAGAAGTCCCGGTCGGCATCTGATACGGCTTTATGGTAGGTAACTGCTGCGTTGGACAAGAAGTCTCGGTCAGCATAACATTATGCATTACCGACTGTAATTTTGTGGTTAATTAAAGTTCAAGCTAAGAACTTATTAAGCGTCCATTATTTAATTGAACCAGTTGAAATTCCTTTAATTTTTTTTAAAAAAGTTAATAAAGGCGATAGATAATCGAAACCCAAAAAATAGCACCACCCATCTCCGGTAATGTATTTCCAGAAATAGAGGTAAAGAATGAGAGAGGAATGGGTTTAGGGCGGTATTTTATGTGTATCAGAAGATGCATATCCTCAGTTACTTTTGACATTTAGATTGGAGGAGTATCAAGTGTTACTCATTGAGCGGTACTGGCACTCCTCAAATAACGAAACAAATTGGAGAGAAGACCTCTTCTTGACATTTAGTTTATTACATGGAACTCCTTTTGACATTTTGTTTATTCATTATGAGAATACTGACATTCCTCAAATAGGAGAGAATTTTCAATTAATAGGGATCATATGTCTTTTAATCAAGGTATATATTTTTTTTCTTATGTTTACAAATGAAATTATGATATTAAAAAAAAAAATGATCATATGAGACTACCCGATTTAGTTTACTCCAGTATCTTAAGTTTCAATTATGCTCCCGATTGCATGTAACCTAATACCAATATTTCAAACATTACACTTAAAATAGCTTCAATAACATATGAAAGGGAAAGTCAAAAAATAGGTCGCAACCTAATTGCAGGGATCTATATATATATATATGCTAATAATTTTTAAACCGAGAGAGCAAAAACCTGGCCTAAACTTACAGTTTCTCTACTACTACTGGATTTCATGAAGGATATCCATAAGTAGTTTAGGTGAGGCTTCTGAATGTAAAAACTGAAGGAAAAAGCTTTACATTAAACAAATGTACCCGAATCAAACCTTTTAGGATAAAAAAGTTTAGCACTAATTGAAGCATGAAAACAAACTCACAATGCAAAATTTTTAAACATCCACAACACAGATACTGAAAAAATGTATTTTTTTTAACAGATTCCAACGTTTAAAAACAAAACTCCCCTCTTTCCCAAAACAAAATCACCCATTTTTCTAAGAGTAAAACAATGCATACAATAAAAAAAAATTAACATGAACCCAATCGAGCAAAACAGAAAGTGGAGGACAAGCAAGAAACTTACAATCCGATCAATTGAAGAAACCACCTATCAGGTTGGATACAGGTACATATATGGGAATGTCAAGTGTGAGAGTTGTATGTGGTTAGTGGGTGACAAATGAGAGATGCGTGTCCCTCAACCAATTACAAACAATGGGAGATGTGTGTCTCTCTCAACCAATTTTTCTCAATGTTGATTTTTTTTTCGTGATCCACCACTACCCGAAGGTGGGCCCCGACAGGCGGGGGAAGGGAGTGGGAGAATTCCACTAATACGGATTTGGACTTATATAGAGATGTAAACATATAGATATGGAATGATAGAGGTCTGGATATACCCTTTGCTTGGATTTTGATTTTTGACTATCCGTTTACACATTTGATTTACGTAATTCGTATCTTTCTCCTGTGGTAATAGATATGATTTGTTCTTAATCCATGTTTCTCAGCTGTCTTAAATGCATGATTCTCCTTTTCTCATCCTATAGGGTCTATCAAATATTCAAAACCCTTAATTAAATATTTATTCAAATCGAATAGATTGTGTTATGGATTATTTGAATTCGGATCCGGATACTCCTGATTGGATACAGATAACTCTGAACGAATTTGCATGCAAATCAAATTCGAATTTTCGAGTATCTGCTTACATCATGTGGCTTGATGGGGAGTCGAACGTACGATGGGAGTTGATTGAACTGCCTCTTTGGAGGCAATCTTGGGACATCTGACCATTGTTTTCTTATTTTGATCTCTGTAATTTCATGTTAATATTAGGAAGTTAAACAGCGTTGCCGACTCTCTATTCCAGAGGGTTTTTATCAATTGTATGAACAACAGTATAGCCATTTTACTTCTGCATATTAGTAAAAGCAATGCTACGAGGATCGCTACTTTGCTAGATAAGCTACTCCATCAATATTGGGTTAGTGTCTTGTATTCTGTGGGGTCCACACAATTAATAGAGTTGTACTTGTTTTAGGGTTTAGTCTATTACATGTACGGGATAAACTTATAATTGTGATGAGATTATGATTTCTAGGTTTTCTTATATATTGTCTCTATGAGAAAACCTAGGTAATCCTATAAGGGCTTCTCCTCTGACAGTGGAGAGCTGAAGGCACTGTAAGGCTGACAGATGAGTTAAGCCTGTTAGATAGAGAGTTGTTGAAGTTTCTTGGGAATAAAGAATTTCTCTTTTCTCTGGTGGACGTAGGCATCCCACGATGGGGTGCTGAACCACGTTAATTCTTTGTGTTTTCTTCTTGTTTGTATACTCTCAATCCAAACAAGTGGTATTAGGGTTAAGTTCAGTAGATCGGTCAGTGATCTAGGAGAAGGAAAGAGGTACGCAGTATGAAGAAGAAGAAGAAAAAAAAAGGGGGTGAGTTTTTTTTTTCGTTTTTTTCTTTGATATTCCTTTGGAATGATTAAGGAATTAAAAAAAAAATGTAAAACATCATCACAACACTATTGGGTGTTTTTTTTATAGTTTTTTTAAAGTTTTTTTTGGTTTCCACCGATTATCTTTAATGATTGAGGTAGATTCAATGATGCAGACCTACAGGGGTTACCGAAGATGGTTCAGTTCGGTATGACAGCGGATCTGCAAGGGAATTTGGTAGGCCTCGAATGGTGGTGGAGCGACTACACCAGACGGTATAGCACGTGGGTCTTGGTGATAGTTGAGTGGATGGTCAGCGACGGCTAGGAGACCCTGATCAAATTGATAGGGTGATGGTAGTTATTCGTGGATCTGGTCGGATCAGGGGTTGGATCCGACGGTGGGTTACAATCCCTGCACGGTGCACAGAATGACCAGTTTATGTCGCACCATGGGGTAAATGATGATTGGCAGGCTAGGACAAAGAGTCGGATCTCTAGGTTTGCATTGGAGGTGCAGAGGTGAGAGATTTGGGTTCTAGGTGCAATTGGAGTTGCAGAGGGCTGGGATGAGGAGTCGGATCTCAAGGTCTGCACTGGAGGTGCGAAAATGAGAGGCTCGGGATCTAGGTGCAACTGGAGTTGTAGGAAGACTGTGAGTGATGATGATCTTTTCGATGATGCTGTAGCAGTGGGAGAGATGGAGTCACTTCACATCGTATAGTGGTGAGCTGTACGGGACACCCGGACGGGGTGTGGGTTATACCGGTTTGGGTGTAGCGGTTAGCAGAGACAGGTTTACAGAATCAACATCAACGAATTTTCTTCAAGGTGGTTTGTAGAATCCAAGACAAGTGAAGATTTGTTGAGTTGGTGTTTTGTATTCTGTGGGGTCCATACAATTAATAGAGTTGTATTTGTATTAGGGTTTGATCTATTACATATACATGATACACTTAAATTGTGGTTGGATTAGGATTTCTAGGTTTCTTTATATATTGTCTCTGTGTAAGAAAATCTAAATAAGATTGTAAGGGCTGTCAGAGGATTCTCCTCTAATAGTAGAGAGTTGAAGGCACTGTAAGATTGACAAATGAACAAAACCTGTTAGATATAGAACTATAAAAGATTCTTGAGAATAAAAAAATCCCTATTATAGTGATTAGATTACAACACTCCACTGCTTTTTTTTTATTTTTTTTTATTTTAGTAAGATGCACCATTCCATTGCTTGGAGACTGGAGATGGATTAACAGGTCATCTGAATCTGATGCTCTAAAAGAAAAATAAATAAATAAGTAAATACGAATATCAGTATTCAAATAATTGGCCGTCAGTGAGCTATCTAACTAGGAACGTTGGGTACATAAAGGCCTCAGGAGATTTTTTTTTTTCATCTTTCTGTTTATATATGGATAAAATTATAATTATATGAGAGTTTCTAGAATACTTATTTATTATCTCTTTGGGGTAAAACTCTTTAGTACAATAGGCTACGCATTTCAAGTGGGAATTTTTTTTTAATTAAAAAGTTATCTCAAGTGGATACAGACATTCATGTCAAATCATGATAAATCCCACATGTTTTGCTTGATCTCTGGTGGATATATATATATATATATATATATATATATATATATATATATATATATGGAGTTCGTTTGAAGTTTCAAATATTTGCATATTATAATATTTTGGTAGGCAAGCATAGGCAAGCAAGGCGATGTGTTGGTTTTTAATCGTTTGAAGTTTCAAATATTTCTCATTCCCTATATTTTTAAATATTTTCTATGTACTATATACTAGTATAGGTAAAAAGAAAAAATAGAATATCTGTCTAGTTTGTAGGATTCATTGTAGGACAATTCTTATAAGTCCCAAAAATATTTTATTTGTGGTGTGTTCAGTGGGTGCTGGACATTGACTTTAAGCCTGAATTTTGGCGTTGTTACGCCCTCTCAATTTTATATTGGAAAAATCTAGGGTTAGTATCCCTGTTTGTAAGAGATTAAAAGTTGAGTATTGAGTAAGTACGGAGCCCGTGGGGCATTATTCCGTGGACTAGCCATCACATACTGTGGTGGTGAACCATGTAATATCTTTGTGTTCTTTGTGTTTGCTTTCTGGTATATTTTGGAGTGTGTGGAATGGTTTGCAGGATGAATGTGCAAATCTGATAGACCCGACCACTGAGTGGTAGCGAGGTGGATTTATATACGATTGTATATATTGACAAATCAGATATCCAACAGTTCTGGGCAGCATTGAATTTATTAGAAAAAAATTTTAGACACTGATTCACCCCCCTCTCAGTGTCATATCAAGTTCATCATATTTAAGGCCTATTGGAAGGGTAATTGTCAAAGGGACCGAGTCCAGTCATGCTTTGAATTCATATGCAACTGTAGAATTGAAAGATCCTGGACCAATTACAAATACAAATAAACAGAACTAATTAGATTTAAAGAATATTAAAAAGAGAAAAAGAAAAAAAAGAAGGTAAAAAAATTAAAAGGCTCTTTGATTGGATCAAAATATCTACTGGCAGCGTTGGTGCATCTAGTATGTATTCCTCTTATGCTATTGTTGTAGATGGCAAGAGAATGAATAAAATTTGCGAAGTTCTGTAATTTTCTTCTTGCAATAAAATTTGCACTTTTTTTTAATGGATAAAATTGAATGAATTACCGGCATAATTATATTTGGATGCATAAATAACCAAGATTTATAGGAACACAAACAAGATTAGAACAAGGGATCTTGAAGTCATAGACCCTCATAGTCATAGTAGATCATTGTAGAAGTTATTGTTTTGCTATCATAGCTATCATGGCATGAGTGCCGCAATATTGTTGAATATCATTTTAGCGGTCATTATTTTGCTGTCATTAGAGGAGCATTATGTGTTGCTCATCGAGTGATTACTGTCATTCCTCCAATTAAATGGTCAATTGGAGAGAATCCAGAACCTCAAATGGGATCATGTCTTTTATTCAAAAATTATATATATATTTTTTTTGTCTTATGAGATCAAATGAAAGTTTGATAACGAAAAACGAGAGAAAGAGATCAAGTGGAACTATCCGGTTTAGTTTTCTCCAAAATCTCGAACTTCAGTCATGCTCTTGAGCACGTTGGCATGAAACCAACAACATTGGTTCCAATTTACAGTCTTCTCTAATAAAAAAAAGAAGGAAATAACGAAAGAAATATGGTAAGAAAAAAAAAAGTGATTGTAAAAGCATTATCCACCATATTTTAGAGAGTCATTCATATAAAATGTCTTTTATATGAGGCTATCAATTTCTTTTTACGAAACCTCACCTCTAAGGCGAGTTATGCATAAGAGGGAGTTTTAAATGGTTAATGGATAACAAATGGGAGATGTGTGTCCCTAAACCAATTACGAATTACTATGAAAACAAACCCTTAGGGTGGTGCATTAACGCTTAACAAGTGGGATGAGTGTTAAGGATTGTATAACAAACATGAGATGTTAATTAATGCTAAAGGTGCAAAATAAATTCATTCTTGTATGTTGATTTTTTTTTTTTCTTTCATGACCCACCACCACCTCAAGGTGGGACCCCAAGGGCCAGGGGTAGGGGAGTGGGGGAATTCCGTTAATACAGATTTAGCTAGGTCTAGAGATGTAAACATATCGGATACAGATGGATATGGGCCCAGATACCCCCTGTTTAGATTCGGATGCGGATCGAATTAGGATTTTTTACTATCCTTTACACATTTGACTTATGTATCTTGCTCCCCTATTGGATATGATTCATTATTAATCCATGTCTCTCATTTGTTTTTAAATACGTGTTTCTCTTTTTCCTCATCCTAAAAAACCTATCAAATATTTAGATCGTATAGATTATGTTATGAATTATCTGAATTAGGATCCAGATACTCCTGACTGGATACAAATAGCTCTAAACGAATTTTGATGCAAATTGAATTCGGATTTCAACTATCCGTTTACATCATGTGGCCCAGTAGGAGTCGAACTCACAATGGGTTTGTGTGGCCTAACAAGATTAGCATGACTGTTCTTTTTCATAGGAACGAGAAACAAGAGGCTGGGCTTAGTAGTATTTAAGAGCAAAAACCAAGCTGTGTAGAGTTAAGAGCTTGACTTTATCCTATGTTTCTTCGGAACATACTATTCGAGCTACAAGAGTGAGCCACCATAAAATGATGGAAAGACCTTTCAAACAAATAAAGAGCTTTAATAACTGGAAGAGGGACTTGATGTAAGAAAAAAATCTTGTGACTGACTTAACTTTCACTACCGGCCTCCTTTTGCTAGGCAGTCGCCTCATTCGGTGGATTAACACCTTTAACCTAAGGCTGGTGTGGATCACTGAAGAGTCACATTCGCACTGAACTTTTATGAATTCTCCTTCGGATAATTCATTTTAGGCTTTTTATCACATCCCAACAAAATAAAGATAAAAAAGACAATATGCTCTCTATACAGTATACAAGGTAACAAAAAATGTAAAGATAAAAAAGACAATATCATTAAGGATGTAAATGGATAGCCAAAAATCTGAATCTAATTTGAATTCGTATCCGCTTAGAGGAATCCGAATTCTATAGTAGGGGTTGGATTCGGGATGCAGATTCGGATATCAGTCGAACGGTCAGGATTATATCCGCTTCGTTTAACCTAATGTTAAGGTAAATATGACTTTAGGTTTTAGAATGTGAAGACGCATGTAACTTTAATGTTTATATAACCATTTAAGATTTTTTCTGCTTTTTCTTAAGGTTAAGGCTATAATATAATACCCTCTAATTTTGGCAAAAATTTCCCCCCCCCCTCCCCTTCACACTCATTTCTCCTCGGTATATCTTTAAATTATCGCCTGTCGACCGAAACCCTTTCGCCCCATATCAGTTCATGAAGAAAAGAAAAAGGGAAAATAAATTGTGAGATTGGCGCTATCGTTCATGAAGAAAAGAAAAAAGATAAAATAAAAGGGTTCCTTTTCTACTCTATCTTAGTGTTGGTATATAAATGAAATTTCTTACTTCTGATTTTTTCTCACATGCGGAGAGATAATTTCCCAGAGAAAATTATAATTGAAAAAAGAGGGGGTTTAACTTTTTAGAGGAGTTTTATTCTTAAGCAACACAGGGAGATAGCAAATGAAGGAACTTGACGGTGGAGTGAAATGGTTATAAGTTGCAAAAGCCATGGAAGGGAAAACAGTAGCAATTGAAGCCTTGAAATGTGGCTCCTTATCTTCAGGAACTGAGGTCCTGAATCAAATGCGTAGGAACGGTTGGGAAGGGCTGCAGATTACCCACCCGAACCCTAGTGCTGTGATTGCCGAGTCAGTTTCTTCCGTTGTAAGTTGGGTGGCCCATATGCCATCTGACCTCACCTAAGTTGGATGATTAGCATTAGGATCCTAGGACATGTGGCACCCAGATCACCGTCCATCCTTGATGGAAGGAGACGGTTGGTCTATAAATACTAATGGGTAGGGTTCTGTGCGCACTGATAGAAATTTGAGAACTCCATCACATTCTCTGCTTGGGAATACAGTCAGTGCATAGAAATCCTTCCCCTCTCTCTTCTCTTTTGTTTGTGGAGCAGGGCATATTAGAGTACATCACAAGACAACATCGGTTGGACGGGCATCGGCTGCAACAGATCCCTACACTACGGGTATGTCGAATCTTATTCCGCATAGACATACATATGGATTGTAGTTTTCTTACATTATGGTATCAGAGCGGTGTTTCTGCTGCCCGTCCACCATGACCGAATGCTATGGAGCATCAAAAGAAGAAAATAAATAATTTTTATTTTTATTTTCTGTTTTGGCCGGCCAACAGCCACTGCCAGAACATACAACCAGCCGGTAGGCATAAGGGGCCAGCCAAAGCAGTGTCCGCAGGCCTACAGAGTGCAGATGCTCACCTGCATGGCTGCCGGCCCATAGGCCAGCAGGCCAGCAGGCATGCAACCGCAAACCTGCAGGCATATGGTTTGGCTGCAGGCATCTGGAGCAGCTCTGCCGGCCTCCCTAGGTGTAGCAGGCCAGCCCACAAGGGCCAGTAGGCTGCCGAAGCCGAACCTGCATCAGTTTTTGCCGCAGGGAGTTTCTTCTTTTCGATTCTTTTTTTCAGGTTCACCGGTCTTTTAGGTTGATATGGCGGTGACCGGCATCTTCGCCAGAAGTTTCTGGGGAGTGCCAGATGTCACGACATGTCCCTGGCGCCGCCGCATAGGCTTTTGTGATCTGTAACAGAGAACAAAATGAGAAATCATAAGGATGGCATCTTTAGTAAATTCGATGGAATTTTTTGGTTAATCTAAAAGAAATTAGGGTTTTAAGTGGTCTTGGTTCAATCTGGTTCAAGTAATCGAACCAGATAAAGGCAAACCCGGCTTACGGGTTGAACCGGTACCAACCCAAACCTTATCGGTCAGAATATTTCCTAGCCTCGGTCTGCTGTGACCCTAACTTGCCACTTAACCGGAGCAACCCGAAATTGGGTTGGTCGGATTAACCCGAAACCGACCCGGTCATCCCATATGGATCGACCCGAAGACCCGCTTTGACCTAGGTATGGACTCTCTTGGACGGAATGGTTGAACCGGTAAGAACCATTTTGGACCCGTTTGTTTTCGGTTTGACCCAGGCCTTTTGAACCAGGTGATTTGGTTATTCAGTTCGTGACATTTAACTTTTTTAAATTATGTTTATTATATCACCATATTATAGTTATGAACCAAACGTCACTGCTTTATGTGACTGCACTTTTTATGACAGTTAGTTCCGAGCGTCGCTAAAGTTAAAGAACAGTGACTGTATTTGTTATGACAGTGTGTTCTGAACGTCGCTAAAACATAGTTTTCTTTTAGTGACATTTATAGACAGAACGTCACTGTGTCTATAAACATAACAGAATGTATTAAACACTGTTTTATTGACATTTAAAGACAGAACGCCACTGTATAGATGTACATAACAGAATGATTTATCTTACTGTTTAGTGACATTGTAGAATAAACGCCACTAAATATAGGAATAAAGTAAGGTTGTTTATGTCACTATTTTAGTGACAATAACGAACACCATTAACGGTTAGTATTAAATAAAGTAAAGAATAAGCCATTAGAAACTCTTTAAGATTATTAGGCTTATGTTAACACCTATGAATGGTTGTTTAAAGGATGTCATAAATGACTAAAATGCCCTTATAATAAAGTCGTATTAAAAATCAAGAAAACCATTAGGTTTATTTTTAACACATATAAGTGTGTTTTTCAAGATGTCGTAGATGACAAATATACCCTTATAATAAAGTTTTGTGTTAAAATTAAGGAAATAATTAGTTTTATTTTTTTAACACATATAAGTGCTTATTTAAGGATGTCATAAAAGAATGAAATACACTTCTAGTGGTAGGCATCAGAAAATTGCATCTTTTGCATTGAGACTGGATATTATCCCTACAGAAAAATATTATTTTCTTATGTGAGAAGATGGAATAAGGTAGAATGTGAAACTGCAAGACAGTGGGAGCCTTCTTCTGCCTACAGGTGTGGAACAACCTTTTGAATTGTAGTGTAACATTCTAGTCTTATTAATATAGACCTAGACAGATGTAGACTATAATCTTAACCCACAGGTAATTTTGTAGGATACATCAGTTTGTCACTTAAGTTTGATATCAATCAACTTAGTATAAAGTTTCACATACTAAAATTGATTATACGTTTAGCCCACAGGTAGATTATAATTAATTTTAGTATATTACTGATTATTAACGTGGGTTGATGTCAGTATAAAGTTGTATGCCAATAAATCTAAATTTCTTATTATTGTTTGCAGTTTATAACCAGATTAGTCTCCCAATGCTTACTAGGGAAAATTATTCAAATTGAAAATCGAAGATTTATTTAACCTTAGAGTGCATGGATTTGGATATGGTGCTCCGTATATAAGAGCCCGCTGCTCTTACGGATTCCAGTACGCTAGTCCAAATTGCTCATTATGATAAGTAGGAGCGGTTGAACCACTTGAGCCTGATGCTTGTCATGAAAAATATCGACAAGAGCATTAAAGGATTAATTCTTAAATGTAAGAAGGTCATTAACTACATGAAAGCAATTGATGCTCAGTTTGTGAGTTCAAACAAGATGTTAGTAAGCACTCTAATGGGAAAATCAGATTCATTAAGTAACAATGGTAAGGATGATGTGTGTAACCACATCATGCACATGAGGGACATCTCAGCTCAGAGAATTTTGGTTTGTTATGAATCAAATTTAGTTGATTCTCATTCAAATAACTAGTAGATTGATTCTGGATTGTTAATCCATGCGGCCAATACCATGTAAGGCTTTCTACAGACAATACTTCCGAAAGAAACTGAGAAACATATCATTCAGGAAGTTGGATGAAATCTCAAGTGGAAGCTATAGGGGTCTATAGATTGATATTAAATCCAGATATGTGTTGGATTTAAGAGAAACCGTTTATGTTCCATCTTTTACAAGAATCTGATATCTATTTCCAGATTAACATCTTTGGGTTATGTGTTTAATTTTCTGGTACAAAATTAAAGATTTTAAAAACGATGTAATCATCGGTTTAGGTTCTTTGGTTGATGGTTTATTTCTCTTAAATCTAGATCCAACATATGAAAGTAGTTTACTCTCTATAAACAATTTTGGCATAAAGAGAATGAATGTGAATGAAAAATCCTCTCAGTTGTGGCATCTTAGATTAGGTCACATATCTAGTGACAAAATTAAAAGATTAGTGAATGATGGAATCCTTGAAACTCTTGATTTCCTTGATCTGGGGTTATGTGTAGACTGCATCAAGGGAAAGCAGACTAACAAAACCACGAAAGGTGTCAGAAGGTCAATTGAACTTCAAGAAATCATACATACAAATAATCTACGGACCATTTTTCACTCTCTATCTGAATGGTCAGAGATACTTTATCTCATTCATTGATGACCATTCAAGATTCATGTATCTCTATGTTCTAGTTTATAAAGATGAGGCATTAGAAGCCTTTAAGAACTTCAGGACAGAAGTAGAGAAACAGACTGGACAGGTGATTAAGGTCGCGAGATCAGATAGAAGTGGTGAATACTATGGCAGAACTACAGAATATGATAAAAACTTGGCCCGTTTGCACGATATCTTCAAGAGCAAGGTATTGTACCACAATATACCATGTCTGAATCTCTAGATCAAAATGACACTGCCAAAAAGAAGGAATCGTACACCTATGGACATGGTCAGGAGTATGATTAATGACTCTAGTTTACCGTTGAAATTGTGGAGTGAAGCTCTTAAGATAGCGGTATATATCTTGAACAGAGTACCATCCAAGTTAGTTCTTAAGACTCCTTTTGAGTTGTGGAATGGATGGAAACCTAGTTTGAAGCATACTCGCATATGTGGCTGTCAAGCCGAAATAAGAGTCCATAATCTACATCTTCAGAAGTTGGACCCTATAACAGTCAGTGGATATTTCATTGATTATTCTAAAAGATCTAGGGATTATAAGTTTTATTGTTCCTCATATAGTCTTACCATTGTAGAGTCTAAAGTTGCCAAATTTCTAGAGGATGGCGACAACATTGGGAGTATATAGAATCGAAACATTGAGTCCAATGAACAAGATGTATCGACAATATCTTCTACATCTGGTGGTCAGGGATTTATCCCTTTACCAGTGGTACCTATGATTCATGAACAACATTACCTGTTCATGATGAATTACCACATCAAGATACACCACATCAAGAACTAGTTGTTGTTTGATCCTGTGGTCCAGAATCAAGAAACCAATCCTGAACCACAAGTTTTAAGGAGATCCTCGAGAGAGAGAAAATCGGTAATCCCTTCAGATTATGAAGTGTATCTCCAAAACTATGAAACTAATATTGGAATAAGTGATGATCCAATATTATTTTCACAGGCTATGGGTTGTAGAGATACCATTTTATGGCATGATGCCATGAAGGATGAAATAGAATCTATGTCAAAGAATCTAGTATGGGAACTTGTAGAATTACCTAAGTACACCTTTACTGTAGGGCGTAAATGGGTTTTCAAAACTAATAGAGACCCACATGAAAATATTGAAAGATACAAGGTTCTACTTGTGACAGAAGGTTATAATCAGAAGGCTAACATTGATTATAAAGAAACTTTTTCGTTCGTGTTTAGAAAATATTCTTTGAGGATCATTATAACACTGGTGGCACCTATGATCTTGAGCTGCACCATATGGATGTCAAGATGGCATTTTTGATTGGTGATCTGATTGAGGAGGTATACATGGATCAACTTGAAGGTTTTTACTTCGGATAAAGGTGATCATCTAGTATGCAAGCTGAAGAGATCCAAATATGGATTGAAACAAGCTTCCTGATAGTGGTATTTGAAATTTGATAGCACGATTACTTCCTATGATTTTGTAGAAAATCGAGCTGATCAATGCATTTATATAAAGATCAAAGGAACTAGTTTCACCATACTAGTGTTATATGTTGATGACATTCTTATAGCTAGCAATGATCTAGGGATGCTACACGAGACTAAAAAAAAAAATTTCTTGAACCAAAACTTTGACATAAATGATATGGGTGAAGCCTCCTATGTCTTAGGCATAGAGATTTACATGGACAGGTCTTTTAAGACCTTAGGACTGTCCTAAAAGGGTTATATTGACAAAGTTTTGGAACGATTCAAGAGGAAGCAATATTCATCAAGTGTAGCACCTCTTGTTAAAGGCGACAAACTTAGTTTGGAGCAATGTTCGAAGACCAATCTGAAACAACAGGCAATGCAAAATATCCCTTATGCATCAGCAGTAAACAATTTGATGTATGTTCAGGTCTGTACCAGACCTGAAATCTCATATTCAGTGGGAGTATTAGGTAGGTTTCGAAGGAACCCTGATTTGCCACATTGGACAATAGCAAAAAAAGTACTGAAGTACCTAAATGGCATCAATGATCACATGCTCATATATAGACATGTTGATGTTTTGAAGCAAATCAATTACTCAGATTCAGATTTTTCTAAATGTGGAGATATAAGGAAATATACTTCTGAATTCATTTTTGTTTGTTAGAGGAGAAGTGTCTTGGTGTAGCGTAAAGCAACCTAAGACAGCTTCTTCTATTATTGAAGCGGAAGTGGTGGCGTGCTATAAAGCAATTTATCAGGCATTTGGTTGAGGTAGTTTATCACAGTTTTGAAGTCATAAGTTCTATTGAAAGACCTATAAGGATCTACTGTGATAATACTGCAGCAGTACGTCTCTCTAACAACACATGCTCAGTGAGTCGCTGCTGACACATTGAGATAAAATATTTTGTTGTTAAAGAAGACGTTCGAGTTCTTTGCGTTCAGATAGAACATAATGATACTGATGATATGATAGTTGATCCTTTCACCAAATGACTTCCACCCAAGGTGTATGTAGTTCACGTGGATCATAAGGGACTATGTAAATCATTAAGTTTTTTAAATTTTTATTTATGATATTACAATATAAAGTTTTGACAACTCGAAAAAAAGTTATTTCTTCTCCTGTCATTTATTTGGTTGTATACATAAAGTTTTGGAATGACAGATGCCTATAAAATTTTCTAGGTAATAAAGTTTGACCCTTGAATCAATTATTAAATTGATTCTATAAAGTAGGGTAGTCACAATTGAGGTTCATTGTAAAATAAACAATCTATTGTAATACATGGAAGGAAGTGTTTCTATTGCACTTTAATACTGGGACATGCACCGCTATGATTCATGGGTTGGGAGTTTTATGGTGAACATAAAGAACAAATCCATAAAGAAGGATCTGAAAATTACTGTATGGTCAAACATCATGTTAATAACCATAAAGTGGCTTGCAATGTGGCCATATGGGCCAAGTGGGAGAATGTAAGTTGGGTGGCCCACATGCCACCTGGCCCCACCTAAGTTGGATGATTAGCATTAGGATCCTAGGACATGTGGCAGCTAGATCACCGTCCATCCTTGATGGAAGGAGACGGTTGGTCAATAAATACTAATGGGTAGGGTCCTATGCACACTGATAGAAATTTGAGAACTCCATCACGTTCTCTGCCTGGGAATACAGTCAGTGCATAGAAATCCTTCCCCTCTCTCTTCTCTTTTGTTTGTGGAGCAGGGCATATCAGAGTACATCAGAAGACAACATCGGTTGGACGGACACCGGCTGGAACAGATCCCTACACTACGGGTATGTCGAATCTTATTCCGCATAGACATACATATGGATTGCAGTTTTCTTACATCCATTTCTTCAACTCTGCACTCAGATTCCAGCCCTTATCAAACATAGCTCCAAAGAACTATAACAGTGAATATTGAAGAAAACTGTAGTAGTGATGGACCCTCTCCACCCTCAACCAGTGTAATAGGAAGGGATCGGATTAATTATTGCTGCGTTGTTGACCATGATGGTGGGGGATTATCAGCCGTAGAGGGTTGCTTGGATGGTTTTCTCTTCAGGCATCCACCACCGCCAGGATTTGCAAGCTCGATTACCTTTTGTGAAATCCCAAAATCGATTACCTACGACTACAAGTAAGTCCTTGGATCAGAGAAAAGAATGTTGACAATAGAGGGCAAATGGGTCATTTAATAGTGTCTAAGGGTAAAATTGCTATTACAAAATTTTATACGTTGCCACATCATCATTTAACAGATTTGTCTGTTAAAACAGGATTTGTGTGATACATATTTACCAAATGAGGGGATTGTGTGATATTAATGACGAACTTTGGGGTTGGGTGACTTAAAGGCAAAGTATAAGGGGATGAGTGAAATTTTCCCTTATATAGCCATTTAAGTTTTCTTTTGCTTTTTCTTAGGTAGACTATATATACATTTTAGGGAAAATTTCTCCTATCCATTGAGGTATACAATATACATTTAAATTAACCATCCCATCTTGACCCATAATGTTAACCACCTCCCCTACTTTTCAAAATAGCATTTCTCAATCCATTTGGTGATGAGAAATATCATCCCTTATAATTTTATTATAATATTACCTTTAAAACTAAAAAAATATCATTTTTAATTTTTTTTCCAAATTTAAAAGGATAAATTTCTCTTTTTCTTTTTAATGTTTGTAGATTTCTGACTTCTCCCTTGTAATTCTCATCTATTGGAACTCAAGAATCGCTAGCGAGGAAGAAATCACTCAAGAACTCTGGTACACTCATCATCAAAGTTTGCCGAGCCCGGTATCTTCTTTTGCAGATTGATTCCAACTCGAAAGATCTCGAGGCGAATTCTAGTTGCAACGGAACGAAAGATGTGAGCTATCACAATTCACCACTGAGATTTCTAGGTAGTATCATTCAGAGGAAGCTCCAAAACAATCCTCCAAATTTCTAGACTGCTTGCCTGAAAAAAATGAAGCCAGAGAAAAAGAATGAATTTGAGGCAGGCCACCATCATCTCTTGGTATACCAAAATCAATAACATTATCCATCGCATTCATGAGAATCAGCCAGCTACAAAACCAGCAGTAGGAAAGAAAAGAAAGAACCCAATTTGATAAGAGATAATGTGATTTAATTACCTGGACAGAATTAGTTATCGAGTGACTTCGAATTCTCAAAGAGAGTTTGATCAACCATTGTAAATGTGTATCCTTGAATATCGAGACCAATAAACAATAGTTATACACTAATACTCCGCATCTTTCTGTTTGTAACCATTCAGAGCCTCATACAGTTCTTGAGCTGCAAATTGCTAAAAAAAAAAATAATAATAATAAATAATAATAATAATAAAATAAAAAAATAAAAAAAAAATAAAAAAAAATAATAATTCAGTTTTTTAATCTAATTTCATGTATTTTGAAAATGAGATTAATGATTGAACTCAGATCAATTGATACATTTCCAATCAGTTAAGTAAGGAGTTTATGGCTGAGATTCCTGCCTTCATACAGAGACCACAGAAAAATTGTCAAAATCTAAATTTGAAAGGAAAACACAATAAGAAACAATTATTATAAAAGTTAAGATCAAAATCAGACGAGCTAATAATTCGTGAACACCAAAATTAACGAGACTTATAAGAAGTTTGGCATGGCAGAAGTTCATGAATGAACGACGAGGATGAGCCTTTGCAAGGAGAATGATAAACTCAGCCGCGAATTCCCATCCGCCACGGATGAACATGAACGGCAGACCATTTCTCCTCCTCTTTGGGTGTTGAGTTGTTCACTCAACCGCTTTCTGGTACTCTCTCTCTTTTCCTTGCTCTGGCACTGTTACTGGCACTGATTGACCAGCTTCATCGTCTTCTCATTCCCATAGCTTCTCGGATGACGACTGCTGACTTTGTCTTTCTCTTTGTGGCTCTCTAGTTTTTCCTTTTTCTTTGGTTTTAGTTTTTCCCATGTTTTTTTCTGCAAATTTGTAGCCTTATGTTAATCTTTTTTTTTTTTTTATATATATATTTGTGTCATTACTCTTATTAATCTGCCCTCTTCTGTCAAGCCATAGAATTTTCAAATTCAAAATCTCAACAATCCAAGATCCCGCTAGGCAGAGAACTCTCATCCACGGCCGATCCTCTTATACATTAGGAACAAAAGCAACAACAAACCCTCTGTACACTGTTACGTTTGAAGTATATTCTAGAATTGTACCTTATCCAATTGGTTACAGTAACCGGTATAAATATACACCACCTATCATCTACGAATGATAAGGAAAAATTGAAATCTAAATACTGTGTTCAACAATTTACATGGTGTCAGAGCTTCCTCTCGACCAATGTCAATTGATCAAGACCTATCACCTATGAACATCGTCTCTCTACTTCCTGTGAAGCTTGATTGCCAGAATTACCTTATCTAGAAATCCCAGTTCATGCCACGCCTTATTGCGCATGACCTGTATGGGTACATCAATGGCTCTACTCCCTGCCCACCTCAGACTATTGCTCCCTCTGCTGGCCAGCCATCCATTGATCAGCCATCTCCTAATCCAGCATTCTATCTCTGGCGTAAACAAGATCAGATAATCCTGAGTTGGACTCTCCCCTCTCACTGAAACGGCCTTGTTTCATATCGTTGGCATCACCACAGCAAAGGCAGCTTGGGATGCTCTTGCGAAACTCTATGCCTCCCAATCCCAGGCAAGAGTCATGCAGCTGAAATATCAGCTCATGCAAATAAAGAATGGCACTCTGCCCATGACTGAATTGTTGGGTTGGTGTCTTGTATTCTGTGGGGTTCACACAATTATAAAGAAAATATTTGTATTAGGGTATGAGTCTATTACATGTATGGGGTTAAATTTATAATTGTGGTGAGATTAGGGTTTCTAGGTTTCCCTATAAATTGTCTCTGTGTGGGAAAATCTAGGCAATGCTACAAGGGCTGTAGAGGATTCTCCTCTGACAGTGGAGAGTTGGAACGCTGTAAGGCTGACAAATGAGATAGGCCTGTCAGGTAGAGAATTCTGTAGACTGTTCTTGGGAATAGAAGAAAGTCACTCTTTTCTCTGGTGGACGTAGGCATCCCACGATGGGATGCTGAACCACGTTAATTCTTCGTGTGCTTCTTGTTTGTTTGTGTTCTCCCGATCCTAACATGAATAAGTCCAGCGAATCAAAAGCATCGTCGACAACCTAGCCGTGGCGGCTCATCCTGTTTCAGACGATGATGCCATTCTCAGTATCCTACGAGGTTTGGGTACTGAATATGAGTCCTTCGCAACTTCTATCACCAACCGCCTTGACTCCATGCCACTAGATGGCTTCACCGGCCTTCTTCTGAGCCAAGAATTACTCAAGGAACAACGTTCTCCTATTCATGAGCTTCCTATTGCCAAAGCCAATCTCCCCTCCAAAGGGCTTGATCATCAATACTCTCCTATCCATTCAGCACCTCGTCCTCGCGGCTCTGGTTGCGGCATGGCCATTACTCTACCTATACTCATCACAGAGGATGGGGCCACCAGCATCGTGGCTACTCACCTCAACATATGAGAAACCCCAGTTCTCCTGTGGTTTGCCAAATCTGTGGTCGGCCCTCTCACTCGGCAGTGACATGCTATAACAGGTTCAACCCAAATGTACAAACTCCAATTGCACCTACAGCTCACATTTCCCAAGCTTTACTGGAAACTCCATCAGCTTCCTATGATACCGACTGGTATCCTGACTTGGGTGCTACACACCATCTAACGGCCGACTTCAACAACCTCAACAACCATACCACGACACTGATCAAGTGCGCATTGGTAATGGCGTAGGTTTGCAAATCAAGAATATTGGTCATTCCTCTTTATCTACTCCATCTGGTTCACTTAATCTCTGCAATGTTTTACATGTACCCAAGATAACGAAGAACTTGTTATCCGTGAGCCAATATACTAGTGATAATAATGTCCTATTTGAATTTCATCCAACTCATTGTTGTGTGAAGGATTGCAAAATGGGGATTGTGCTTCTACGCGGTTCGCTTGACAAAGGCTTTATCGGTTATCTCTTTCTACTTCAGCATCTCCATCTAATAAAGACCCCACTGTCTACATTGGTGAACGTGCATCGAAGTCAGTTTGGCACAACAGACTTGGACATCCTTCAGCAAAATGCATGGATTCAATGATTCAATCGGCAGCCTTACCTACCAATTGTACAGACAGACCTCTTCTACATTGTGTATTCCTTGTCAATTTGGGAAAGCACATCGGCTGCCATTTGATGTCAATCCTACATCAGCTGCTACACTATTCGATCTCGTGCACTTCGATATTTGGGGCCCCTCTCCAATGCCTTCCGTTCAAGGTTACTGCTTTTATATTTCTTTTCTAGATGATTGTACTAGATTTACGTGGTTATTTCCACTTGTTAGCTGATCTGAGGCTTTTCCAATTTTTCAAAAATTTTATGCTTATGTACGGACCATGTTTCAGTGTCCCATTAAAAGCTTTAGATCATATGGTACCATGGAATATAAGGCATTTGATCAATTCTTTCAGGAGGCCAGCATTACTCACCAATACTCATGTCCCCAGACTTCAGCCCAAAATGGATGGGCAGAACTGAAGCATTGACATATAGTGGAGATTGGTTTGAGTCTCATGGCAAAAGCATCAGTACAGTTATCCTTTTGGCCTTATGCTTTTGGTACAATAATTTTTCTCATTAATCGGTTCCCCTCTGCAGTTCTCCAATAACAGAGCCCGTATAGCAAGCTTTTTGGTCAGTCACCAAACTATTTACTTCTTCGGACTTATGGATGTACCTGCTATCCGTGGTTGCGGCCCTACAACAACCACAAACTTCAGTATCGCACCTCACAATGCATCTTCGTGGGCTATAGTTCTTCTCACTGGGGATACAAGTGTTTGGATTCTTCTACCGGAAGGACATATATATCCCGTTATGTCACTTTTGATGAGTCGCTGTTCCCATATGCTCAACTGGCAGCTCGGCCGCAACCCACCCCATCACCTATCTCCCCTCTTGTTATCATCACAACTGACAATCTCATTAACTCGCTCGCTGCACCCTCATCACCACCACCCAGTCCTTGTACACCTACCCCACCTCTACTTGAGCCTTCCACGCTCCAATCACCTCCCCTGCTTACTCATCTTCATGATACACCACCTGATCCACCTCATGATACATCTCATCTCCCAGAACCACCACTCCCACATTCCTCTCATCCCATGGTTGCTCAGTTATGGGTGGGCCACACCAAACCAATTAAAAAACTTAACCTTCTTACAACCAAACATCCTATTCCCCACACTTAGTTGTTGTTTCCACTACCACCGAACCTACCTCTTTTACCATAGCCACTAAAGACCCGAAGTGGGGAACAGTGATGAGTGATGAATTCGACGCCCTCCTTCG
Organism: Protea cynaroides; assembly: GCA_028583415.1. Classification (NCBI taxonomy): domain Eukaryota; kingdom Viridiplantae; phylum Streptophyta; class Magnoliopsida; order Proteales; family Proteaceae; genus Protea; species Protea cynaroides. The sequence goes on from CM053265.1 coordinate 65,123,866, forward strand.
GAATGGGACCTGGACACTTGTGTAAAATATTTTTCTTATATTTTACTATTATGGGCAACATTATCCTACTTGCCTATTTTAACTGGTGAAAATCCAATCAAAGATAATTGATTACCCCTTACCAAATATAAATCAAATCTATTCCATTATGGGATTGGAATAGATTTGGAATTTAAAACATTATATATATGGAGCAGGGGTCCCTATAGTCTCTCTTTGTGTGCATAATCAAGAGGACCCATACCTAAGGGAGAGGAGACTGTAGAAGATCTCTACAGAAATCTCTGCAGGAATCAGGCGTCAAGAAAAGGTCGAAAAACAATCTCCAACGAAAAGGTATGTCTTATTTCTTTTAATGGATTATGTTATTGCTCAGTTGTATTTTACATTCCATGTGGGATTCATTGTAATGAATTTTATTAGGATTAAGTAAAATCCTACAGTGGTATCAGAGCCATCCCATATGGATTTAAAATCATTGAGTATTGAAAGAAAATTTTCTTAATTTTCATTTGATTTTTGGAGAAAAGGGAGAGATTTAAAAATCAGATAATTTTTTGATCGGAAAAATTACATACAAAAATTATGCCAGTTTGTAGATATCCCTAAGACGGTCACGGCGATATAAAAATCGCCGTCACCGGAGGCCGGACGCGCCGTCCCGCGCCGGCCAAAGAGGCGAGTGAGAACCACTCGCCAGATCTTTAAAAAAAAATTGTTATTCTGACGGCGCCGAGTCATCGCCGGGTGGACTTGGCACCGAATCGCGAACCCTAACGGGTTTGCTGGTTGAGCCAGGCCGAGTCAACCCAGCCCAGGCCTGCCAGGCCCAGCCGAAGCTATAGCCAGCCCAGCCAACCAGACCCGGCCCGAGGCTAGTCAGTCAGACCCAGTAGACCTGACCCGAGCATGGACTGGGCCAACCCGACATAAGTTGACCTGAAAACCCGGATGGCTAACCCAGGCGGAAGTGGGTCGGGTTGGCCCGAGACAGAAGAGGTCTAACCGGCCCGTACTTTGGACCCGACCCGTATGTAAAATGGGTTAACCCGACCCGAATATTGCCCGGTCCGGATAGGGATAAAATGGGTCAACCCGACCCGATGGTTGGACCGGACCGGCACCCCAGTTCTGTTCGGATCGGACCGGTTTTGTTGAACCGAACCAAAAATCGGTTCGGACTTAAGGCCCTGTTTGGATCACTGGCAAGTGATCCCACGCGTCGACTTTAATCGACACGTGAGGGCGCATTTTAGGTCCGATTGACCTGAAATTTTCATCGTTGGTTGTATTTTTTTATTATCTCATTCTGGTATATCTGTAGTATCATTTGTGGTATCCCAAAGCTATAATAATTGGATAAAAACTAGTTTTGGAAGCATTTTATAAGATTTTTGTAATTTTAAATGATGAAATGATTACCAGATGAGTAATGTGTATGTTTATATTTATTTATTTTGAGACATAATTCCTTGTTTTTAATATTTAAATCATATTCTATATGACTACACATCCGAATTTACCGATATAATTGTGTAATAGTGTAAAACCCACCAAAGTGGCACACCTACTGCATGGTTGTTTCTACAAATTCAAGAATTTTATATTTTATACAAAAGTAGTCAAGCATTGATAATGCACACCCAAATGTGGCATTGCCCAGTTATGTTAGTAATATGCACTCTCTGATTAAGGATGATCGACTAAGGGTTTTTCATTCACCCAAAGGTGATGAAATTTTCTGAAGTCATCATTCCTTGGCGGTTTTGCCTGGATATCTAAAGAGGACCAGTGCATGTTTATCCCAAAGGATAAATGTGTAGTGCGGTTGACTTTTAAGAAAAGAAATGATTTTTTAAGGATGATCGACTGAGGGTTTTTCATTCATCCAAAGGTGATGAAATTTTATGAAGTCATCATTCCTTGGCGGTTTTGCCTGGATATCTAAAGAGGATCAGTGCATGTTTATCCCGAAGGATAAATGTGTAGTGCGGTTGACTCTTAAGAAAAGAAATGATTTTTAAGGATGATCGGCTGAGGGTTTTTCATTCATCCAAATGTGGTGAAATTTTCTAAAGTCATCATTCCTTGGTGGTTCAGCCTAGATATCTAAGAGGACCAGTGCATGCTTATCCCAAAGAATAAGTGTGTAGTGCGATTGACTCTTAAGAAGGGAAAATAATGACCTCCATTCTGTTGTGGTTTAATGATTTATTTATTTCCTTGGTATACACATCAGTGTTGGATATATAAGAAAATGTATGATTTCAGTGGGAGAATTGATTGTTACAAAGTAAAACTTGTAGGAAAGTGAAATCACACAAAGTATAGACTTCAAATCTTTGAGGTCTTAGTTGTGCATTGGGATAATGTTTTTCAAGCAACTGTGTTTTTAAATGATTTACAGAATGACAGTGTTCACCCAAAGGTGGCATTGTCCCAATTTATTCAAATTATGATTTGTACATGTTGTGTAAGGATTGGGTGGGACCACCAAAGTGGCAAGCTCAGTTCTATCATGATATGCTCAAATCCAGTACTTATGCATTTATAGACACAGTAAAGAAGGATAGTGCTCACTCAAATGTGACATTATCAAGTTTTTCACTTTTGTGAAAGCAGCAAAGAGCGGCATTGTCCACCCAAAGGTGGCAGTGTTAAAGATCATGTATACTCACGCATATGGATGAAAGATCTTGACTTTAGAAGTTTTCATACACCCAAAGGTAGTGGAATTTCGAGAGTCATTATCCCTTCGCAGGTTCTGCACAGATAGTAAGAGGACCAGTGCGCTCTTGTCCCAAAGGATAAGGGCGTAGTTTCGGTTGACTCTACACAGATAGTAAGAAGACCAGTGCACTCTTGTCCCAAAGGATGAGGGTGTAGTTTCGGTTGACTCTTCAAAGGAATTGGACTTGCATATGTTTAATTATTGTAAGTTTAACTTATCTTGTGTGTATGTTTGCATTATATCACTCATATTAGAGAACATATAATGATCAAACACCTTGATGCCTGTAATGGCGGGTCAGTTCTATGAATTGACATGAAAAATTGAAAGCTAGTCTAGAAGTGTTTAACCTAGATATACTCAGCAAAGATTGTATTCTGGTCTTTAGGAATGTTCAATCCCTAAGATCAGGTAGAAGAAAATTCAAATAAGGAACATTGAAAATTGATGTTCAGAGTGAAATCAAAATAAATTTTGGTCTTTAAAATGGGGTGGAGAGATATTGTATTCTCAAGGTTGTTTGTACCAGTTTTGATGGTATATGATGATAATGGTATGTTTAATATAGAAATGGTTAATTCATTAAATATGCTTGATTAGTGGGAAACTTTTTCTCACATTGATATGATTTATTTCATTATGTTTATTTATATTGCCTATGATTTTGGCATAGTTATTAATTACAATGGTTATTTTATTTCAGCATTCATTTATTGCTATGTTGTACATTCATTAACATGTCATTGATAAAAGGCAGTATTAAGTCAAGTCTCAAAAGGCAGTATTAAGTCAGGACCTAAAATGCAGTATTAAGTTAAGTCTCAAAAGACAGTATTAAGCCAAGTCTCAAAAAGGCAGTATTAAGTCAGGACATAAAAGGCAATATTAAGCCAAGTCTCAAAAGGCAATATTAAGCTAGGACCCAAAAGGTAATATTAAGTCAAGTCTCAAAAAGGCAGTATTAAGTCAAGTCTCAAAAAGGCAATATTAAGCCAAGTCTCAAAAAGGCAGTATTAAGCCAGGACCCAAAAGGCAGTATTAAGCCAAGTCTCAAAAAGGCAGTATTAAGCCAGGACTCAAAAGACAGTATTAAGCCAAGTCTCAAAAAGACAGTATTAAGCCAAGTCTCAAAAAGGCAGTATTAAGCCAGAACCCAAAAGGCAGTATTAAGTCAAGTCTCAAAAATACAGTATTAAGCCAGGATCCAAAAGGCAGTATTAAGCCAAGTCTCAAAAAGGCAGTATTAAACCAGGACCCAAAAGACAGTATTAAGCCAAGTTTCAAAAGGCAGTATTAAGCCAGGACTCAAAAAGGCAGTATTAAGTCAGGACCCAAAAGGCAGTATAAGCCAAGTCTCAAAAAGGCAGTATTAAGCCAGGACCCAAAACACAGTATTAAGCAAAGTCTCAAAAGACAGTATTAAGCCAGGACCCAAAAGGCAGTATTGAGTCAAGTCTCAAAAGGCAGTATTAAGCCAAGTCTCAAAAGGCAGTATTAAGCCATAACACAAAAGACAGTATTAAGCCAGGACCCAAAATGCAGTATTAAGCCAACTCTCAGAAGGCGGTATTAAGCCAAAAGCATAAAGGCGGTATTAAGCCAAGTTTTCAGAGGCGGTAAGCCAAGGTCAAAATATAAACAAGGAGACTTATGTTCGTAATAACAGAAAGTTGTATGCCGTATAATTGAGGTGTATCTTCTGTTGTTGTTCCACATTAGTCTGTTTGTTGGAAGGTATGAGGTTTGGGATAATCTAGTTTTTATTAATGGTTACCATGGCCACATTAGTTTTTTAATAGTCTTGTGGAATAATGTAGCCCAAGTGGGAGATTGTAAAATTTTTTTCTTATATTTTACTATTATGGGCAACATTATCCTACTTGCCTATTTTAACTGGTGGGAATCCAATCAAGGATAATTGATTATCCCTTACCAAATATAAATCAAATCTATTCCATTATGGGATTGGAATAGATTTGGAATCTAAAACATTATATATATGGAGCAGGGGTCCCTATAGTCTCTCTCTGTGTGCATAATCAAGAGGACCCATACCTAAGGGAGAGGAGACTGTAGAAGATCTCTGCAGGAATCAGGCGTCAAGAAAAGGTCGGAAAACAATCTCCAACGAAAAGGTATGTCTTATTTCTTTTAATGGATTATGTTATTGCTCAGTTGTATTTTACATTCCATGTGGGATTCATTGTAATGAATTTTATTAGGATTAAGTAAAATCCTACAACTTGTGCCTCATCATCCATCTAAGAATATGGTCGGCAACAAGTGGGTTTTCCGCACCAAGCGCAACTCCGATGGTATCGTCTCTCAATAAAAGACCCGCCTCATCACTAAAGGCTTCCACCAACGTGAAGGGCTTGACTACTTTGAAACTTTCAGTCCTGTAGTCAAAACCACCATCATTCGCATTGTGCTCTCTTTAGCTGTCTCTCAAGGATGGGACTTCCACCAGTTGGACATTCAGAATGCCTTCTTGCATGACACCCTAGCAGAAACTGGCTACATGAATCAGCCTCAAGGCTTTGTAGACCCTCAGTACCCTACACACGATTGCAAATTACAGAAAGTGCTCTACGGGTTCAAGCAAGCACCTCATGATTGGTGCCATCGCCTTGGTTCGTTTGTACAATCACAAGGCTTTCAATCATCGCCATCAGACACTGCCTTATTTGTTAAGAAGACAACTCAACATCGGCTCTAAGTGTTGGTGTATGTGGACGACGTCATCCTCACTGGTTCTAGCTCGGTACTCATTCGCTCCCTTATTCAGAGCCTTGGCAATGAGTTCACTATCAAAGATCTGGGCACACTCAGTTACTTTCTCAGCATCGAGGTGGAGCGGAACTCTGCAGGCCTTCATCTCTCCCAAACCAAATATACCATTGATCTACTTCGCAAGACCAATATGGACTTTGCGAAGCCCATGCCGACACCATGTGCTACAACAGCCTCCTCGGCCTAGTCTACTCTCTTTGATGACGTTCATTTGTATCGTAGCACCGTTGGGGCCCTCCAATATCTATGCCTTACAAGACATAGCTTTTTCTATAAACTGTGTTTTCCAGTTTATGCACCAACCTACAACTGATCACTGGGTTGCTGTGAAGTGAATACTACGTTACCTCAAAGAGACACTAGGCTATGGGATACATTTCTGCTTTTCCTCATCACTACAACTACAAGCCTACACTGATGTTGATTGGGCCGGATCCACAATTGATCATCGCTCAACCAGTGCTTATTGTGTCTTCCTTGGCGACAACCTGGTCTCATGAAGTTCCAATAAACAGCCAACGGTAGCACGCTCCTTGACCGAAGCAAAATATAAGGGTCTTGCCAATGCCTTGGCTGAACTTCGATGGATTTGTCAATTGTTGTTGGATTTCGGTATCGCATCACCCCCAACGATTCTCTATTGTGACAACATTGGTGCAACCTATCTGGCTGCGAACTCAGTCTTCCATGCTCGAACAAAACACATTGAGATTGACTACAATTTTGTTCGGGAGCAAGTTTCCTCTGGTCAACTTCGGATTTGAATTGTACCAATGACGGATCAGCTCGCTGACCTACTGACTAAAGGATTACCTGGTCCGCGGTTTCGAGCTCTGCGGGTCAAGCCATTGAGATTGACTACCATTTTGTTTGGGAGCAAGTATCCTCTGGTCAACTTCAGATTTGATTTGTACCAACGACGGATCAGCTCGCTGATCTACTGACTAAAGGATTACCTGGTCCGTGGTTCCGGGCTCTACGGGTCAAGCTCAATGTAGGTCCCCACCCGCTTCGCTTGAGGGGGATTGTCAAGCCAATAGAATTTTTAAATTCAAAATCTCAACAACCCAAGAGCCTGCAAGACAGAGAACTCTCATCCACAGCCGATCCTCCTATACATTAGGAACAAAAGCTACAAATCCTCTATATACTGTTACGTTTGAAGTATATTCCAGAATTGTACCTTATCCAATTGGTTACAGTAACCACCATAAATATACACCACCTATCATCTACGAATGACAAGGAAAAATTGAAATCCAACTACTGTGTTCAACAATTTACATCTTCCATGAACACTTGAACAATTTTTGTTTGTAGAACAATTTTTGTTTGTAGACGTCAATTTCATTGCGGTATGATTGTTGCCCAGATCCTACACTATAGCTACAGAACCTTGCATCTTGAGTTTGAAAGGATGAAAATTTCAAATGATAGGGCAAAATGAAATCTGCAATCAATAAAAAGGAAGGGAGAAGTTTTATTGCTTTAAATTAGAAAAGATTAAAAAAGATATATTTTTTTTTAGTTCTAACCATAATATTGTAATAAAATTATAAGGGATGATATTTCTCATCTCCAAATGGATTGAAAAGTGTTATTTTGAAAAGTGGGGGAGGTGAGAGACATTATGGGCTAAGTTGGGTGGTTGATTTAAAGTGTATCTCATCCAGATGGGGTGGTTGATTTAAAGGTATATCTCCAGTTAAATTTTGAATTTGGATTTGGATTTGGCCTTTATACATCTCTGGGTTTCAGATCTGATTTAGATAGAGTAGTTCGTAAACATATCCACATTCAGATAGTGGTGTATCTGATTCGAATTTGATCCATTTAAATCCCTAAATATCACGCTCTTAGTAGCTTTGGTAAATTTTTGCAAAAATAGCATCGCAAAGTAGTTGCTGACAAATCAGATTTAGCGGAACAATAAAAGAATTCAAGATCGAGTTTGCTAATTAATGAACGACTCCATCTATGTTGACGATTACATATACTGGTAAAGATTCAAGATTTAATTAAAATTCAAAAATATGATTTAGAAATTGGAGATGGTGTCCGGTTCTGGTTCTGGTGCGGACACCAGCGCTGGAGCATTGGTTGCTGCGTTATATCTGACAAATGGTTGGGCTTCATCTCAATCCCCGACTACAAACAAGGAAAGTAATTTTAAGATTGTCACCCTCTCGACAATTAAGATTTTATACTGTCTGTCATGAGTCATGACAAAGAGTCCAACGGCAACAATGACACTAGCATGTAATATTTTCACGCAGAAGTGTTAGCCTCAGTAGGCATTGGAAAGGTGAATGCGAGTTTTAGTATGTAGACAACGAACAAAACCACTGGAGATGCAACCACCACTAATACGGCGGATTGGAGTGATTTCTTATTTTCTTGATTATAATTTTTTTCGTGTTGGTTGTTGCAGTATTTCTGCCGCACTGATAGAAAGAAAAGGCAGAATCAGTTATGGAGACATATTCAGGAAAACAATAGAATCTAATCATTTTAAGGTATACCATCGGAGAATTGTTGAATCAGAATAAAGTTAGATGTGTATACCTATCATCCAAGACCTGTTAATCAGAAAAGTAATTCTTATTCCCCACTTACCATTGATACAATCTATCAATTCATGTAAGCAAGAACAATGTGAAGAGAGGCATTCCTACAAAGCTAAAATAATCCATTAATTGTCCATACCAAAAGTATCCGGGCCTAAGTAACAGAATTGCAAAACGCACCAGCAAATGATGGAGACTCATAAAGACACAACAAGGAAAGCAGTGCAGCAGAAGAAACACAATGACATTTTCAAGATTCATACGACATTAAAGAAGATTAAAATAAATTAATAAGAAAGAAAAAAAAAGGGAAACAAGGGTCTTAGACTAGTTGAATCTTATGATGAAGCACAAAACTATAAGAAATAAAGTAATTTAATAAAAACCTAACTCCCTAATACTTTAAAAAATATAATATACAGTAATATGGAGAGACAAATAATTTGTTCACTTACAGATTAGTTTCATCCAATATCTTAGCTGTTGGACCATAAATATATAGAATTTATAAGTCATCAGAAATGTTAAAAGGATTTATTCGTTGTTGATGTAGCAATCCCAACTTTATAAGGCAGTCACAATTCAGTTAGATTAAACATGGCATTTGTATGTCAACACAACAAAAACATGCATTCATAAGATATGGGTGACAATAGAATCACAAAACAATACATAACAACTAGGGATGATTCTGGTTCTGCAAATTGGACCAGACAATAAGATTGACTAGTCAAACTAATTCTAGTTTAAACCATAAAACTTTTTTTTATTTTAATGAAATTCCAGATAATTTTTGGGATAGGGGTGCGTTTTGAATTGTGCAAATTAAATATTCCACAAGAGAAACATGGGTTAATAGCATAGGCCCGACATAGCCAAGCCCATGAAGACATAGGGCGCAGCGGATATAAACATAGGCCCGGTTCAATGCCTTTTTTTATTTTGTCAGCATATATTCTTTATGGAGTGGATTTTTCGAATGCTAGTGTAGGGGAATTTCCCCTGCCACATCAAGGGGGTGAGAGAAGCAGTATCCAAAAGGAGCCCAAATGGTCAGGAGGAAAAAAAAAATATGAAAAAGGAGAGAGAAATATACACCAAAATATGGGATAACATGGAAAGGGATCCCCAAACTGGCTTTGTGGAGGTCTTTTTTTCATTCATATATATAAGATTATTTGTTTGTTAGAGCTTTAGTCTAGTTTATTTTATTTTACTTCTAGTATCAATATGGAATTAGGACTGTTCAGTCATGTTGACATGTGATAGTCCTAGTTTCCTTAGGTTGTAACTTTTCTTTCTTTATAAATAGTACTATAATGAAGAACAATAGACATCAATTCTCTCCTCTTTAGCTTCTCTCTTTCTTTGTATTTTATCAGGGGTCGCTGGGGGGGGGGTTGGGGGGTTGGGGGTTGGGGGTTGGGTTGTGTTGGCTATGTGTTGTCTGGGGTTGGGGGTTTGTGTTGGCTATGTGTTGTCATTGTTGACAGCTTGACTAAGGTGGCAGCATAGATGAGCATACTATTAGAGAAATGAAGAGAGAGAGTGTCTGTGCAGGAGAGATAATGTTTGTGCATGTGGCAGAGCTAAGGTAGCATTCTACAGTGTTATACAGAATGTAGATTGTGGGTCCCACTGATGATGTAGCAATGGCTACCAAAGAAGGAGGAGAGAGAATGAAGAGAGAGAAAGAAGAAAGAAGAAAGAGAATGAGGAAAGAGAAAGAAGAGAGAGAAAATATGTGGGTGGGACCGACGGGTGAGGTTGCCAGGCCACATGGCAGCCAAGGCCGCAAGGCAGCCCAGGCCACATGGCAGCCCAGGCTGCATGGCAGCCTAGGCCAGCAGCAGCTGCCAACCCCGCTGCCAAGGCTGCAAGACCAGCAGGCCAGCCTGCATGCCACAGCAGCCAAGGCAACATGGCCTTGCTACACACAGCCTAGGCCCGCAAGCAAGGCAGCAACAAGCCAACCCGCAAGCAGGCCCACGGCCATGCACCAAGCAGCGGGCCTACGCGCAATCCGTATGGCACCTCCCGCACGCACACGAGGTGCTCGACAAAAGGTCAAGAGAGAGAGTAACCTCTCCGCCCAAAGCTTCGGTTACAGGCACCATTAGTGATGTTTATAGGGGCATTTTAGGCAATTTGTAAATGGGAAGATTCAAAATCGGTGGGCGGAGTTGAGCCACGCAGCTTAGATGTGCATCTGATGGATCATAAAATGTCGGGATCAGGTGCATCATGAGGTCTCGTCAAGATTCTCCTGCGGGCAACCTGAATGGTTGGTTGCAATGTAATAGAATGAGCCGCAAATCAAGAAGGTCAAGTCGTGATTCAGTGTAGCGCGCATACTGTACATTGTCGCAGTTTATCCAAATCCAACAGATGGAATTTTGTCCGAACTTACCTGAGGCGATGAAGTAAATCGGATGGTTATTAGGCAATCCCGCTTTTCTACCAGATCCAACGGCTTGTAAACGAGATTCCAGATCGTCCAATGGGAACTCGACAGCGAACCTGTCATGTCAGCGAAGGTTAGATTCGGTGCGGCGTAGGTACACTGTAATCGGTCAAAAGATGCTCTTTTTTATATTTTCATTGGCCGATGTTTTTTGATGATGTCTCTCTCATCCGGAGTCCAAATAGGACGATCCAAGTTGCACCGAGCTCTATTTTGAATGGTCTACACAATGAGAATGCTTTGGGGATGAAGGGGGAAGAAACTACTCTAGTTTTTGGGCAAAAACTTTCCATGAGGTTGTAAGTTGGTGTTTGAATGCATTGATTCTTTCTACCTACCTCCTATGGACTGTTTGAGGCTCCATTGAATTGTATTGAAGACCTTGAGAATGGCTGTGAGTCATTAATGGAGGTAATGAGAGCTTGCATGAGAAGCTTCTCTTGTTTTGGCGAAAATACCATGTTAGAGTTTCGATTTGGTCTTGTGTTGAGCTTTGTTTCCCATCATTGACCTTCCGTGGGGTGTGTAAGGTGCCATTGAAGTCTATTGAGCACTTTAAAGAAAAGTTGCCATTAATGGTAGTTGTTAGAGTTGGTAAAGCTTTAGAGAAGCTTAACTAGAGGGTTGCATTGTGTGCTTGTTAAATTGAAGAAAAAGAGGAAGGGTTTGAGGATGAGAGAAGGAAAGTGGTGTATGCAATAAATTGAAGACTCTAGTGGACCTGAGGACTATGCCAGACTTCATAGAGACATTCCAGAGACTTCCCAGAGTACCAGAAAACGTCAAATAAGGGTTGTAAGATTCCTAACCTTGTATGAGTTTCATTGTTTAATTTCTATACTCATTATATGCTAGTTGTAGGTATACCTAACTAATCTGTGCTAAAATTGTAAGGGCATTGTTATAAGCCCAAAATTGATATTGTTTACTTCCCGTGGTTGCGGGTTAAGTGTGGTGAGTGCAGCTTGTGCTGAACACTGGTACTTGATACCTGAATTCTTGGTACATGTGTGCCTTCCTGATTTTATGCTGGGTAAATTAGATGTATGTACTCCCCGCTGTGTAGACAGCTAAAAAAAATGTATTGAGTATATACGGAGTCCGTAGGGCATTACTCCGTGGACTAGTCATCACACATTGTATTGGTGAACCACGTATATCTTTGTGTTGTTGATGCTTTGTATGTACTTATTTTGTATATTGTGAAGTGCGTAGAATGACCTGCAGGATGGGTATGCACAACATGGTAGACCTGACCACTATGTGGTAGCAAGGTGGTTGTGCATACGACTGTGTGTGTGCTTATGTTTCAGTGGTTGAGTGGTTGTGCTTCAATGACAGTGTGGTTGTGGTCAGTGAGTAGAATGTTAGCTTTGGGTAGCATTCGTCTTCAAGGAAATTATTTGAAAAGAATTTTTGAAGACATTGATTCACTCCCCCTCTCAGTGTCAACCTGTGATCAACATTTTTTTTTTTTTTGGGGCATTCAGGGGCAAGGTCAAGTTTCGAAGTGACAAAAGTTCAAAGTTTCTAGTGAAGTTTACAGGCTGCAAGAACCAAAGAACAAATTGGAACTCCAAAACAAACTCTAATTATCCCATATGACATTAGTAATTTCTCCAAGGGAGAAAAAAGAAAGAAAAAGATCTCATTTGGGTTGCTGATAATTGTTATAAGAAAACAATAATCCCTTCTACAGTAGCTTATTCACAAAATAATATGCTGGTAGATCTTAGATTACCCGCAACAAAATAAGCAAGAAAACAACCACAAGGGAAAAAAAAAATAGTAAGGACAAACTAACCTTAAGAATACATAAAGAGCAGGCTTACTGATAGAACCAATCTATAATTCCAAGTTAATTACAGAGCTAAACAATTATCATACAGTTATTAATTAAAATATTCCAACTAACTTGATTCTCCTCCCTGTTAATTTTAAGCATAGACCTAAACTAATGACCAGGAAAACCAGTAAAGGTTACTCTGTTCAGTTTAAGGACCAGGTATGGATGAAACAAGTCAATCCTCCCCCTTTTACGAACTTTCCATCCTAAACACCCCTCCCAATTTACAAATTGCCCATAATACCCAGTATTTTCAGCGCGCCCAGTCTCTCCCTCCCTCTTGTAATCAGTATCAATGCTCCATGACATCGGCCATCCATATAAAATAGGTTAAAAAACTTCTAGTTCCACTTCTATTGCTGAGGAACAGTTTCCTGCATTAGCTTCCCAATAGTAGCAGAAATCTAGCTAGATTTGCTAACTTTGCTAACTTTGCTCGTGTGGATCTAGTCTTTTGTTGTGATGATTCAATTGATTTCTTCTGTACTATAAAGGTTTACATTATTATCGAAATACTAACTGGACTTTACCCAGCAATAATATATTTTTTAAACATCAGTTCAACAATGGTATACAATATATTACTTTTTGCATTTAACCCCAGGGAATAAGATGCCCATTATCTTTGCAAAGTCCAACTTATTAGTTAAGATATGCCATGCATAGTCATTTTCTGTACTGATTCAGGGTAGCTTTGGTGGAAAGCATTCCATGAGGCAGTTTCTCCAAGAAGATCAGGAATTTGTGTCGTAAAAAAATGTTTTTAATAACTATTTCTATGGAAAATTTTCAAAATCTCAATATGTATCCTTGTTTTTGAGTTTCTCCTGAATTAGAAATCTGTGTGCAGATTTGGATTGTAGGTTACACGGGAAACATTTGTTAGATGGAGTTAATACATGTTTCAGTAAAAGCTAAACGGATCTTAAGAACTTACAATAAAAACGTATCATCTTGCTACACAAAGCTCAAAGGCGTGAATGAATTCATGAATTGGCATCAAGGGATGGAAAGGAAGCAAACAACAGCCATGTGGTTAGATAAATTTTACGAAGATTCTATATCATTAAAGCTCAGTTTGGTTGCAAGGGGAATTAAAAGAAAGGAAAGTGGAATTTAAAACCTGTAAAGAAAATTTTTATAACCAAATATGATTGAATTAGCCATGTAAATTTCTTACCATATTTAATAATGATACTTTTTAGATGTAATATTTTTTAAAACTTTTCAAATGCAGTGGATTTGGAAGCAAAGAAAAATGTAATTTAACAACCAAATATCGAATTATTTGGAATTAATTATAGAGTCATTTGATAGAATGTGATGCAATAATTATGATTTTTTTTTTTTTAATTATAAAGGATACACAAGTGAATCCAATAGGAGGGGGCGGATTAAACTTTTGAAGTTTATTTCTTAAGTTACAAAGGATACAAGTGGAACCAATAGAAGGGGAGATTAACAGTTGGTACAATGGGGAAGAGAGGATGTTAGACAAAAATAATAATAATTCCTTTAATCTAGCCCAATGTTACTTAAAACGCGTTTTAAATGTGTACTGTATGGTCATACCGTACTCAACCATTTAGTAAGCATATTATTGTATAGACCTAAAAGATACGAAAAAAATATTCCATATATACTCGAAGCCTTGACATTTAAAATGCGTTTAATAGGGGGACCGTACCCATATCCATATTCGTACTTTAACCTGCATTTTTCATGAATAATGAGTTGATTAGCTCCACATTGTTTAATACTTTTATCACTTTCCACATGTAACTGATGTGGGATTAAAAGTTGGTCATTTTTTCATAATTGCTTCTAAACTCATTACTTTATTAGTCGTTAGGGCGGACTGTGGGTTGTGGGCCATTACTTTATAACTCCACATTTTTTCTTTTTAGAAATTCTAACTCTCTATTTGATTTTCATGCATAAATAGAGAGAGTTTCTTTATTCACTAAGAAAATTCTACACCTCTCTCCACCTCCCAAAGTATTTCTTTTTGCTCTCTTTTACCTAGGGTTTTTCCCGTAAAGATAATATCTAAGTTCCCTAGAAACTCTAACCCCACACAATTACATTTGACCCTTGTACATGTAATGGACTCAAATTCAAATACAAATACAACTCCAATAAATGTATAGACCCACAGAATACAAGACACAATTGTTTGGATGTTTTGAATCCTAATAAATTTGCAGTTATGAAGTCTATTTCCCTGACCCTAAATTTTTGCTCCTTTTTATACTAAGATATTTTGAGAATTAAATCTAGAGGCAGATTAGTAATTCCATCGATTTTCGAAGTATTATATAAACTCCTCTTATCTTAGGGTTTTGTGCATTACGAATTCGTGGGAATTCTCTCTGTAATCAACTTTTATTTTTGAGATAGTGAAAGATTCGATATGCTGTAGCCATCACACACTGTGTTGGTGAACTACACAAATCTTTGTGTTCTGTGTGTATGTGTTCCTCTTTTCTATTTCTAGATTTCGTAACAACAACCCAACAGAAAGGTGAGGAGAGAGAGAGAGAGAGAGAGAGAGAGAGAGAGAGAGAGAGAGAGAACCCTAATAACATAGAAGATGTAGCAGAAGGAGAGGACAAAGATGGTACTTGTGAAAAGAGCTTGAGAAGAAGAGAACACAGATGTCACAAAAGAGAGAGGGATAGGACGAGGAATATTGACGCCAAATTGAGCATAACCTATAAGGTTCTTGCATCTTGTGGAAGACGAAGGCCATTCTCAGGAAGATGATGTCTGCTCTCAGGAAGGGAACGAAAGACTGAGAAGAGTAGCAGACTATTCGCGAAAGAGAAGACGAAACAGAATTACAGACCAGACGAAGGATAATAGACAAATTTCCCTTGCAGACATATGTTGATAACAGGTTGACACTAAGAGGGGTGAATCAGTGTCTTCAAAAATTCTTCCCAAACAATCCTTTGAAGACAGACGTTGCCTTGAGCTGACACCTCACTCACTGAGCCCAACCACCCTATCATTGAATACTACTGCCAAACACATAGTCGAATGCACAACTACCTCGCTACCACAGAGTGGCCAGGTCTACCATGTTGTGCATACGCATCCTGCAGGCCATTCCACACACTTCACAAAATACATAATCTAAACAATGCACATAACATTCACAACACAGATATACGTGGTTCACCACCATAGTATGTGATGGCTAGTCCACGGAGTAATGCCCTACGGGCTCCGTATTTATTCAATACTCAACTTTTAGCTGTTTACACAGCAGTGAGTACATACACCCAGTTTACCCAGTATAAAACTAGGAGGCTCAAATATGCCAATAATTTAGGTACCGAAGTACCAGTGCTCAGCACATATTGCACACACCACGCTTAACCCGCACCCATGGGAAACCAACAGTAATAGTTTTTGGGCTTATAGCAATGCCCTACAATTTAATCCCCACTAGCTAAGCATTCATCATTTATCACCTACAGCTAGCATACATTGAGTATAGAAAATAAACAATTAACTCATACAAGGTTAGGAGGCTTACAACCCTTGTCTGTATTTTTTTGGTACTCTGGAAAGACTCTAGGATGTTTCTGTGAAGTTTGGCACAATCTCGAAGTCCATTAGAAAACCTTCAATTCATTGCATACAACATAGGCCACATTTTCCTTTTCTCTCTTCTTCAAAACACTAACACACCTTTTAATACTCCATTAAAGCTACACATAGGCTCATGTAACTTTCATTACCACCCAACAACCATTCAACTCTCAAATACACATCAATGAAGTTCAACTCCAGTTCTTGATGGTTGGTGGTAGGATTCAAACCATTCATACACACCAACATTGTAATGAAGCTTCACAAGCTCATAATCACTATACATATTCAATGGAAGTTTCACCAACCTCTCACCACTCATTAATGAACCATTGACAGACAAGGTTGAGGTTGGTGGGTGATTGATTACTCACACATAAGGCTAAACCCTCAAAAACCTCTTTCTACCTCTTTCATTCTCTTCTTTACGATTCATACTAAAATTTTGAGCTCCATTAATGGCTCACCACCATTCTGAACCTTCATTACTCTTCAATTGAGCCTCAATATCCTCATAGAAGATTGGTGTAGAGATTTTTCATCATAGAACCCACCAACACCTTCCAAAGAGAGTTTTTCACCAAAAACCCGAGCCTACTCTTTGTTCTTCATCCCCAAATCACTCTCAAATTGTAGAGTAATCAAAATAGAGTTCGTAGGGATTTGAACCGACCGATTTGGAGGTCAAACGGCCAAGATATGACCGTTACAGTTTTGACCAATGATGTTATTCCAAATGGCATCTTTTTAACCGATTATAGTGTACCGCGCCGCACAGAAACTCCTCCCCACTGACACGTCAGAGTCGGTGTTGAGTTCCCATTCGCTGGATCTAGATTCTTGACTAATGGCCGCACGATCTCTATTGAAAAGGCGGGATTTAACTTACAGCCGTCGGATTTGTCAGACAGATTGTCGAACAGTGATTGGTTGAGCCGAGAATCTTCTCTATAGGCCGTTCGATCATCTCAAGAATGCGGGATGAAAGATGATCGTTCGAATACCATAATAACGTTAGATTTCTTCGGAGCTAACCACTGCCATTCTATCAAGATCCAACTTGATGCACACCGTACGCGTTCCTCACCGAATCTTGAATTCATCTCATGCTTCGCGATCCAATATATTAAGTTGCGGCTAGCCATTCACGTCGCTCGCCGGAGAATCTTGATGAGACCTCCTCGATGCATCTGATCCCACCATTTCATGAGCCATCAGATGCGCATCTAAGTTGCGTCGCTCAACCGCTGCCACCGATTTTGAATCTTCTTCATTTTATCTTGACAAAAATGCCCCTGTAACGGCAGAGAGTTTTCTCTCTCTCTCTCTTGACCTTTTGTCAAGCACCTTGTGTGCGTGCGGGATGTGCTATGGGGCATGCGCGCAGGCCTGCTGCCTTGCGGCATGGCTTGTGTGCCAGCTGCTTGTGGCGGCCATGGCTTGCGGGCCAGCGTGAGCGGCAGGCTTGCGGGCTTGCCCAGATGTGCTTGGCCTTGGCTTGTGGCATGGCCCTGCTGCCTGGGTGGCCTACGGCTTGTTGTGGCTGCCCATGTCATGTGGCAAGGTGTCGTGGCTGGCTGCCATGGTGGCATGCCACCTCAGTAGTGGGACTCACCCACTCATTTTCTCTCTCCTCCTTCTCTCAACTTTCTCTCTCTTTAGCTTCTCTCTCTTCTTTCTATCTCTACTTTCTCTCTCTTCAGCTTCTTTTTCTACCTTCTATGATTGCCACATCACCACATCAACTATGATTGCCATGTAGTCAGTGGGACCCACACTCGCTCTCCTTTTTCTCTCTCCTCTTTCTATCACCATTCTCTCTCTTCTTTTTCTCTTTATATTTTCTCACTCATCAAACAAACTGCATCATCAGTGAGACCCACACTCTGTAGAACACTGTAGAGCACGCCCAAGGCTACTTCATCACTGCCACTTGCGTAGACACCATTGCCACTTGGACAGACACTCTCACTCCTGCATAGACAGTCTCCTCCTCATTTCTCTAATTGCATGCTCACTAACACTGCCCACATCAGCTAAGTTGCCAATAATGACAACACATGGCCAACAACATACTTACGGGGTCGACACAAAAATGGAAATTCTAGATTTGCAAATTACTTGCACCTTCATGGGAATAGAAGATGACAGGGGCTGACACTTTCGATTAAATTGGAGACACTTTGCATAGATAGAAAAGAGAGAGAGAAGGAATAGTCCATAAGGGAAAAAAAAATCGTCTGTAATGCTCTAGTGTAACAGTGCTGAATGGACGTACCTGGACAAGATTTGTCTTTTGTCTTGCCATGGCGACCTTGGAAGAATGGTACCTCTCTCTTCATTCACTTTCTATCATCAATTCTCTTTAATTTCTTTGAGGTGGGACCGAAGGTGTTGGCCCAGTGAGTAGAGGGCTGTCACTGACCACGGTTGATCTTTATGCAGCTTATAGCAATATCTAATGAACGGTATGATGAATATAGACATAGCTCTGATTTTATAAAAGAACGCATTTTCCCTGGTGGATGCCTTCCATCTTTGAGTAGAATAACATCGGCAATGGCATCAACTTCTAGGCTAGGCTATTGAGAATATTAACGTTGCCATCAAATTATCAAACTTGCATTACTTCTCATCCCTTTCTTTGTAATAATTTTTCCAGTTTCATTTGTTTTGATGTCAATTTTATATATAATATTTTATATATAAAAAAAATATTCAATGTTTATTTTCAAGAGGTAAATATAGTGATTTGTAAAAGGATGGAAAATAAACTTCGCCTTTCTTTTATTTATGAGAAACAAACATTGATTTTTTTTTTTTACATATAAAATGTTACACATAAAATTTTATATAAAAAATAAATAAATAAATAAAACAAACAGAGGAAATATGTTGAATGCAGTGTGGAGCACCTTGAAAATATAGGAATACACTGCATTTTATATAAAAAATAAATAAATAAATAAAACAAACAGAGGAAATATGTTGAATGCAGTGTGGAGCACCTTGAAAATGTAGGACCGTAATTGCAAGCAAGCAGATGTGATTGCAACAAATGCCTGAGGTTTACCAGAATATTTTACGGTAAAATTGAGTGTAAAATTTGCAGAAGCTTTTTCTGGGAAATCGATGTTTTGATAAAATTTTTACTAAGTGGCAAAACAAACAATCGCGAAACTGATTTTATGGTAAAATTTTCATTTTCATTTGTTTTACGTCAAAACAAACGGAGCCTACATATAAAATGTTAAATGTAAGCTACTATAAAATTTTAGGTCAAAACAAACAAACGGAACAAATATACACCTGAAAATATAAGAATACACTACTATCAAACATTGAAACATTGGAAGAAGAATTTCATTGGAAAGCAGAGGCACGAACAATAACCATGCAGCGTTTATATTCACTTCAACAAGTGACCTCAATTTCTGTTGGAAACATTATCTCATGATTGTTGAGGCTTTATGTATGTTATGTTCATAGAGTTCTGCTCTTATGTATCCTATTAGTATGTCCATATTTTAGTACATGAAGAATGTTGGTTTTTTCAAAACACAAATAAAAATTTTCAAAATTTTCTCTTTCTTGTTTTTGGTTTTGAAAAATTCCCACAATGTGTTTTTTGGTTGGTTTAGTTTGTAGGACTCTTTTAGTCCCACATTGCTAAGGGAAATAAGATTGAGGAGACTTATATGGTGCGGGTGCGGGTATGGATCCGTTGGCTTATTCTTTTTGCTAAAGGTATGACTTTATATATTCAATTACGTAGAGGTACATTTACTTGACTAGGTACCTATTAAATACGTATAGGTAAGAATTCTTGAATACGTACTTATACATAGTTTTGTACCTATATGGATTGAAGAGGTATTGATCTCAACCGTTGATCTATATGATCATCGGGAGATCAAATCTAGGCCATCCATTCAAAGGATGTACCCATTCATTGTACCCATTGGATGGATACAACTCTCCATTGTACTCATTGAATTGGAATTTCGTCCTCTATAAATAAGGGGACAGTCCTAAAGCATAAAGTTACATTGAAGTTCATATAGAACTCTTTCACTCTCTCTCTCTCTCTCTCTCTCTCTCTTCATATAGAACTCTTTCTCTCTCTCTCTCTCTCTCTCTCTCTCTCTCTCTCTCCCTCCAACCTTACTCTGTTTTAAATATAAGAGAAGTTCTATTTTCTTTGAGTGTTAATTGTAACCGTCGGGATTCTGACGAAGACCACTTTTTGGAATGCAACCTAAGTGGAAGATGCTTCAAATTACCGGGGCTATTTTATCTTGGGGATTATTTCACGGGAACTCTTTGCGTGTAAGGGGTACATTTAATCTTAAAGAGAATGACAGGTGGCACGACTTAGCCCTATCTTATTTTTGTTCATAGTTCTTCGATTCTATAACTAATTTATGTTATATGTTTGTGCATTTGATAAATTTGAATATGTTTGATACATGTTGAATTATACTGTGATAATCTTAAACTCATCTTGAAATCCATATTTTACTACAAAGAGCTTACAAGAGAGTAAAATGGTTGTTCAACGTTTGATTAAAAAAAAGCTTTATGTTAGTCATCGTAGATCACAATTAAAACAGCATATATACCTCCAAAACTTTCATTTCCTTCTGCTACCATGGATGTATTATTGACTCTTCTTGAAAAATATGGACTAAATGACTTCTGAAAATGGGGCCAAGCCAAAAATGTATGGGTGACAGATCGGCCATAGGAGTACTCCAGGATATACACCAGGGCCACTAATGTCGAGCATATGACGATGCCGCCCGTTTTCATTTCGTAGAAGTCCCCGGCAGAGGAAAGGGCTGTAGGTGATGGCGTGTTTTGCTTCTTATCTAGATTGAAAGAAGAAGAAGACGAGAGCTTGCTGAAATGACAAGAGATAAGGTAGAAGGAGACTCAAAGAAAGAGACAGAGGAAAGGCTCTAAAAGAGTGTAGCTAGCCTAGTCTAATGAGTCCCTCATTCACCTTTGGAACGGCGAGGGTGCTCGTAGATCAGTTAGGTGGGGCTTGCTTGTTGACTATCTTCTTTTCCTCCTAAATCCACTCCAGACAGAATCAGTTCTTTGTCGGACACCACTTGTAAGAACCATGCTCTGAAAATCCGGTCTAACCCATGATTTTATATGGTGACAGGTCTCCCAATCATAACTGGACCGGAAGACGAAGCCGGGTGACGAACCACATAATCCAGGTACGAGAACCATGTGTAAAATTGTAAAGTTTACATACCGATCTCGGTACCGGTCTCACTCATACCGGTCTCACTGAGTGAGACCGGTATGTGCGACCGGTATGTGCAATTTCGGCTGGAGACGGACTCCAATGGGTCCCACACTCCGAATCGAAATTTTGAAAAGTTCTAACCGTGGAAAACTTTCCTAGAACGGTCTCCCACTATTAATATGCACCTTAAACCTCCTTAGATCCTTCCCAAAACCCTAGCCGTCTGGAAGAGATCTGAGAAGGAACAAGGAGGGAGGAGACCGCTCAAGAAGAGGATTTCCGTTGGAAGAGCACGCCACCAACCGACAAACACCGGTGAGTGCTTAACTCTCTTAGTAATGATAGGATTTTGGATCGGAGCCATGAAACGGCACAGTGATCCAAAATCCTAGGACTTTCAATAAATCCTAGTTTTTCATTAAGATCCGATCTGGGTATGATGCGATGTTATAGCCGAAATCGAGAAACCTAATCGAGTAATTGGACCTTAGAATGGGTTAGGAGAAACCCTAGAAACCAAGCCGATGACCAACGGGGAAGGGAGATCCGAGATCGGACTCTCAGATCCAAACCGCAGAACATACCGGCTAGACACAAGGTCCTGCAGTATGGGCCTGCGGTATATACTGCAGGCGCATACCTAGAGTGAGACCGGTATACATACCGCAGGGCATACCGGTCTCACTCTACTAAGACCGGTATGTGCGACTGGTATGCTTACCGAGCTCTGTTTGCTTGGCCAAACATGGTTCTGACCAACTGTAACCCTAATACTTTAATTCTAACCTATGAGTATGATTATGTAGGACCTGTAGACAGCGTGAGTAGACCTTGTGACGCAGAGCGGAGTTGTTATCACGCGTCAGGTAAGGGACAAGACCCCAAACCCTAATTAATTAAATAATAGTAAACCTTTGTGATTAATTTGTATCTGTATTGATTGCCTGATGTTTGTGCATTTCACATGCCATGGTATTTGTTTAAATTATTATTATCTGTTCATGCATTTCATATGCTAGGTTGTTGAATGTTTAGGCATGTGGATGTTTTTAGTTAGTGTGTGGAATGTGAAAGGGAGTGGAACCTTGGATATATCCTCACACTAACACCTTTTTCGTATCCCCATCTACCTTAGCAAACTTGGTGCGAATAAGGTATCAAGGGGAGGACGTGGGATTGTGGTTCATCTTGCCCACCAGACTCGAGCCCTATCTCTATGTCGTAGGGAGTCGTGCTGGGGTAGGGCCATAGATACTGTATTGACATATAAGACTGGTTAGAAACGGAACCCACTTGCAAGCCCTTGCCAATAGGGGCTTAGGTATTGATACGGTATAGGGTATCAGGGGGAGGACATGGGATGGTGGCTCAGCCTACCCGCCAGACTCTAGCTCTATCTCTATACCGGAGTGAGTGATGTGGGGCAACAACAGTAGTGTGGATTGTTGCCTGATTGTTGGGTGTGCTCACACTCTAGTGCATGGAGGTGCGGTGGCCGCCAAACCTTACCATAGCATTTTGCAAGTTATACCTGACTCAAATTGTATTGTTATCTTATGCATTTTGTTTGTTGCATTGGTTTTGTACTTACTGAGCTAAGTTGTGAGCTCACTCGAATATATATATATATATATATATATATATATATATATATATATATATATATATATATATATATATATATATATATATTCTATTCTTTTTTTCAGATCTCGATGCAGGGTATACCGTCGAGGACTTCATGACTGCCCCAGCGTACCGTACAGTCGTTGCCCTGGATACACAGACAGTAGAGGACGAGCATGACGCATCATGCAAGTGCTCATACTGTGTTTTCCTGTAGAGATGATTATTTTGAAATTATACATTGTAATTTTTTATTATTTAATTTTGTGAATGATGGAATAATTTGGATAATTATTTTAATTACAACATAGAACTCAGTTCATTTATCTTTTGATTCTGCTGTTATGTATTATTCTCTGATTATGTTAGATTGTTTGGAATGGTTGGTTGACACAGTCTATTGAGATCCTGGTGTGAACCGTGGTTTTGGAGACGGTTCACTCACACTTCTGGTTCAGCCCTGAATTGGGGTGTGACAACTTGGTATCAGAGCACTTAGGCTCTGTCCAACTAACCATTCTGCATCTAACTGTTTCCAGTGAGCTGAGTTAAAAAAATTAAAAACTTTAATAAGAACACACCATAAGCTTGTTTGATGCCTGAGACTTAAAAAAGATGCATAATATACTATTAATGAAAGAACAATTATAAGCACTAAAGTGTTGAAGGAAAACAAATAACCATTTCATAATATGAAGTACAAAGAGTACGACAGAGTACAGTCCACAAGTCGGACAGTTACTCTGTTAACAAAAATAAATCATATATAAATAAAAATAAAACTAAATCAGAATATGGTGGGGTAGCGGGCCTGGGTGGTATCAGATCTGCAATATCATAATCACGCTCATACGCCTCTCTAAGCCAATGAACCTGGTCCTGCGTGACCCGTAGGCTGCGAGCTAGACGCCCCAAGTCCTAACCCATCTCCCGCTGAGCATCTCGGATCTCCATAAGCATGCTCATCACTGTGTCTGAAGGAGGCTGAGATGGTCCTGTAACTGGAAAAGTCTGAGATGGTCCTACTCCTGGAGAATGCTGGGGTGCAGGTGCAGGGATGTCCTCCATGTGTGCATCCCCATCACCTCTTACCTCAGCTGCTGCTGCTGCTACGGCTGCCGCCTGGCTCCTAGGTGGGAGAGGACGAGCCTGTAGCTCCTTGTCACTGAGCTCTAGATCATCCATCTACATCTTATAGATGGCCTCAACATCTATGTCGGAACTCATAGTGATCTCAACAGCTAGCTCTCCACGCATGTCCACACCTACGCGATTCAACAATGTTGTAATCAACCTACCATATAGAAGATTTCCCGTTACATTAGGCCTTGCCGCAAAAATCATGGTGCGGAGGATCAGGTAAGGCAGGAAGACCCGGTGCCTGGTAGTCACACAGTAGGTCAGATACTGGGTCAACTGGGACAACTCTCCATAATGACCACTCTGGGGAACGATGTCATGCTGTATAATCCGGCAGTATAGGCGAGGCACAGGACGTAGGTTTGAAGCTAACATGATACTGTCTGGCAACAAAATCTGCTCAGCAATGGTTGCTGTCATGTCCTCAGTAAGATACCCTTTAGCTCTGGGTGGACAATAGATAAGTTCTCCGTCGTCTAGAATCTCAAGAAGTGCAGCCAACTCAGCCGTGTTGAAAGAGATCATCATCCCTTTCACATAGCTAGTAATCCGAAGATCCCTAGCATGTTCCCAATCATTTGGGTTCCCTTCTACTTCCAGATTGGTGAAGAATAGTTTTACCAAGTTGGGGCGAGTGGTATCTTTATACTGAATAATGGGCAACCAGCCCATCGCCCCAAATGCAGCCTCAAAATCGAAGCGGTGCAGGTGTTCTAGGTTCACAAAGTGACCTGCTTCAATGCGTTTTGCTCGGAACCATGAAAGGCGCGAAGCGGCAGCCTCTGACCGGAAAAATCTCGCATCATAGAGGACGGGCAGAGGATGTGGCCTGTGTATACCCGGAATAAAAGATCGCTTACCCGCACCACGGCGTCCAGACATATCGTAAACTGTTGAACAAAGGAAAAATGAGACAGTTAGAGAAAATTTTCTGAAATTTCGGCAGCATAACGGCAGAATGGAACAAAAGCCTCACATTCACTCAATATGGGCAGGAGGACTTACGAGGTGACACAATGCTAGTATATGATCAAACAATTTCAACACAAACAAGGAAGTAGAGATAAATCATCAAAAGTTTTCGAAAATTTTGAAAAACCTAGAAACCTAGGTTAAAAAGTTGGAATTTTAGGATTTCTCCCAAACCAACCGATGGAACTTCGAATTTGTTGAGGGGTTTTGCTCATTTAGACCCCAAGAACCTTCCTCAAGCAAAGAGAGGAGTTTTCTACGGTTAAAACTTTCAAATCAAGAAAAATTTAGGTTTTGGGCATGAGAAACGATGAAATTTTTCTCAAAGAGAGGAAGGAGAGAATAAGCTTACTTTAGAGACGAGTTTGATACTCTTGGTTGAGGGAGAACAGTCTTAGAAGCTCCGGTTGGACTGTAGAGACTCAGCAACTCAGAGAAAAATCACCACCGGAGTAAACACTAAGAAGAAAAAATGAGAAATGAAACAAAAATCGCAACTTTAAAGAGGTTTCCAGTGATACCGGTCGCACTCAGGGACTGGTATGTGCGACCGGTACCTTCTGTGGTATGGTGCGACTAGTACGTACCACAAGGAATACCGGTCTCACTTTGAGTGAGACCGGTACCGCGGCCGGTACCTCATGGGGAGCTGGGAATTTAAAACCATTTCCCATATCGGCTGAGCTTTTACAACCAGACCTCACGCTGGTATGGTACGACCGGAATAAATGATTTTTGCTTAGAAAATTCCGAGAGATACTTAAAATTTGCTCATTTTCCTTCTCGATTGATGAATACTTATAGTGCATATGTGTTGAGACTGAACATTATTGTTTTAAAAAAAAAATTGTCTCATTTGTCTCATGTGTGTTCAATGCATTCAGATACCGTATAGGAATTTCTGTAGCTACAATGGTAAGAGGAAATGGTCGTAGGATTCCTCGCAGACGCCGTCACTCAAGGGCACCTCCAACGGAAAAGAATTCAGGGACAGAAAACTCTGAAGAACATGAAGAGAGAGAAATTAGGGAAGAACATAACCTCCTAAATGAAAGTGGAAATCAGGTGAGAGACAATGAAGAATCTCCACTGCCGGAACAGACACCTACAGGCTCTGAAACAATGATGGCAAATTTAGTCACTCACATGGAGGCACAACAGAAGAAGTTTTTCGATGAAATGTTGAAAATGTTTAGGCCACCTGGGCTTGTACCGGCACCTCCATATATGCCATCCACAAATGTCGAGAATGTAAATACGGTACCAGTGGGGGTTAGTACAGCTACTGAGGGACCACAACAATAGAATCAACCCAACACGGTTCCCCACCCGGTTACAGGGACGCCCATCCCTAACCAGGATCAGGGTGGATATCAGGGTCCATATCAGGGTGCATACTATGGTGGGAATCAGGGAGCAAATCAGAGTGGCTACTCTTACCAGCCACAATGGTATGGTCAGACAGGGTATGGACAAGCACCATATGGACAGGTCCCATATGGACAGAGTAGTCTTTTCAGAGCGGTGGATGGGTTTTTAAAGCTAAAGCCACCAACTTTTATAGGGAAGTCAGGGAAAACACTATGGCCAGCACAGTAGATAGCCGAGATGGAGAAGAACTTCCGCCTACTGGAGTGTCTTGATGGGGAAAAAGTGTTATATGCTACCCACATGCTGAAGGAAGAAGCCAATGGATGGTGGAATTCAACCAGAGCGTATTTGGAAACAAAGCACCAGATAATCACTTGGCCCATATTCAAGGAGGCCTTCTTTGAGAAATACTTTCCCAGGAGTTTTCGTGATCAGATGGAGAGGGAGTTCCTCAATTTACAGCAGTCTCAAATGACCGTAGAGGCATACCAACAGAGGTATGAGGAGTTATTTTTCTTCGCTCCAACCAGTATGCAGGAGGAAGAAACTAAGACCCGCCGTTTCACCATGGGTCTTCGGGGTGTCATAAGAGAACATGTATTGGGGCGAGGGCTAAAGATCTATAATGAAGCTGTGCAGGTGGCTCGAGTCATCGAAGCAAGCCAGAGAGATAGCTTCTTTGCACAGAATAAGGATCTGAAGAGGCCTAACCCTGAGGTCCAAGGCGAAAGAAGTAACCGACCATACCTTCCATTCAGGCCACCAGCTAGTACTGTGCCACCCAGACCTGTTCTCATAGGGACATAGCAGGCAACGGGACAGAACCT
The DNA here is from genome assembly GCA_028583415.1 of Protea cynaroides. Classification (NCBI taxonomy): domain Eukaryota; kingdom Viridiplantae; phylum Streptophyta; class Magnoliopsida; order Proteales; family Proteaceae; genus Protea; species Protea cynaroides. Next base: position 65,151,066 of record CM053265.1, read on the forward strand.
CAACGTGAAGTATTTTAATTGCCAATAGGTGGGTCATTATGCCAGAACATGCCCACTACCAAAGAGGGAACAACAACAAGGAAAAGTTTATGCCGTTACTACAGAGGAGGCAACCGCATCACCAGATGTGGTTACAGGTATGATTCTATACTTACTCCTTAGCTACTGCATTAATTGTTTGAGCATATAAAACTAAAGGAAAAATTAAAAACCTCAGGTACAGTAAATATAGCAAGCGTACCCGCCAGAGTCTTATTTGACTCAGGGGCCACCCATTCCTTTGTGTCAGTATCATTCGGGAAGAGACTAGATCAATCCATCAAGACATTGGAACCAAGTCTATTAGTTCCGTCCCCCATGGGAATGGAAGTGGTATTAGAAGAGTATTATGGGCCTTGCCCAGTACATATTGAAGGACGAGAGTTGGAAGCCAATTTAGTCCAGCTTGAGATGTCAGATTTCGATGTCATTCTGGGAATGGACTGGTTATCTAAACATTCAGCAAACCTGTTATGTGCCGAGAAGAAGTTAGTTTTCAAGGACAGGGAATGAATGGAATTCAACCTTAAAGGAACAAAATTGCCTAGGAAGAGGAAGCTTATACTCTCAGCCCTAAAAGCAAGGAAGTGCTTAGAGAAAGGGGGAGTAGGATACCTCGTATTAGTTGTGGATGTGACCGCAGACTTGCCAAAAATGGAAGATATCGAGGTAGTACGGGAATTTCCTGATGTGTTTCCAGAAGACCTACCCGGATTACCACCAGACAGGGCGACTGAGTTTGTGATAGATCTCCTACCAGGGGTGGCACCTGTGTCCAAGGCACCCTACAGGATGGCTCCCACAGAGTTGAAGGAATTGAAAACCCAGCTACAAGAACTATTAGAAGGGATTTATAAGGCCGAGTATCTGACCTTGGAGAGCACCTGTGTTTTTTGTCAAGAAGAAGGATGGTAGCGTACGTCTTTGTATGGACTATCGAGAGTTAAACAACCTCACCATCAAGAACAGGTACCCACTACCAAGAATAGATGACTTGTTTGATCAACTACAAGGGTTAAGTGTATTCTCAAAGATTGATCTGAGGTCAGGGTATCATCAACTCAAGATCAAGGAGGCAGACATTCCCAAGACAGCTTTCAGGACAAGATATGGACACTATGATTTTCTTGTGATGTCCTTTGGGTTGACCAATGCACCTGCATCGTTTATGGAGCTAATGAACCGAGTGTTCCATGACATGTTGGACACGTCGGTTATAGTATTTATAGATGATATTTTAGTATACTCCAAGGACAAGGAGGCGCATGCAATACACTTAAGAGTGGCATTACAAAGACTAAGAAGAGAAAAGCTCTATGCAAAGTTCAAGAAATATGAATTTTGGTTAGACGAAGTGGCCTTCTTGGGTCATGTGGTATATACGGAAGGAATTAAGGTGGATCCCAGCAAAATTTCAGTAATAGTAGGATGGGAGGTGCCGAAGACAATTGCTGAAATTCGTAGCTTCCTGGGCTTAGCTGGATATTACAAAAGGTTTGTGGAAGATTATTCCAAGATTGTCGTTCCACTCACCAGGTTGACAAAGAAGGGGGAGAAGTTCGTATGGACCGAAGAATGTGAGAAATGCTTCCAGACACTGAAGTCAAGACTGGTTTCAGTAATATATTGACTATCCTTGCTCCAAGCCTTCCATTCACACTATATACAGATGCTTCAGGTTTGGGACTGGGATGTGTGCTGATGCAAGGAGAACAGGTGATCGCCTATGCATCAAGACAACTAAAGGAGCATGAGAAGAACTACCCTACTCATGACCTAGAATTGGCAGTAGTCATTCATGCTATCAAGACTTGGAGGCATTATCTGTATGGTGAGAAATTTTAGATTAAGTCTGACCACAAAAGTCTGACATATCTCTTCACCCAAAAGGACCTGAACATGAGGCAGAGGAGGTGGTTAGAACTACTCAAGGACTACAACTGTAACATTCAGTAGCATCCTGGTAAAGCTAATATTGTAGCTGATGCTCTGAGCAGGAAATGGGCATCGAACCCCGAAGCAGGCCCAAGTACAAATGCAGTTTTGTGTGCTGCAGTTTCTGGCTCATCAGAGAATGAAGAACAACTCTTATTAAAGTCAGCAGACGATCCAATTGAGCAAGGGTTGATACACAAGTTCACTCTTATGTTTGCAGCACTGAAGATTTTGCCTGACCTGAAAGAGGAGATAAAATCAGCAGTCCAACCGGACCTATACCTCAGGACAGTACAAGAAGATTTGGAAAAGGGTCGAGCCAATCCTGATTTCACCTTGGATGCAGACATGGTACTCAAATATCATGGATGGTTATGCATATCTGAGAATGAGGACATGGAAATCAGAAACCGAATCATGTTGGAAGCTCACTTCACTCCATATTCAGTACATCCTGTGAGCACAAAGATGTACCATGACCTAAAGAGGATGTACTGGTGGAGGGGTATGAAAGCAGATGTGGCCAGATATGTATTTCAATGTTTAAATTGCCAGCAAGTCAAAGCAAAAAGACAGAGGCCCGCAGGTTTATTGCAACCATTACCTGAGCCAGCATGAAAATGAGATTGTATTACCATGGATTTCGTCACTGGCCTACCTATGACTCCGAGGTCAGTGAATGTAGTTTGGGTAGTGGTAGACCACCTCATTAAGACTGCAAGATTTATCCCGATCAGACCGCAATACACCATGGAAAGGCTGGCAAAGTTATATGTAGAAAATATTGTTAGACTCCACGGTGTTCCAGAGAGTATAGTATCAAACAGAGATCCGCGTTTCACATCAAAATTTTGGGAGGGACTACAGAAGGCCATGGGAACAAAACTAAAGTTCAGCACAACCTTCCACCCTCAAACAGATGGTCAGTCAGAGAGGACCATCCAGATCCTAGAAGATATGCTTCGAGCATGTGCTATCAACTTTAAGGGGGCTTGAGATGAGAAGCTTCCACTCATCGAGTTTGCCTACAATAATAGCTACCAGGCTACAATCCAGATGGCCCCATATGAGGCCTTGTATGGTAAGAAATATCGGACACCATTGTTATGGGACGAGGTTGGAGAAAGACGGATCGTAGGACCATAATTTGTGGAAGAAACTTGTAAAGTAGTGGATCAGATCAATAACCGAGTAAAGACAGCTCAAGTGCGTCAAAAGTACTATGCTGATAACAGACGCCGAGACCTCGAATTCACTGTTGGTCATAAGGTGTTTCTGAAGGTGTCACCAGTAAGAGGCCTAAAGCGGTTCAGAAAGAAAGAAAAACTGTGTCCTAGATATGTGGGACCATATTCTGTCCCGACGCGGTAAAGTGGCCTATCAACTTGCATTGCCACCAGCGATGTCTAGTGTCCACAATGTCTTCTACATGTCCTTACTGAAGAAGTACTTGAGAGACCCTTCTCATATTCTTGTTGCAAACCCCCCAGATTTGACAGAAGACTTAACCTCGAGGTGGTACCAATCAAACTAATCAGTCAAAAGATACAACAACTTCGAAGGCGAGCTATACATTACGTCAAGGTAGTTTGGAGGAGTCAGGACGTAGAAGAAATTACCTGGGAGGAGGAGGATGCCATGCGACAAGAATACCCTCATCTTTTCAACTCTAAAGGTACATACAATTTCGGGGACAAAATTTCTTTTAAGGGTAGGGGACTTGTGAGACCTACATGCAAATTTCGGGGACAAACTTTCTTTTAAGGGTGGTAGAGTTGTAAGAACCATGCTCTGAAAACCCGGTCTAACCCATGGTTTTATATGGTGACAAGTCTCCCAATCATAACTGGACCGGAAGGTGAAGCCGGGTGACGAACCACATAATCCAGGTACGAGAACCATGTGTAAAACTGTAAAGTTTACATACCGGTCTCGGTACCGGTCTCACTGAGTAAGACCGGTATGTGCGACCGGTATGTGCAATTTCGGCTGGAGACGGACTCCAGTGGGTCCCACACTCTGAATCAAAATTTTGAAAAGTTCTAACCGTGAGAAACTTTCCTAGAACGGTCTCCCACTATTAATATGCACCTTAAACCTCCTTAGATCCTTCCCAAAACCCTAGCCATTTGGAAGAGATCTGAGAAGGAACAAGGAGGGAGGAGACCGCTCAAGAAGAGGATTTCCGTTGGAAGAGCATGCCGCCAACCGACAAACACCGGTGAGTGCTTAACTCTCTTAGTAATGATAGGATTTCGGATCGGAGTCGTAAAATGACGTAGTGATCCAAAATCCTAGGACTTTCAATAAATCCTAGTTTTTCATTAAGATCCGATCTGGGTATGATGTAGTGTTATAGTCGAAATCGAGAAGGCTAAACGAGTAATTGGACCTTAGAATGGGTTAGGAGAATCCCTAGAAACCAAGCCGATGATCGACGGGGAAGGGAGATCCGAGATCGGACTCTTGGATCCAAACCGCAGAACATACCGACTGGACACAAGGTCCTGCGGTATGGGCCTGCGGTATATACCACAGGCGCATACCGGTCTCACTCGAGAGTGAGACCGGTATACATACCGCAGGGCATACCGGTCTCATTTTACTGAGACCGGTATACTTACCGAGCCCTGTTTGCTTGGCCAAACATGGTTCTGACCAACTGTAACCCTAATACTTTAATTCTAACCTATGAGTATGATTATGTAAGACCTGTAGATAACGTGAGTAGACCCTGTGACGCAGAGCGGAGTTGTTATCACGCGTTAGGTAAGGGACAAGACCCCAAACCCTAATTAATTAAATAACAGTAAACCTTTGTGATTAATTTGTATCTGTATTGATTGCCTGATGTTTGTGCATTTCACATGCCATGGTAGTTGTTTAAATTATTATTATCTGTTCATGCATTTCATATACTAGGTTGATGAATGTTTAGGCATGTGGATGTTTTTAGTTAGTGTGTGGAATGTGAAAGGGAGTGGAACCCTGGATATATCCTCACACTAACACCATTTTCGTATCGCCATCTACCTTAGCAAACTTGGTGCGATTAGAGTATCAGGGGGAGGACGTGGGATTGTGGTTCATCCTGCCCACCAGACTCGAACCCTATCTCTATGTCGTAGGGAGTCGTGTTGGGGTAGGGCCATAGATACTGTATTGACATATAGGACTGGTTAGAAACAGAACCCACTTGCAAGCCCTTGCCAATAGGGGCTTAGATATTGGTACGGTATAGGGTATCAGGGGGAGGACGTGGGATGGTGGCTCAGCCTACCCGCCAGACTCTAGCTCTATCTCTATACCGGAGTGAGTGATGTGGGGCAACAACAGTAGTGTGGATTGTTGCCTGACTGTTGGGTGTGCTCACACTCTCGTGCATGGAGGTGCGGTGGTCGCCAAACCTTACCATAGTATTTTACAAGTTATACCTGACCCAAATTGTAATATTATCTCATGCATTTTGTTTGTTGCATTGATTTTGTACTTACTGAGTTAAGTTGTGAGCTCACTCGAATATATATATATATATATTCTATTCTTTTCAGATCTCGATGCAGGATATACCATCGAGGACTTCATGACTGCCCCAGGGCACAGTATAGTCGCTGCTCTGGATACACAGGCAGTAGAGGACGAGCATGATGCATCATGTGAGTGCTCATTCTGTGTTTTCCTGTAGAGATGATTATTTTGAAATAATACATTGTAATATTTTATTATTTAATTTTGTGAATGATGGAATAATTTGGATAATTATTTTAATTACAACATAGAACTCAGTTCATTTATCTTTTGATTCTGCTGCTATGTATTACTCTCTGATTATGTTAGATTGTTTGGAATGGTTGGTTGACACGGTCTATTAAAATCCTGGTGTGAACCGTGGTTTTGAAGATGGTTCACTCACATTTCTAGTTCAGCTAGAATTGGGGTGTGACACCACTGCTCAAATGGGAGCTGTCCCACTGACAGTTGAGCTACTCGCGACTAGGGAGGGATGACCAATTCTGGTTTGATGCAAAATTTTCCTGTAATTACAAAATGGAAAAAGTTTCCCTGTTTTGGCACCAGGTAAGGGTCTCCCCGGTCTGGACGCCTATTTCCACCAGGTAGAAGGATCAATTGGGTTCCTAGGAGTTGGTCTTTATAGGATACATGTCAAATTTTATAACCATTTTCAATCATTGATTTGTCATGTATTGGCATGCATTCTTGTGTATGTCCATGGACACCTTATGGTACATCACTACCAAAATCCCTTCTGAATTTGAGAGACAAACTTTATTTGGACTATAACTTGACATGTGAACAGGAGATCTTGAGGTTGACCTGGTTACAAAATTTTGGCCCTAACCAATCTGCAACTTGGCATAAATAGGCACCCAACCAAGGCTTGGTTGGTTATGTGAACTGCCAGAACAGAAAACCTTCTCCCTTAATTTTTTTTTATTTTTTTTATATCTAATCAAGATTTGAGAAAATTGTATATTATGCATCTTTCTAGGTTTATTTAAGGGATTGTGGTGCGTGTATTGTGGTCTCTCCTAAATTAATGTAAAGTCAGTAACGACGAATGGAACATCAACCTTTGGCTGCAATCAAAATTCTCAAAATAGAATTCCATCTCTTTCTTATTTTCACCTTAACCGGATGCTATGGTGTTTACTTGTTAATGTCGTGTTTGGTTTTTATGTTGTGGTACTTTTAACTCTTTTATGTTTTCAACAAAATTCGATGATTGGGATTTGATGAGAAGTTGATCCGAAAATGGGAATACTATTTTTTCACTATTGTTCCGCTGGTTTTAAGTCACGCACACTCGGCAATTATCATGTATTAATCTCTACGGGCAAGACAATTGCTTTTTGGTATTTACAATTAACTACCCTGCTAAATTTGTTAAATATAAATTTATAATTTAACCTGGCTAACCCATTAACTTTCAACTAGAGTCCTCAGCTATTAATAAATTAGAATTTATTCAATGGAGTCCTCAGCTATTAATAAATAGAGAGATTGCTGTATGCTAATTTCCCACACTTTTGGTGTGAAACTTTTTTTTTTTGGTAAAACTCCCGGTGTGAAACTAATTCACATAAAAGTAGTATTAGCGGTATACCCTTGAGTCGAGAGGAATAAGAGGATCCAGCTAGTAAGGGAAAGTCCATTGAATTCAACACTGTCTCAATGGTCTCTTTCAAGCCCTTCTTTTTCTTTTTTTTTTCGTCTAAAATATTCAGGAGCTAAAACCATTCCAATGACCCCATTTCGCCATGCATAACTTGAAACGGATAAGCAAGCATGAAAATAAAAGCTTCTATAAATATGGATACGCCCAATACATCGAAACTCATTGCCCAAGGATAAAGACCGTTTCGACATAAAAAACAACAAAAACTAAAGTAGTAATAGCTTATTCGGAATTGTAATCAAGCATCCCCATTTGTTTCTATACCCGATTCATAACCTCAGCATGCAGCCGATAATGAAAACAGATATATAGAATGTGTGCAGTGATGGATCTTTATAGGTAGCCAGTTTTTACTTAACTCGACCCAAGCGAGAACCAAGCAAGTCCATAAGCGAAGAAGCAAGTCCTGAGTGCTTGAGCATTTATTAGACAATTCGCCAAGAAGTTATGGACATCCTAATGAAATGAAAGAAATGCTATACCCTACTACATGATTTCATAGAATTTACAGTCAAAGAAATACTAGACTAAAATGCAAACCACAAACGTTTTTGGGCAAGAACCGAAACTCATTATCTTGGGGAACATATTGAGTTTCCCTATGTTTTTGGTGAGTATCCAGATCAAGCGTAGTAACCCTGAAAGGCTGACGGAATTCGCAAGTATTGTCAGAAAGATGATCTTGATCCATTTCTTTACAGACACCCCCCAAATTTGCAAGTATTGTCGCAGAAGATGATTCTGCTAGAGTTTCTTTCCTGAAGGAATTCTCCGGACATTGTTGTCCCGAAAGATGATCGTGCTAGATGAGTGCCTCCTGCTTTCCTAATATTCCTTCTGCTTTCGGTACTGAAGGCTTCGGCTTTCCCTTCCTTCCTTCGGCTTTACCTTCTTTCGTGGTGGTTCCAGAACTAAAAGTTTTTCTTCCTTGCTTTTCTTCTTTCTGGTCATGACAGTAGAATTCTTTCCTTATTACAAACAAAGGGAAGATAGATTTTGACAGATTTTGACAAAACTTATGTACTGATTAGCAGTGAAGTCGGGTATTGATATTGGATTCAGATCCTCTTTAATTTGTACTCAATGATGAACGACATCTCTAATTTGAAAACCAAAATTAATTAAAGGTATACGTGTTATTCTATAATATGCTGACGAAATAGAGGATCGCAAGACGAGCCGCTGAGAAGTGGGAGGGAAGTGCTGAGAAGGGCGGGGAGAGGTTATAAGGGGTGTGATCGAGAACCAACCACTTGGAAGAGCCATGGATAAAGACATTGAGGTAGAAGAACCATTTGGAAGAGCAGTGGATAAGGACGTTGAGGTAGAGGAAGTGCTGATGCAGTTAAGGGGATCGCAAATGGAAAAGAAGATTGGATGACGAAACCAACATGATTCCACAATACATGAGTATTCCAATCCCAACGGCTTTATGGTTTAGATACTCAGTTGTGTAATCGATCACTCTCTTTCAAATCATAATAGTTCTCTTTTGCAACTCCACCTCAGAAAACATACCTAATATAATTTTGTGGTTAATTAATGTAGTTAAAAAAGAAAAGCCACAAAAGGTCACGAGAGATTGGAGATTGAGCCAATGGTGATTCACCGATCTTTCTGACAGCTTGTTGTCGAACTGGAACGAGATGTAATCAGTGGTTTCCGCAAATTTGTCATTAATGAGGAGGGTGCAAATATTTTCTGGGGTAGCCTGGGATAAAATAAGATGTACAGAGACCTCCCATTACTGACATTCCTCTAATGAAAGGGTCAACAATAGAGGATGCGGATCCTCAATGAATAGGATTGTGTGTCTTCTAGTAAAGTAAATTTTTTTGTCTTATAGTATCAAATGTAATTATGACTAAAAAAAAGAAAGAAAAAAAGAAGAAGAAAGGAACGGATCAATTGGGACTAACCGGTTTAGTTTACTCCAGTATCTCAAGCTTCAGTTATGTTCCTGAGCACGTTTCCATAATATCAATAACATTGGTTCCAAATTATAGTATTCTCTAATTAAAAAAAAAAAAAAGAAATAAGAAAGGAAATATAGAAGAGACAAAAAAAAAGTGATAGTGAAACTAGAGACTTCCCTCTTAAAAATGACCAAAAGTTTATATTGGATAACTTGATTCATTTTAAAAAACAACAAATATAGAAACAACACAGGTAATAAAAAAAAATCATCTTTTCGGAGACATCCGAGAATTGTTGGAACGATTCTCCTGAGTATCAAAAAAAAAAAAAAAAAATATATATATATATATATATATATATATATATATATATATATCTAACAAGGCATTTCCCGTTTAGAGTCTTTACATATTAGGACTGAATACAAAATCAAGAAAATCAATATACCTCGGTAAAAATTGCAAATGGAAACAGTATTAAACCCAACTCACAAAGCTATACATTTGGGTGGAGAGCGAAAATCAATTACGCAATTTATGGTGAATACTTTGAGGCATGAGATTTTATAAGCAATTATCATGCTAACAATGATGGGTGGTTTTCACTTCCTTTTTGAGTGAATGATCTTATTCTCTACTAGCTCATGACAAATACATGCATGATATTAACTAACTCAGAAATTCAATTTTACCAAACACAATATATAAAAAATTTTATATACTACAATACATATGGCCCAAATCGTCTTGAGTTTTAGTCTATATATCAGTTTTTTTATGTGAAATCAACAGTTTCTAAAGGACTTGTAGAGGTTATAGGTTTAAGTAATTGGTATCGGATCAGCTGACCCAGCTGATTCTATATACCACAAACATATGGCATAATTTGTTTGTCACCTTATGCTTTTTTTTTTTTTTTTTTTTTCTTTTTAATCTTGGAATTGAAAAGATGGTTCCATTTAAAAAATAGAAAAAAAAAATCTAAATTACTCAAAAAATAGGTTTGCATTTACCAAATTAATCATCCAATCTTGATCTAACAAATATATCCAAAACAAACATGGTAATTTAAGGGTGTAAATAGGTCAGTTTGATAAGATTTAATCTACGCCAATTCCATTTCAAGCCTATATGCACAGAAGCCCAATTATGATCCAACAAAAATTTTTTTTTGGTTTTGGTCCAATTCGATTTTGGTTTATTATTGGGCTGCCTTAATAGGCTCTTATCGGTTCACAATCGGTTCGGTTTTAGTTTTCTGTATGTATATTTATTAACAAGCTGACTTAATGAGTTTCATTGGACCATTATTAGACTAGTTCGGTTTCCTAAGTCAAATGGGCCAGATTTTATATTTTTTTTTGTAGTATGGTAAAAAATGTATCTAGGACCGAGGGTTCTCAATCCTTTTTAAGGGTGTCAAAAATGAAACTGAACCGTATACCGAAATCGAATTGAACCATTAAATCGAAACAGTTAAACCTATAATTAAATGGTTTGATTCTGGTTTCAGAAATGGAACCGTTTAGTTAAATGGTTCAATTCTGGTTTCAAGAATGAAACCATTTAATTCCATAATGCTAAATGTCTATATTTGTAGAAATAAATTATATTTTAATACTTCCCACATGGCATACTTCTACATTGTAAGTCCACTTTCATATATGATTAAGATTATTTTAATGATTTCTTTGGATTTCTTTCTACTTTGTTCCTAACTCTCTTCTTCTCCCTCCTGGCAATGAAACCATTTAAAAGCCGAAAAATCAAAATCGATTAATAATCCATTTTGGTAAGCATTTTGAAACTGTTTAGTAAATTATTTGATTTTGGTTTTACTCATTACACACTGAACCGAAACCAAACCATGTCGTCAAATCAAAACCGCACCATTTAACCATTTAACACCCTTACCTGAAGATCAGACCCAAGGGGCAGGGGGAAGAGAGTTGGGGGAATTTTGTTATTACGAATTTGGACCTAGAGATGTAAACGTATCGGATATGGAAGGAAATGGATATGGATACCCACCCTTTGCTTGGATTCAGATGCAGATCAAATTCGGATTTTTGACTATCTGTTTACACATTTGACTTATGTAACCCGTATCTTTCTCCCCTATTGGATATGATTCGTTTTTAATCCATGTTTCTCAATTGTCATAAAAGCATGATTCTCTTTTCCTCATCCTATAGAACCTATCAAATATTCAAAACCCTTAATTGAATATTTATTCAGATAAGATAAATTATGTTACAGATTATTTGAATTCAGATCCAGATACTCCTGATTGGATACTGATAACTTTGAATGAATTTGGATGCAAATCGAATTTGGATTTTCAACTATCCATTTACTTCATGTGGCCTGGTGGGGAGTTGAACTCACAGTGGGAGTCGATTGAACTCCCTTTTTAGAGGCAATCCTAGGACATTAGACATTTGTTCTCTTATTTTCATATTTGTAATTTCATGTTAATTCTTAGGGAGTTAAACAGCATTGCCAACTCTCTATCCTAGAAGGTTTTATCAATTCTGTCGACAACAGTATAACCCATTTTCAATCTATGGCTACAGGATTAATGTTCCTTGCAATCAATGAGTGACTTGCACTCCAATGAATGCAGTTAGGGTGGCTGATATGTAAGCTTCTGCATATTAGTAAAACGATCGCTAGGAGGATCGCTAAATAGAAATATCATCTAATCCCAGAGAGAAAGAGAGAGGAGGGAAAAGAGTGTTACCAAGGCGGAGGTGATCAAGACCAGCATTAATGAGGTTCATGAGCCCAATTCGGCCATAGAACTTGGAGAGAAAAACTATAAGACCCGCACTCCACCAACCCGAACTAATATGGGTTATCGTGTCATGACCCGTCTTCCCATCATAATAGGGTCAGACGAGACGGTTGGATGAAGTAGCTACGTATCAAGGTAACATCAAGGTAAAGGTTTCTAGCTATTTTACCTTGTCTGATCTACTCACCGGTCTACTCATCGGTCTCACTTTTTGGCAACCAGATAGTACACCCGGACAGCTTAAAATATTGGTTTGATCGGTCTGCGAGTACACAAACCAGTAAAGTGATCGGTCAAGCCCAGAACCGCCTCCATGATTTGAAAACTTTTCTAATTTGATTTGGATTGCTTCCTAATTGGAAACCCACTCCCAATGGTAGTTAACTCTCTATAGAAGGGATGTTTCTCCACCCATTCTCACTCTTTTGATCAATCTTAAACCCTAGAGCTGAGAGGAAGAGTGGAGAAGAAGGTTAAGGAGGAAGGAGAAAGCTTGGAGAAGGGTTCTATAGAGAAGATTGTCGACGGTTTCTATCTCTCCATAGCGGGGAACCTAAGGTAAGAGCCTTATCTCTATAGATGTTAGGCTTGTTAGAACATTATCTCTGTAGATGTTAGGTTGGTTAAAATAGATCTCCAATCACTGTATTGGTGAATTGAACCCAACATTGTGACTATATCACGAGATCTTCCGAACAACCTAAAGGTAAATCATGGACATTAGGATTAGGGTTACTTGTTAATTAAATTCTAATGATCAATGACCATAGAATGACTCTAAGATGAATCCCAGTGCTGAGCCAAAGAGTCGACTCAGGAAGATTTTGGACTGAAAGACAAGCCTGGAACATAACCTAGGAATTGTCCAGTCCCATCATCGGTCAACTATATAAGAGACCGGTGAGGCAACCGTTGACTATTGGGAAGTATGACAGGTGTTGTCTGGATGACTCACTGGTCTACTCACCGGTCTACCACTACAGCACTGGTGACTGGACCGGACAATGTCTGGAAGACTTATATTGGAGATCGGACAGTGAGTCTGAGTATCAAAACTTAGTAAAATGAAAGCTAATCGAAGTTCACTAATTGTTTAGGTATTCAACTAGTTCAAGATAGTTTTCAGAGCTTGGAAGAGGAGCAAACGTCATTCACAGGTGAGGGAACAAGACCAAAACTAATTGGTTAATAACAAGCTACTTACTCTTTTTACTTTCTGTTAACTTGATTGATGCCATGCTATGTATAATTGTTTGTGCATCTCACATGTCATCCAATATTTGTTATATATTTGTTCATACATATTTATTTATATTTCTGTTGTGACATTGATGATGAGGATAGACATGTGTTTGAGTGTATGGTCGATGTGTTGGATTGGGGTAGAGTATCAGGGGGGTATTGATGGTGTATGATCCGGGTACTCTAGCTCTCTATTCTGTTCATCATTTTGACATCATCGTATCATCGTACCTTAGTAGACTTAGTATGTCATAGGGTATCAAGGGGGGTGATCGCGGTGTGTGGTTGTAAGCTCTGCATCGGACCCTAGCTCTATCTCTGTGGGCATATTGAAGGATGCTAGGGTAAGGTCTTGGACACACATTTGAGGACATCTAGGATTGGTTAGTCATGAACCTTAGGGGCATACGTACTAGTATGAGATAGGGTATTAGGGGGAGTTCTGGCGGTGTGTGATCCTAGAACTCTAGCTTTATCTCTATTTTGTAGTAAGTGATGTGGGACAATAGCGGTGTATGATCCGTTAGGCGTGCTCACACTCTTATGCATGGAGATGTGGGGGTCGCTTATACTTACAATAACACTTTGCAAACTTATACCAGACCCAAAGATATGAATATGACTGCATGCATATGTTTGTTGCATTGTTTTATTTTCTCACTGAGCTAAGTTGTGAGCTCACTCCAGGACATCGTATCTTTTTAGTTGATGATGCAGGTAGTACCGTTAAAGATTATATGAATGCGCCATCCTATGGACACGTAGCGGCCATGGATGTGCAAGCGGTGGAGGATGAGCATGACCTTTCATGCAAGTGTTTCCATTATGTCTATGCTTAGGCTTAGGTTTAGGTTTTCATATTTGACTTATGAGATTGTAATAGTTTATTTATTTATGTTTTAAGTTGTTTGGAGATAACTAGTTTACTATTATTTATCACATTAGACACTCAGTTCATTATTAATACAATTCCGTTGTTTATTACTATTATTTTGATTGTATGGAATGTGTGTGGTTTGAATATTGGCACGATCCTATGCGATCCTAACTTGAATCGATGGTTTAGTGACTGTTCATTCACACTTTTGGTTCATCCATAATTGGGGTGTGACAAAAACAGTGGCCCTTAGATTGGGATTTTGGATTTTTAATCCATTGCAGGCAAAGTTTGATGCTGCAATTCTCGCTAAAATATTTACGAGGACTCAACATCTATTACAGCTCGTTTCATCTTTGTTGCTTTTGTTACTGCTGTTGGAATTTAGTTTTTGGATTTGAATTTTACTCTTTTTTGTATACTTATATATGGGATATACTATGGATATGTTTTGGTAAACATTGGATATTTTATTTGATGACAGCAGTTTAATTTATATTATGATTAAAATTTTGATGGCATCCAGTTGCTTATGAGTATTATTGCTTCCACGGTTATTTATCCCTTATTCTTTACTTGATTTATTTGAATATTGTATATGTAGACTGTTGTGTGGTGGTTTGTAGATCACAGCATGTTAAAATATGCGTAAAGGAAAGAAGAGAGAAAATTTACGTGGTTCGAACTTCTACTACGGAAGCTTACTCTACGGTGAGAATCCCCCAAGTTTTTCTTCAATCTTGGGGAAGTTTATTATCCTTTAAATAGAGAAAATAATACAAGAAAAACTATCCATAGGTAGTAGTACAATGCACACAATTTGAACACCAACCAAATCAGCTACCCAACTTTCATTCTATAGAAGATCTTATCACAATTACCTACCCAGCAACCAAATTACCTAGCTTGCATCAATTACACCAACTAGCTTTCCTTTTATAGAAGATCTTATCACGATCATGCTCAATCTAGCAAGATCCTTATCCAGCTAACACTCCACCTCAAGTTGGGCGAAGATATCATTGGAGGTCAACTTGATCAACATATTGTGAAAGGATTTTGTGGGTAAAGCTTTGGTGAACACATCTGCGGGCTGATCCTCACTTCGGATATAAGGAGTTTCAATGATGTTATCCTGGACTTTTTCATGCACAAAGTGACAATCCACCTCTATATGTCTGGTTCGTTCATGGAAGACAGGATTAGAAGCAATATAAGTGGCTGCTTGATTGTCACAATATAGTTGCATCAGACGGTCAGAAGTCTCAAGATCCAATTCACGTAACAGAACTTGAAGCCAGATGAGCTCACTAGTAGTGGAAGTCAACGTCCTATATTCTGCTTCAGCGCTAGAACAAGCCACAACATGTTGTTACTTATTTTTCCACGTGACCAAATTGCCACCCACCAAGGTGCAAAATCTAGTAGTATATTTCATGTCTAAGGGACTTCCAGCCCAGTCGGAATCAGTGTAAATCACAATTCTTGTGTGATTGTGTTTTCGCATCCAAATGAGCAAGATTTTAGATACCACAGGATAAGGTCAAAAAGTTTCATATGTCCTTCAGTAGGTGCTTGTATAAACTGACTGACATAACTCACTGCATAAGAGATGTCTGGCTTAGTAATTGTTAAGTATATTAGTCTTCCCACTAAGCGCTAAAGCGGCTGTTGTCTTGTAATGGAGTAGTATTAGTGAGAAATTTACTATTATAGCCCATGGGGGAATTGATAGGTTTGGCACCGAGCTTGTCAGTCTCTTTCAAGAGATCCAAAGTATACTTTCTTTAAGAAATAAACAAACCCTTAATCAATGTGGCTACTTCAATTCTGAGAAAGTATCATAATTTTCCTAGATCATTGATATCAAATTTCTCATTCAAATACTATTTGAGAGCCACTATGTTACAGAGATTATCATTAGTGATGACAATATCATCAACATAAATCAACACAACTATAATGCCAATGGTATTCTTTTAACAAACATCGAGGAATCAAACATACTTCGACGAAAGCCAAAACTTATAAGAGTAGTACTCAACTTACCATACCATGCCCGTGGAGACTGTTTAAACCCATAAATGGCTTTGTTGAGCTTACACACGACTCCATCTTGATGTTATAAGGGATGATCGGGAGGAGTGGTCATGTATACTTCTTCTTCTTCTAAATCTCTTTGCAAGAACGTATTTTTCACGTCCATTTGAAATAAATACCAACCACAATTTACTGTCATTGACATTAACACTCTCACAACGTTCATTTTCATTACCAGAGCAAAGGTTTCTTTATAGTCGACTCCATATGTTTGTGTATAACCTTTGGCAACAAGTTTTGCCTTATGTTTTTCAATAGATCCATCACTTTTGTACTTGATCTTGTATACCCGTCAGCAGCCAACATGACACTTTCCAGTGGGTAGATGCACTATGTCCCAAGTGTGGTTTCTATCGAGAGCTGATAGTTCATCATTCATGGCCTTGATCCATACAGGAGAGACCTTAGCCTCATCAAAATTAACTGGTTCACTGTGAGTATCAACTGCTGTTAAGAATGCTAAAAATTTAAAAGAAATATTATCATAGCAAACACGTTATTGAATTGGATATTCAACAATATGATAGGTGGAGTAATCTTGTAATATGGTGGAAGGTTGTGATACCTGAGTAGATCTTCTTAGTGGCATTGGTGGATCGGGACTTTCTTAAACTGACTCTATTTCTATAGAAATAGCTTCAACAGGTTCAACAGGATGAGGATGATGATCACCATGATCACTGAATTCACCATTGTTGCCCTTATCGCCCTTATCGCCATTGTCACCATGTACAAGAGGTATGGAAGGAGCAAATTCACCATAGTTAGTATTAGTTTCCCCTTGAATTTGGGTCCTGCCAGGAAAGAAGAGGTGACAATCAGTAAAGGAAACATCATGGGAACTGTATAGTTTTCAAATGGAAGGATCATAGCAGCGATAACCCTTTTTAACAAAAGAATATCCTAAAAAAATGCACTTGAGGGCATAAGGATTCAACTTTTCATCTGCTTGAGAATGAACATAACAAATACACCCAAACACACGAAGGGGTGAAATATTAATGGAGCAACATTAAAGAACCCCCATAGGGAATTTGGCATGTAAGGTTTGACTTGGTAAACGATTAGTCAAGTAATAGCCAGTGAGAATTGCTTCGGCCCAATAGACCTTGGGAATATGCCCATGAAAAAGGAGTGACCATGTTACTTCAAGGAGATGGAAATTTTTATACTCAGCAATGCCATTCTGTTGAGGAGTACCAACACAGGATGTTTAGTGAATAATACTGAAACCTTTAAGAAAGGACTTAAAAGAAGTATTGGTATATTCGGTGCTATTATCAGTCCTCAAGTATTTTATGGGAGTACCAAATTGAGTTTGAACCATGCAACAAAATTCCTGAAAAACCTGTAACATTTCACCTTTAGAGCGTAATAAATACAACTAAGTAGATCAAGATTTATCATCAATAAATGTGACCAAGTTTCTAAAACCATCTCGAGAGTCAATCAGAGCGGGGTCCCAAACATCAGAATGAATTAATTCAAACAATTCAGTGGAAGTATGATTACGGGTAGGGAAAGGTAATCTATGTGACTTAGAATAATGACATGTCTCATAAGTATTAAATCAAGAGGCAATGAGAAATTAAGGGAATGGTGGACATAATCAGATGGGTGACCCATTTACCAATGCCATAGCTATGAGTCCTTAGACGAATTTTGTTGAACAACTAATGCCATAGGAGAAAAATCCAAAATGTAAACACCTTGAAAGAACCGACGTTTACCAATCGTCTTCCTGATGAGCCTGTCTTAAAACATGACTTTGTTGGGAAAGAATATAACAATGCAATGTAGGTCTTTAGTAATCTTAATAATAGATAATAGGTTAGAAGATAGAGAAGGCACAACTAAAACATCAATTGTAGTTGAAAAAAGGGTGATTTTACCAATCCCTTCAATAGGAACCTTCGCACCATTACTGTCATACCCCAAATCTGAACTAACCAGAAAGTGTGATGAACCGTCATAAAATCAATGGTACAAGTCAGGTTCTCGTAAGACCGTGCCAACAATTCAAACTATACATTAAACCACAGTCAGAGATAATAAATAATAAACAGAAGTCTTTATTAATGAAATGAGTGTCTAATGTGGTAGATAAATATTTAACTAGTTATCTCAAGAAACCAAAACATAAATATTACAAACTATGACAAATCCCATAAGTTAAATACGAAAATAAAGACACTAAGCGTAAACATGGTGGAAACACTCGCATGAGGAGTCATGCTTGTCCTCCACAGTTTGCATGTCCATAGCTGCCACATGTCCATATGTGAGCACTTTGATATAATCTTCGATAGTAGTACCTATAACATCAGAAACTAAAAAAAATGGCACACACGAGGGTCAGCTCTCCAACATGAGCTCAGTGAATGGGCAAACAATGCAACAAATATATGCATGATGTCAAGTTCATATCTTTGGGTCTGGTATAAGCTTGCAATGTGCTATGGTAAGGATAGGCGACCACTACACCTCCATGCACGAGAGTGAGTATGCCCAATGGATCACACATTGTTGTCACCCCACATCACCCATTACAGAATAGAGATAGAGCTAGAGTTCCTGGATCACACACTGTCAGAACCCCCCTGATACTCTACCCCATACCAGTACGTATGTCCCTACTGGTGAGGGCTTGCAAACTAGGTTCGTGACTAACAAATCTTAGATGTCATCTAAGGTTTGTATCCAAGGCCTTACCCCAGCATCCTTCAATATACCCATAAAGATAGAGCTAGGATTCTCTGGCAGGTCTGACAACCACACATCCGCTATTACCCCCTGATACCCTATGACGTACCAGTTTCGCTAAGGTAACAGTGATATGACGATGTTAATGTGACGAATGGTTTGAAGTTACAACCTCTCCCCATCCAACATACCAACCACACATAAGCACATGCCTACTCCTATCATCATCAATATCATAAAAAGACATAAATAAATATGCATGAACAAATATAAAATAGATATTGAATGACATATGAGATACACAAATAATCATACAAAGCATGACATCATATCAGATAGCATAAAGTAAAAGGAAAGGGTAACTTGTCATTAGCCAATTAGTTTAGGTCTTGTTTACTCACTTGTAAGTGATGGTCGTTCCTCTTCTAAGCTTTGAAAATTACTTTGAACTAGTTGAAAACTTAAACAATTTATGAATTTAGATTAGGGTTTGATTCATCAAGTTATAATAGTCAAAAACCTTGTTTGGTCTCCAAAAAAAGCTTTCAGTCCATGACTGGTCGACTCTGTGGTCTCAATTATATGTCGACTAGACATTGTGCGGTCGACTCTATGGTCGCGCACTGGTCGACTGCTGAAGCGACCACACAAACCCTGGGCACTTCTCGAATGTTTGTGGTCGACTCACTGGTCACACCATATAGTCGACCAGTGAAGCGACCACACAATCTTTAGGTCATGTTTGTCTTCTAGTCTGAATTTCTTTTGAGTCGACTCTTTGGCTCAACACTGGGATCCATCTTAAGATCATTCTATGGCCTTTAATCATTGGTTTCAATTAACAATTAACCCTAACCTATTTTCCATGATTTTTCTTTAGGTTGCTTGAAAGATCTCATGATCTCAGTCACAATGTTGGGTTCAGTTTACCAACAAAGTGATGGGAGATCTATTCTAATCAACCTAACATCTACAGAGATAGGGTTTGTTACCTTAGGTTCCTTGCTGTAAAGAGATGAAAACTGTCGGTAATCTTTTTGCAAAATCCTTCTCCAAGCCTTCCTCTCCAAGTTTCCTTCTCCCTCTTCTTCTCTCTTTCTCTCAGTTCTAGAGTTTGAGATTGATCCAAAAGAGTAAGAGAGAATAGAGGGACGTCCTCTATATAGAGAGAAAATCTCCATATGGAGTCCTCTCACAATTAAGAAAGAGACCATATCAAATTAGGAAAGTTTCTTAAACACTGAGTCAGATCTGAGATTGACCGGTTGACTCTGTGGTTGCAGAATCCGTCGACCACACAACTCAAAACAGTCGACCAGTCAACTTGATAGTTGACTGGTTTGATTAGTCTGATTACTAAGTTTGACTGGTCCACCACACAAACACTAACAGTCGACCACATAATTAAATTTGACTATTTTGCTTACCTGGTCTTGTTGTGGTTCCTTCATACGGTTGGTTCGCTCAAGCCAGTTATGATGGGAAGACTTGGCACGACACGATTAAATCGAATTAGTAGTTACAATTTTTCCAACCTTAAAAGAAATTTCGTCTTCTAAATTTACACGTACGGATCTTACAATTAGCCATGGTAATAAAATACCGGTAACCATGGTCATGATGATTATCAGATAAAAAATACGATGAGCAACACATATGATCAGTAGCCCCCGAATTTATGATAAAAGAATCTTTAGCAGAAACGGACAAAGCAAGAGAGGCATTACCAGATGCTGAAGCCACAGAATCTACGGTGAAAGTGGGAGTTCCATGTGGCTGCATAAGTTGATGGAGTTGGGCAGCAAGTTATTCAATTGAGAATTGTGGTGTGGACGAACTAACTTGAGCAGCAATAGGTGTGTCTGATCCTTTATCTTTGGGAGGACACAAGTGAGGATATAAAGACCAACATCTATTCTTGGTATGACTATCCCAATTACAGTGGTCACAACGGAAAGGTGTACGAGAACTGCATCCTTTTCCTCTCCCTCGAGAGGAAGATCGACATGTACCACGGGTGTTTCCTTCAATAGCCACATTATCATTGGCCGAGTGAGCAGAATTTTCAATAGATTCGCTCATCATAGGTTTGGAGCTCATTATGCGATGATGAGTTTTCTCTCGTTGAATATTTGCACAGACATTAGTAAATGAGGGAAGAGTAGCACTCATAAGAATGTGACACTTAAGATCTTTATATTCAGGGTGAATACTTTGCCAACAATTGAAAAATACGATCCTAGTCTTCACGTTGAATGTAAGCATTGTTGTCAAGGCGTCGCCTAGGCGTCGCCTAGGCGTCCGGGCGCAAAATGAGAGGCTGGGCGGTCATTCGCCTAGTGGTAGGTCGAAAGGCGACCGCCCAGGATGTCTGGGCGTCGCCTAGGCGACGCCTTGGCCGCCTTGGACGCCCAGAAATCCTGGGCGGGCGCCTTATACAATTTATTTTCGTTTTTTATTAAATTAAAATAATTATTATATTATTTTAATTATTATTTCATTTTTTTAATAAGATTCTAAAACTAAGTTTTACATTGGATTGGTGTACAATAATATATTGTACACCAATACATGGGATCAGAGGCTTTATAAAACGATAACGTAGAAGAGAAGGTTAGCAGAAGCCAGAGTACTCTGACTCTCTGCCTCTCTGGCGATTGAAGAAAGAGAAGGAAGACGAACCGACGAACTCTGTTTTTTTTCCTATTCCGGCGAAATATTCCGGCGATTTGGTTTCCTACTCTACTTCCGGCAGTCGACATCAGGTATGGTTGCATTATAATTTTTATTTTATATGAAATAGTTCTTCTGCAACTTTTTTTTTTCTGAATATCGTCTTTTTTTTCTTCTGCAACTCTGCAACTTTTTTTTTTTTCAAGTATCTTTCTCTTCTTCTTCTTCGTCTTTTTCTTCTTCTCTGCTCTCTTATTCCTTTTCGTCTTCGTCTTCTTCGTCTTCTTCTTCTTCTTTGCTCTCTTCGTCTTCTTCGTCTTCTTCTTCTCTGTTTTTTTTTTTCTACTTCGTCTTCTTCGTCTACTTCGTCTTCTCTGCTCTCTTCTTTTTCTTCGTCTTCTTCGTCCTCTTCTTCTTCTGTTTTGTTCTTCGTCTTCTTCCTTTCTGCGCAACTTTTTTTTTTTTTTTTTGATATCGTCTTTTACTGTTTTATACTCTGTTTTTCTCTCTTCTTCTTCTTCCTCTCTGCTCTGCTCTGTTCTTCTTCTTCTTCTTCTTTTCTTCTTCTTCTTCTTCTTCTTCTTCTTCTTCTTCTTCTTCCTCTCTGCGCAACTTTTTTTTTTTAAATATCGTGTCTTTTACTCTTTTATGCTCTGTTTTTTCTTTCTGTCTTTCTGTTGTTGTTCTTCTTCTTCCTCCTCCTCCTCTTCTTCTTCTTCTTCCTCTTCTCTCTGCAACGATTTTTTTTATCTGTTATTCTGCGTTCTACCCTTTTCTTCTTCTTCTCCCTCTCTGTTGAGTGTGCTCTGCAAAGTCTTTTTTTTTTTTGGCAACGTCTTTTTTTTTATTTCTCTGTTCGTCTGCTCCTTTCTTCTTCTTCTTCCTCTTCCCTGCTCTGCAACGTCTGTTTTCTTTTTTTTTACATCTTTAGTTCTTTATGTGCATTATGAACTTGCACTCTTGTTTCTTATTTTATATAGTATTATGTTTTTAGTTTATTGCTTTGTGTTTTTTTAGTTCTTACATTTTATAGTTTAATCATCCTTTGTTTATTTTTCTCATATTATGTTATGTCTTAAATAGTTAAATGTTAGCTCTTTATGTAGCATATTCCATTGTTGCATTTAATATATAAAGTAATAAAAGTATAAACATAAATATAGAATTGATATTTTAGGCAAAAAAAAAAAAAATAACATCAGGAACGCCTTGGTCGCCTAGGCAACGCCTAGGCGGGCGCCTAGGCGCCTAGGCGCCCAGGTCGACCTCCATCGCCTAGGGTCGCCTTGTCGCCTTGAAAACTATGAATGTAAGTATCAATAGATTGAGTAGGAGGGTGGTATTAACGTAACTCATCCCACTTTTTCTTTAAGGTACCGAGATATTCTGTAAAGGGTTGACTGGGAGTTTGTTCAGCAACAGTAATTTCTTGGTGCAACTCAAAGATTCAAGAGGAGTTATCAACTTGGCCATACATATCCCTTAAAGAGTCCCAAAGGATCTTAGATGTCTCTAAGTAAGCAAATATTTCATATATTTGGGGTTCCATAGAGTTGAAAAGCCATGACATGACCATATTGTCATTGGCTTCTCAATTAGGGAATTTGGTATCCGTAGAAATAGAAGCCTTGATTTGACCATTAACATAACCAAGCCTGGCATGGCCTCCAAGGGAAATAGGTACTACCCTTGACCATGGTAAGTAATTACAACCATTGAAAATGATAGAGGTGAGACGAGTGTTTATCTCATGAGAACCAGAACTAGCCTTACTATTATCAACAGTGTTGGAACTAGCCATGATAAATGATTTAAAAAAAGGATAACAATAGAAAATAACAACTTATTAGAGTATACATGCAGCAATCCACAAGGAGAACGAATAAAATGCCCAAAATACCACGATCAGATCTACATCTGCTCTAGCACCATGTTAAAATATGCGTAAAGGAAAGAAGAGAGAATATTTATGTGGTTCGAACTTCTACCACAGATGCCTACTCCACAGTGAGAATCCCCTAAGTTCTTTTTGCATCTTGGAGAGGTTTATTATCCTTTAAATAGAGGAAATAATACAA
Organism: Protea cynaroides; assembly: GCA_028583415.1. Classification (NCBI taxonomy): domain Eukaryota; kingdom Viridiplantae; phylum Streptophyta; class Magnoliopsida; order Proteales; family Proteaceae; genus Protea; species Protea cynaroides. The sequence continues at coordinate 65,174,623 of CM053265.1, forward strand.
GAGAAACTATCCATAAATAGTAATACAATCCACACAATTTGTACACCAACCAAATCAGCTACCCAATTTTCCTTCTATTGGAGATCTTATTATAATTACCTACCCACCAACCAAAGTACCTAGCTTGCATTAGTCACACCAACTAGCTTTCCTTCTATAGAAGATCTTATCACGATGATCCTTATACACAATAGATGTATGATCCAGGTTGGTTCAAGTCACCATTTAAGTGACCCGAGTATCACTTACCCAAACCCCAACAGTCTTGAAAAACCAACTCCTTGACAGTCGCAATTAAGCAGGTTGGAACAATTGATATGGGTAAAGATGGTGATCTTAGTATTTTACTAGTAAATCTCTATCAGACAACTAGAGTTTCTCTTATGGGAAGGAATTTTGGTATTCATAGGTGAGTCTTCATCTGTATGGCAGAGAATTTCCAAGGATATATTAGGTTTACTGTCGAGGTGAGTAGATCAGCCTACAGCTCCTGCTTGCGGAGCTTGTGCAGACAATGTTATAGAAACATCTGGTGACTTTGCTTGGAAAAATATTGGGCTTTTAAAGCCCGACCGGTATAGCCCAAAATCAGGTTGGCCCAATTATTAAATGTTCCGGGCTTAGGCCTGAAATGATTATCAAATGAGTATTCTTGGTGCAAGGGTATAATCTGACTGAACCAATTGAATGAACCAAATAAACCTTTAAAACAATACAACTTAAAGTTGAAAACCTAAAAACCTAAAACAGTAAGACATCTCTTATTCTCTTTCATTTCTTGGGAAGCTCTTGATTCTTCTCTACAACCCTTACTCCCTTTGTAGATCTAAGCGTGTTTGCCTGGTTTAAACAAGAAACAAAACAAGGATAGATCCGTTAATCCAATGAGTAGACCCTGGTTACATTAATGATTCCCCATATTAATTATAATAATTTTTTATGTATTGAAAACTGATAAAAGGATCGATAATAGATCGACAAGGAATAAAAGACTTATGTATCGATAATAGACTGATAATAAACTGATAAGGGACCAATTAGAGATTGATATGGATCGATAGTAGACCAATAACGGACCAGATAAGCACGAGAGAGCTCATGTTGTAGTGGGTAAGTGCACCGTCGGAGGGCTGTGTGCCAGCTTGCTAGGTAATTGTATAATGTCCGCAGTCTGCACCTCAGCCCTATGATGCATGTGGGGACTGCCATTGTACCCAATGCAAGCACTTTGTGACACCCATAGCTAGTAATCAGATTTTTTTACTATCAGTCTACATATTTGACTTATGTAATCCATATTTTTCTCCCCTATTGAATATGATTCGTTCTTAATCCATGTCTCTCAATTGTCTTAAATGCGTGATTATCTTTTCCTCATCCTATAGAACCTATCAAATATTCAAAACCTTTAATTGAATATTTATTTAAATCAGGTAGATTATGTTACTGATTATCTGTATTCGGATCCTGATACTCCTAATCAGATACAGATAACTCTGAACAAATTTAGATGCAAATTGAATTTGGATTTTGATTTTTGACTATCTGTTTATGTCAGTGGCCTGATAGGGAGTCGATTGAACTCCATCTTTGGAGGCAATCCTAGGACATTAGACGTTTGTTCTCTGTAATTTCATGTTAATTCTGAGGACTTAAAGAGCATTGCCCACTCGCTATCCTGGAGGGTTTTATCCATTGTGTCGACAACAATATAACCCATTTTCAAGCTCTGCAAGCTTCTGCATATTAATAAAAGCAATGCTAGGAGGATCATGTTATGATCCCACATTCGAATCCCATACCTACCAAGTATGGTTCTTAAGTCTTGGGGTTCTCCCACCTAATAGACTAGTCTTTTGGATTGGGCTCTCCCTTGGGCTTGAGTTGTAACATTTGGTGCTTTAATTGAGAGGCCGATGCTGCAGGAGGGGCGACCTAGAGAAGGAGCGACCTGGGAAAGGGCTACCTGGTGAAGCAGAGTGAAAACCGTCTAGAATGGGCAATCTAGAATGGGCCGACGTGGGCATCGGCTTTGAAAAGGGGGTGGCAATGTTATGATCTCACATTGGAATCCCATATCTACCAAGTATGGTTCTTAAGTCTTGGAATTCTCCCACCTAATAGACTAGTCTTTTGGGTTAAACTCTCCCTTGGACTTGAATTGTAACATTCTCTCTCTTCTTCTTTTCTCTTTCTCTCTCTCTCTCTCTACTTTTTCTGTTTGTGTTTACTTCTTTGTGAGATTGTTACAGTATTCTAACCATAATTTTCCAAATAACAAAACCATGTCCCATTCTACCGCTATTTGAAAACCTACCTACAAAAACCATCGCTTTCAGCACTATCTCTCAAAATCCATCCCTCAATAAATACATACCCCTCTACTCCTCTCTCCTTCAGACCTTGCTTCTCTCAAACACTTGCCATGTTTCTCTCTTCATTTTGTTCCTCTTTTCTCAATCGATCAAAGATGAGATGAGCTGCAATGGATGTTGAGTCCTCCGCAAAGGTTGCAGCGAGAATCGTAGCATCATACTTTGCCTATAGTGGATTAAAAACCCAGAATCCCAATCCAATGCCACTATTTTTTTTGCCAAGTTCTATGGCCAAGCTGGGCTCATGAACCTTATTATTGCCGGCCCCGAACACCTCCGCCCTGGTAACCGTCCTTCCCCTCCTCACTCTTTCTCTCAAGGATTAGATGTTATTTTTGTTTGCTCATTTGTTTTGTGATCTGTTACGATCACCATCACCACCTATCATAATGTAGTAGCCGTAGGATTAGAAATTGTTATAGCCATGGATCTATAACTGAATAGAACTTTCTAGAGATGTAATCTGTTATATAAACAACAAGATAATGGAATAGAGGACAAGCAATTACAAACCAATTTCCTCTCTGATATTCTTCTTCTGGGAGACTGGCTACCCTCGAAGTAGTCATTCCCGAACCCGTATCATTGGTGCTTTCGTTGAGAGTTCTCCATGAACTCTTTTTAGGCATTAATGGATTTACAACGACAGACTCTCGATGAGCTCTCTCGGCTCTTGACCTCCATGGAGGAGAAGATCAACAAAGCCCTGCAACTGAGAAGTGCCGCCGCTCCCTCCCTACCCACAACCAACATTGTAGCAGCTCCCAACTCTCTGCAATCGACCACCTAACCCACTGGTTACCCTTCTTGCTTCACCTCAGTCCATTTTGATCTCCTTCGCCGTTTTTCACCGGTGCCGATACCCACATCAAACCCAGTCTCAGCCTTCCCAACTTCAATCTCTGTTTCAACCCCAACCCTTAATCCTCCGTCAACCCACCCCAGTCCGACCACCAACACTCCGAAGCTTCCTGTGAACCCATCACTACCTATGGTTTCTTCCTCAATCTCAACTCCGATCAGACCGCCCGCAGCCAATCCCCTTCCACAACCCCATGTTCCTGCGGCTAATCCCCTTCCACAATCCCCTGTTCCCCGAACTCAATCACAATCCCAACCTCAAGCCTTAATCAAAACCCACACACAACCCTTGATTTCTTCCTTCCATCACAGTCCAACTTCCATATTCTACTCACCAGGGAAGGATCCACCTCTGGCAAAAGACCTCTCCATTGTTGAGAAGCTCTTACCTCTACAACTTGCAACGGATCGTACTTCTGTTGCTTTGAAGACATTCGCGACATCGACATCAACATTAATGGAGACAAGGTCGCCAAGTATGGTGAAATCTAGGAGGAGAGCTAAGATGTATGGGACGGAGCCATCTCGCTGCAAGCGTCGACAGCTTTTTCTTCTGATGTATGCCTTAACCAACGCTGATCCGCCAAATACTGAGCTATGGGTTGGATTAAAACCCCCACTGCCACTCCCAGAACGGCTCAGACTTGGTCACGTTACCCTCTCGGTCTTGGATCAGGCCGATGACTTTGATGCTGTAAGTCAGATGCGGCACATCCTTGAATCAAATCGTAGCTCTACTGTCACTGACCAAATCTGTGACGACTCCCGTAAGCTGGGCTTCTTCCAGGTTTTGATCGAACGTAGGATAAACTGCAGAGATCTCTGCGATGGAATCTTCAGTTCTGACGATGCTAAGTGGAAGGAGCAGAGACCTTGTAGAATTGTTCGATCGATCTCAAAAGAGTTCAGAATTTCCATGGACGTGAGGGATCAACCGATGGATGCCGTGTTCTTGGATGAGCTGCATTCTGGAATCACATACAATTCGAACAGACCCAAAGTTGTGATGTCTCCGAAGAACTGCACGTTGATGAAGGAAGGGAGGGCAGAGGCGTCGATTGTGATGTTCGGGGCATTGGACGAACTGTTTGAGAAGACAGGGGTAAGGCCGAAGAACATCGGTGTCTGGTTAGGACCAGCCTGGGTTCGCAAGTCGACCTTGAAGCGCTTAGGAGGGAGAAATTGGTATCTACGAAAGAGAAGACGATGTATATCAAAGGATTCCTTCTGAATCATGTTAGGCAACGTACCGGTAGCAGAACAGGGTCGCTGAACTCCAGCAAAATAGACTGCAAGGACCGGCAACATGACCTTCTGGACTCCATCATGGCCTTCTTTCAGCAAGAGAAATTGGCATTCAAAGTGAACTTCCTCTGCTGTCTGCTACGATCGGTAATCTCTTATGGAGTTGGAGAAAAAAGGCTAAAAGTTTATGTACCTGTACTTCACTTGACTCCATTATAGATAAGGGAAATCGAGAAAACATGGGAATCTGAACGACCACCGTATGCTACTTGTCGTGCTTTTTGGCATTCTGGCCCTGCAGTATATCCGCGTGTAACAGCAACACAATATGCATCAGAAGTCGACAATGGTAAAGTTGGTTTTTCTTTTGGTGATGTTGACCACTACTTTAGAGTCTTGGAGGAACTTGATCCCATACTGCTACGTGCATCAAGAAATGACCCAAAAGTTAGTGGTTTTGCAATCCTTGGTTATTTTATAATAGGAATATTTTCTTCCTCAAAGGCCATGAATTGTCGCTTGAGTGGGCCCCAATGCTAGTTGTAGCTTCTTTTGGCAAGCATGGATCGAGCAAACCCATAGGATGTAAAACTGAAATCAGATTTCGAGAGAGGGTGAAGAACTTGAAGGGTTCTTTTGGGGTGTGCCATTTGGAGGTGAAAGCATTGTTGGACAGTGGAACAAAGGCCGTTGGACTTCCCTGGTTCTTTTCCAATGGTTTGGATATCCAACGGGCAGTTGGAGGTGGTGGTTTGATAAAACGATAGATGGCACAACTCATCTTCTCAGAGATGGGCCAACTGTCTATTCTAATGCTTGTGATGGCAATTTGGACTACTAGCAGCTACTCTTGAAAAAATTCAGGTTCAATCACTCTATTTGCTTACTTGCATTAGGGGGTACAGTCAGCTATCATTTACAGGGACACCAAGGTTAGTAATTTCCTTTTGGATCACTGAAGAGAAGCTTGCAGCAGTGTTCATTAATTGTGGACAAGTAGTTGATTGTCCAGTTTGTGGTGATCCTCATTCGGTTCTTCGGTTTGCTTTTATTGAGTTTGCTGATGAACAAAGTACAAGAGCAGCTCTTAACCTTGGTGTGGCTGCATACATGGTAGACATATGGGCCACGTGGTGTCATTTTTACTTCTTAGTCCAGGAAATGTTCCTCAACTCTAAGTCATCATGGGTCTATACTTGCCGTTGTTTGTATTTTTTTAACTGAACCTTGAGGATAAAGTTCTCATTGAAGGGAATGGCAATGTTACGATCACCATCACCACCTATCATAATGTAAATCACCATCACCACCTATCATAATGTAGATCACCATCACCACCTATCATAATGTAGTAGTCGTACGATTAGAAACTGTTATAGCCATGGATCTATAACTGAATAGAATTTTCTAGAGATGTAATCTGTTATATAAATAACAAAAGAATGGAATAGAGGACAAGCAATTACAAACCAATTTCCTCTCTAATCTTCTTCTTCTAGGAGGCCGGCTACCTTCGAAATAGTCATTCCAGATACGGGTTCATATCAGAGAAGGAATCAATATTACCCTTCTCCGCTCCACAAGCCTTTATTTATAGAGAACCAAACATCTATTAGTAAGGAAACAAATAAATACTGAGACAAACAAACAAGGAAAGAAAAACTAAAAAAGGAACTAAAATTGATATTGTGGGCCGTATTCTAGTACCGCCAAAGATATCAGGGGCAATATTGTAATATGTTCGTAGATAATACATGAGATGAGTCTAATATGGTCTCTATTAGTTGTTACACTACTCTGCTCTAATGCGTAACTCCGGTCTAATGACGCTCTACTTTAATAAAAATAAATAAATAAATCCAAGTATTTATATTCAATTACTTAGCCATCAGTCAGCTATCTAGTAGCAAAGAACTTTTGGTACATAAAGGCCTTAGGAGATTTTTTTTTTCTTCTTTAGGTCCATCGTATATATATATATATATATAGACACAGACCGGTAAAATTATAATTATATGAGAATTTCTATAATACTTATTTATTATCTTTTGAGGGAAAACTCTTAAAGTATAACTGATTACTCATTTTCAGTGGGAATATTTTTTTTTTTTTGAAAAAATTACTCATATCATCTCTGAACTTTGGTTCAAATACATTTACTATCTTAAAGTTGACAACAATTACATCTATTTATTTTAAAATACCTTTTTTTTTTTTAATGTCAACACAACTTTATTTTTTTAAATCCAAAATACCTAAATAAGAATTATACCTTAATAAGAATTATAAAAAAACTATAATAATGTTGTGAAATGGAATGACAAAATTATCCTTAAAATGTCTTTTCCTTCCTTTCCCTTTTGTTTTCCGATTTTCATATTTATTCTTTTACTCTGAAATCATGAAGTTAGAAACCGCTGAGACGACGTGAAAATCCATGGAACGTCATTCTGTTCTACACTGGACATTTCAGATGTCAAGAAATGCCATTCTGTTTCCGTCGGAGGATCTAAGGTTGCAGCCAATGAGGCGGTGACCTCTGATGACATGCCAGATCATCAGGGGCATCACGACTAGGAAGAAGGCAATAGCTCAAAGGTAGGTGATGACGTGTCTGATAGATTCCACTTACAATGCGGCAGTCTTTGGTTTTCCAAACATTGATGTCATCGGCAATGGTGGATGTTCACATGGGAGAAACGAGGGTCTACCTTTATGCTCTCTTATTTTTCTCCGTATCTTCTAAATCTTCCTTATTTCTAAAATCACGTTTCTGAATTTAGACTTTTCATAAACTAAAATTAAACCCATCCATAGATTGGATTTGAAAACAATCTAGGGACAGTTGCAAGATCTGTAAGTAAGGAATTTGAGGCACTGCAAGACAGTCAGAGGGTATCAGGGTTTTGAAGATGGAAAAGAAGAGGATTACGAGAAATTTGGTTTTCCTATGGCTTTCACCATAACTGTATTGTCATGGGCTATAAACTCGTCCCGCAAGCAGAGAGGATGACCAAGTTCTGTTTCAAGCTGTTGGGGAAAAATAGTGGTTAATGAATACATCCAATCGTAGAAAGGGGATTTCAGAAGGTAACCACATGGCACCTATCCATTGCATTGGAAAAAGGGCATTGCGGTAAATATTGAAGGAAGCCCACGTTCGACCCCATGGTCTAACTTAGTGGTGTCTATCCATCATATTGGAAAAAGGGCATTGTGGTAAATATTGGAGGAAGTTCATGTTCGACCCCATGGTCTGATTCAGACAAGAAGTGACAAGTTGACAAGGGTTGTTGTGTCATTAATGGATTGTCTTTAATGGCCATAAATGCTGACAACAAACATTAATGCAAAGTATGCTGACTTGACCCACCGATTCACAAGATCTCAGCTCAAACTGGCGAATCGTCAGAATACTACTTGGTAAAAGCACAAGGATAGCAATGGACATCTGGAGGTTATGGGGAATATAACCCAAAAGGGGGTCGAATAAGGTCATAGGGGGTCGAAAAGTGGTTGACAAGACCCTATGACATAGTCTAGGGGGTAGTAGGTAGGAGAACCTACTATATCCTAGGTAGCTAATGATCAAAGTAGTGACAGACATAAAAAGTCGGACCAAAAGAAAGGTTCACATTTTTTGTGAATCTCTATATATATGTAACAAAGGAAAAAGAAAGCGGGTTGATTACAATAGAAGGGAAAACTCTTGCTCTCTGTCTGGTTACTTATCTCATATCCAATTTGCTTTCGTTCAGTTATTTTCCATCTTTCCAAATTCAGGGTGAAAAATCGTAGAGGAGAACTTCTTTGATCAACAACACCTCAGGGAACCCTTTGTTTGAGAAGGAGCTCCAGTGTTTCATTGGGAGTTACATATTGTCTGTCTTGGTCAATCCCCCTTATGGATTCTAGCGACAACAGTTTGGCGCCCACCGTGGGGCCCTGACGTACTTTTTTTGTTCAAATATTCCCTCTCCGATTTTTCAGGGCCTTCCCAAATCTTTCCTTATCTTTACCACTTCTATTTCCTTTCTATCTATTCCACACCAGTTCTCTAAGTATTGATATGGCACTAGCAGGAAGGGCAGAAAATTCTTACAACTTAGGAGAAACTCAAGCCAGAAGGGCTGAAGCAAATATGGCTAGAGAACGGGTGGAGGCCCAGAGAGGGCTAAATCCCCAAGATGTGTTTCTTGAGGAACCAACCAACGATGGAGCGGGTGGCTCTAACCCAGATCCGACTCAGTATGTCTCTAGAGAGCAGTTCGACAGGCTAGCCCAGCAGTTGGTTGCTCTGACAGAACTGCTACAGCAACGACCAACTGGAGTACCAACTGCTTCCGTACCACCAGTGGACGTACCTGAAGTCCCATAAAGATCACGACAATATAGGCGCTCTGTGTCGCGTTCTGCTCCCTCCAGCTTAAGAGGAGAAATCCCATCAGTAGATTCGTATGACCGACGGGGTCGAAGCAGTCAGTGGAAAGACCCGCGACCTCAGTCTGTCCCGGGGGTTGACCCTACTGAAGTAGTGGAAAGTAGCTGGGTGTCCCTGGGTATTTCTCACCGGTCGTTTACCTCCCGGAGGACGGGATCGCGGCAAGGTGCCAGGTGGACCAGAGCCGGGATGTACACTGAAGCAGAGGTGGCCCGAGAGGCCCAAAGAAGGGTCGACGAGGCTAGACGTGCCAAAGAAGATGCTCAGGCCAGAGTCGATGCTGCTCGACAGGCCCATGAAAATATTCAAGCAAGGAACCAAGAAGCCAGGAGACTTCAAGAAGAAACCCAAGCCAGGGTTGAAGAGGCCAGACGGATCCGAGAAGAGGTCCAGGCTCGAGTAGATGCTGTGTGAGGAGAAAGGATGGTGGTCGTGCCCTCCATTGCGGTGCCATCGACTGCTGTACCAGTGGCGACAATACCAACAGCAGATAGCTCCCATGAAGGGAACGAGAACACTGAGAGGCTAGAACGTCTCGTCAGAGAACTAACAGATCGAGTACAGCAGGTGGAGAGAGGGGTCGATTCAGCAGCTTTACAGGAGTATGCCACAGAGACAGCACTGACGGATGAAGTCATGAATCATCCCTTGCCTTCTAGTTTTACCATTCCAAATATAGGATGGTATGATGGCAAGACGGATCTGGAGAAGCATTTGGACAACTTCAAGGTGGGAATGGTCATTTATGACCACCACGATGCCCTATGCTGTAGAGCCTTCCCATCCACATTGCGGGAAGTCGGAAGAACGTGGTTCAACAACCTTCCTCCACGACCAGTAAGTACTTTCAAAGAACTCAGTAGCTTGTTCCTCTCCCACTTTCAGGGGAATCGGGAACAGAAGAAAAATCTGTCCCATTTGATGGCGGTCAAGCAAGGTGAAAAAGAGCCACTGTGACAGTTCATCACTCGCTTCCTAGGAGTGGTCGGAGAATCAAGGACTTACAACCAGATGTGGTCGTTTCGACCCTATCTAAGGCGTGCAGAGATCCCCAACTGGTGTTCTCCCTCAACAAGAAGCGCCCACGAACCCATGCAGAAATTTTTAATCGCTGTGATCGATATGCATCCGGGGCAGAGGCAGTGGCGGAGTTATCCAGGCTTGCAAGCTCGAATCCTACAGTAGCGGAGAAGAAGAAAGGAGAGTCTTCGGAGAAAGTTCCTAAAGAAGGAGAGTCCAGCAAAAAGACCAAGGTGGCAAAAGAGTTGTACCCCATTCGACCCTTACCAGAGTACACACCTCTCAACAGAACCATGACAGAGATATTGAATATCAAAAGGGGTGATGCACTATTGGTCCCACCACCGTCGATGATTGCTTAATCGGAGGAGCGCAACCGACGGTTGTATTGCGCACATCATCGAGACCATGGTCATGATACCAATTCATGTCGGCATTTGAAGGGTTTGGTGGAGGATCTCATCCAACACGGAAAATGGACAGAATTCATAGGCCCAAGGGCAAACCTCGCCTTACCAAATCTTGCTATGGTACTTCCTTGCCTCCCCCAGTAAGGGCACTAGAAGAAAGAAGAGAAAGGGTCGAACATAGACCTCCACCACCCCCAAGGTCACCTCTGAGAGGATTCATGGGACAGATCAATTTACGCTGAGATGGGGTGCCAGAAGAGATGAAAGAATCCCCTGCTCTGGGGGTTCGAACAGTTCGTGAGAAGAGTCCCCAGCGGAAGTTGTTGGGGAGGGCAGGCCCAGAACAAGACTTGGGACTGAGTGATGATGAATATGTTACACTTAGTCAGCCCACGGTGACTATCTGGCCAGATCACATGAGGCGGGAGGTACTCCCGATAGTCATCGAACCAGTGGAAGAAGGAGCGTCCAGAGGAAAGCAAGTTCGACGGGAGGACGAGAACCTGGGGGAGTCATCTTCCAAAAAATTCAGGTATGACGGCTACATTTACTTTGGGGATGATGATTTGATTGATGTTGTCACTCCCCATGAGGATCCCCTTGTTATCAAGATGGTCATTGGAGAAGAATGGGAAGTGAGCCGTATATTGGTCGATACAGGAAGTGCTTGTAAAATTTTATACTAAGACACTTACCGGAGATTAGGCTACAAAGATGAGCAGTTGCGGCCCATTCGACACTCACTTCTGGGGTTCAATAGTGAGGGGGTACGAGTGAAAGGAGCCATCCAGATAGATACTCGCTTGGAAACTTACCCAACGCGAGTAAGCATCAATATGAAGTATATGGTGGTCGATACTCGATCGAGCCATAACGAAATTCTTGGATGAACAGGCTTAAACAAGTTGCGGGCTTGCTTGTCCACTTACTACTTGCTGATGAAGTTCCCAACGAGTGGGGGGTAGGATGTTGCAAGGCAGACCAGTCGGTCTCGAAGAGATGTCACGCTGCGTCCTTGGCGGCCCTAGATGAAGATCAACCTGTGCAAGTGATACAACTGGATGAGTAACATGGCGACTTTCCTACTGAGCGAACTACTCCACTTGAAGATCTTATCGCAGTACCGTTCAGCGAAGACCACCCGAAAAAGAAATTTTTGGTGGGGTCAGCCATTCCAGAGGAGAAAAGGTAAAAACTCATCAAGTTTCTGAAAGCAAACTCAGACGTCTTTGCTTAGATGCCAGAAGACATGCCGGGGATCCCACGGTCGATCATGGAGCACCATCTTCAAATAGATCTGCACCAGCATCCTATACGCCAAAAGAAGAGAGCAGTATCAGTGGAGAAGCAAGCAATCATCGATTAGGAGGTCGAAAAGCTACTAAAGGTCAGATTCAAGTCTACTACATTTTTTACTCGTGTTGGAGCCTACTACTACCAGTTGCACTAGATGCAACCCAAAATTAAAGGGTCTCCATCAACCTATCTGCTACTACTTCTACTGCTGTTGCTACTTCTGTTGCTACTATTACTACTACTGTTGCTGCTACTACTACTACTACTACTGCTACTATTACTACTACTACTACTACTACTACTACTATTGTTGTTACTGTAAATAATGATACTACTGTTGCTCTTGCAACTGCTATTGTCTCTTATTCTCTTAAATCAATGGTTGTTTTCAAATCTTCATCTTAGACCTATTGCCACTACCATAGATCTGTTCCAAGCTGCAATGGGTGCATTGAATGCTTCAGCTTGGGCGGTGGGCCTGAGGGGGGTTTGGGAGTGGGTAGCAATATAATAAGATTATTTGTGTGTTAGATTATTTGTGTGTTAGAGTCCTTATTCTAGTTTACTTTCACTTTTACTTCTTGTATCAGTATGGAACAGGGACTGCTCTATCATGATGACATGTGGTAGTCTTAGTCTCCTTAGGTTGTAACTTTTCTATCTTTATATATAGTACTATAGTGAAGAACAATAGACATCAATTCTCTATTCTTTTGCTTCTCTCTTTCTTTGTATTTTATTGGGGGTTGGGGGGGTCGATATTCAAGGACAAAAGTTCAAAGTTTCTAGTGAAGTTTACAGGGTACTAGAACCAAATACCAAATTGGAACTCCAAAAGAAAACTATAATTATCACATAAGACATTAGTAATTTCTCCAAAGAAAAAAAAAAAAAAAAGAGATCTCATTTGGGTTGTTGATAATTGTTATAAGAAAGTAATAATCTCTTCTACAATAGCTTCACAAAATAATATGCTGGTAAATCTTACATTAGCCGCAACAAAATAAGCCAAAAGACAACCACAAGGGAAAAAAAATTTAGCAAGGACAAACTAACCTTAAGTTAAGAATACATAAAGAGCAGGATTACTGATAGAACCAATCTATAATTCTCAGTTAATTATAGAGCTAAACAATTATCATACAGTTACCAATTATAATATTCCAACTAACTTGATTCTCTTCCCAGTTAATTTGAAGCATAGACCTAAACTAATGACCAGGAAAACCAGTAAAAGGTTACTCTGTTCAGTTTAAGGACCAAGTATGGATGAAACAAGTCAACCCTCCCCCTTTTACGAAGTTCCCATCCTAAACCACCACCGCCCCCCCCTCCCTAAGGATCAATGCTCCATGACACCGACCAGTGTCACGAAGCAAGATCCATATAAAATAGGTTAAAAAACTTCTAGTTCTGCTTCTATTGCTGAGGAACAGTTTCCATTTCCCGCATTAGCTTCCCAATAGTAGCAGAAATTCAGGTAGCTTTGCTAACTTTGCTAGTGTGGATATAGTCTTTTGTTGTGATGATCCAATTGATTTCTTCTATACCAGAAGGGTTTACATTATCGAAATACTCGCTAGACTTTACCCAGCAATAATATATTTTTTAAAAATCAGATCAACAATGGTATACAATTTATTATATATTGCATTTAACCCTAGGGAATAAGATGCCCAAAATCTTCGCATAGTCACAACTTATTAGTTAAGATATGCCATGCATAGTCATTTTCTGTAATATTCAGGGTAGCTTTGGTGGAAAGCATTCCATGAAGCATGGACAAACTTCTACAAGAAGATCAGGAATTTGTGACGTAAAAAATAAGTTTTAAAAACTATTTCTACGGAAAATTTTCAAAATCTCAAAAAGTATCCCTGTTTTTGAGTTTCTCCTGAATTAGAAAGCTCCGCGCAGATTTGGATTGTAGGTTACATGGAAAACATTTATTAGATGGAGGTTATACATGTTTCAGCAAAAGCTAAATGAATCGTAAAAACTTACAATAAAAGCGTATCATCTGTTTACTTGCCACACAAAGCTCAAAGGCATGAATGAATCCATGAATTGGCATCAAGGAATGAAATGAAGCAAGCAGTCATGTGGTCAGATAAATTTTACAAAGATTCTATAAAGAAATGACCATTATGCCTCAGTTTGGTTACAAGGGGAATTAAAGGAATGGAAAGTAGATTCTTAAACCTGAAAAGAAAATTTTTACAACCATTGCCTAACATGATTGAATAAGCCATCTAAATTTCTTATCATATTTAGTAGTGATATTTTTTAGATTTTTTTTTTTTTTAATTTTTCAAATGCAATGAATTTGAAAACAAAATAAAATGTAAGTTAATAACCAAATATAGAATTATTTGGAATTAATTATAAGATCATATGATAACAAGTAATGTAACGATTAAAAAAGTTTCTTTTTTTAAATTATAAAGGATACACAAGTGAAGCTAATAGGAGGGGAGATTAACAGTTAAAAGTTTTATTTTTTAAGTTATAAAGGATACACAAGTGGAACCAATAGGAGAGGCAGACTAAAAGTTGGTACAATAGGAGGAGAGAGGATGTTAGACAAAAATAATAATAATTCCTTTAATCTAGCCCTATCTTAGTTAATACGGATTTTAATTGCGTACTGTATGGCCAAACCGTACTCATCCGTTTAATAAATATATTTCCGTATAGACCTCAAAGATAAGGGAAAATACTCCATACTTGAAGCCTTGTCATTTAAAACCCATTTAACACGTGGACTGTACCTATATCCGTATCTGTATTTTAAGCTGCATTTTCCATGAGTAATGAATGGATTAATTCCATATTGTTTAATACTTTTATTGCCTTCTACATGTAACCAATGTGGGATTAAAGGTTAGCCACTTCCTCATAATTGCTTCTAGACTCCTTACTTTATTACTCGTTAAGGTGGACTGGGGATTGTGGGTCATAATAAATACAGATTGTAGGCTACCACTCTCTCTCTCTCTCTCTCTTTCTCTCTTTTCAAATGGATTCATGCCTCGAACCTTGGAGATACATAAAACATCAAATAACTATTTGATTAAAAATGACTGCACACATCATAAATGTTCTGTGTTCCTATTGATTTAGGTATAATTCGTCAATTTAAATTCTTCAATTTATGAAAGTATATTGTCGTTTTTTCCATTGTACCACAGTATATCTAGTCCGTTTAAAATGCATACCATTCATTTTAGTTTTATTTTACCATCCTTGAAATATTTGAATTTTTTTTATTGTACCGTTTTTGTCCCCCCCTCCTCTTTTTTTGTCGTTCCCATAACTAACTACAATCTAGCCACTTTGGAGGACCTTTTCCATTTCCTTTTGGAAGTGATTTTCAAACCTTTAAATTAATGATATGGCTCCCAAAGAGAAGGGAACTGAATGGATTGTTGTTATTGTAACAAGGGTTTGTTACCTTTGAAAATGTAACAAAATAAATCTGGACCATTCATTTTTATTATTTTTTAATCTAACCCATTCAAATTTGAGGAATGTTATAGTAATGTTTAGAGTGCTCCAACACATGCATAGACGTACACGGGGATGCATGCCAATATATAAGTGGTATTCAATTGAATTAGAGTTTGAAATTCGATTGTGGGTAATCAAGACCATGTTCTTTCTATCCAACGGTTGGAATGGACACATCATCTGCCCATGTGGTAAAATAGATACTTTGTGACGTTTGAAAAAATAATAAACCCTTGTTACAATAACATTTCCCCTTATTTAAGCTCTCTTTGGTATGTATTATAGAATTAATTATGATATATTATGAGATATGAAGTTGTTTGGTATGATTTATGGTACTCATTTATATTTAAAATAAATTGATATAATCTAAAATATAAATCTACAAATAGGTTAGACAGTGTTTATCATTATTGTGATAATTTATTTATTTTTTTGTATATCTAGTGGTGTTAAACGGTTAGTATTTCTGATTTATAATTTATTCTCATAAATGATTTGTCATAAATAATTCATAAACATTAATATAAACTATACCAAAAAAGAGTTTAGACATATAAAATTATTTCAAACTTGAAAGGGAAATGATAGAAGTCATTGTCAACACACACACAGAGAGAGAGAGAGAGAGAGAGAGAGAGAGAGAGAGAGAGAGAGAGAGAGAGAGAGAGAGAGAGAGAGAGAGAGAGAGAGAGAGAGAGAGAGAGAGAGAGAGAGAGAGAGAGAGAGAGAGAGAGAGAGAGAGAGAGAGAGAGAGAGAGAGAGAGAGAGAGAGCAACTTAACCCTAAACCTAATCAAAACTCGACAGCCTAAACCTAGTCAACAGATTCGATGTCGACACTCCAGTCTCCATCTCGAATCTAAAATAAAATAGAAATAAAAAAAAAAAAGAACAAATCGTGAGAGAGAGAGTGATAAACTACTGAATCAGTTAATTTACCATTAAAATAAGAAGTCATGGGATAAAAATAATAGAATTAAAAATAGAGATTAATTAGCAAACGAAAGTCATCTTCGTAACTCATCAAGACACATATCAATCAAAGAGCATACGAAAAGATATCTGCACCTGATCCAAACTCTATTTCCACCACATAGAAGGATCAATTGGATTTCTAGGAGATGGTCTGAACATACTACATGTCAAATTTTATAGCCATTCTCAATCATTTACCCTCCATGGTATTGGCATGCATTCATGTGTATATCCATGCACGCCTACTCTGATCGCTCCCAAATCTCTTCTGATTTGGCAGTACTTTGTTTGGAGAGACAAACTCCATTTGAACTATAACATGACGTATGAGCAGAGTACCTAGGGGTTTACTTGATCACAAAATTCGGCCCTAGCCAATCTGTGACTTAGCATAAGTAGGCACCCAACCAAGGCTTGGTTGGTTATGTGGACCGTCAGATCAGAAAACCTTCTCCCTTAAAAAAATTGTTATTCTAATCAAAATTTGAGAAAATTGTATATTGTGCATCCTTGAATTAAAATTCCATCATTTGGATTTGATGAAAAGTTCATCCGAACGTGGGAATACTATTTTTTGACTATTGTCTCGGCAATTATCAATATTAATCTTAACTGGCAGACAATTGCTTTTTGGTACTTTCTAATGAACTTGATATGACACTGAGAGGGGGGCTGAATCAGTGTCTGAAAATTCTCTTTAATTATTTACTACTGCCCAGAGCTGATAGAGACCTAACTTTTCACACACACACAAGCGCATGCAAATCTACCTCGCTATCACTCAGTGACCAAGTCTACCAGATTTGCACATCCATCCTGCAAGCCATTCTATGCACTCTAAAATATATAGAAAAATAAAGACAGTCTACAACACAGGATATACGTGGTTCACCAACACAGTGTGTGATGGCTAGTCCACGGAGTAATTTTCAACGGACTCCTTATATACTCAATACACTTCTTTTTGTTGTCTACACAGCATGGAGTACATAAACCCAATTTACCCAGCATAAAACTAGGACGGCACACATGTGCCAGGAATTCAGGTATCAAGTACCAGTGTCAGCACACGCTGCACACCACGCTTAACTCACACCCACGGGAAGCAAATAATAATTTTTTTAGGCTTATAAATTTGCCTTACAATTTTTCCCCACTAGCTAGGTATTCAACAATTACACCTACGCTAGCATACAATAAATTGAAAGCATAAATAGATAGGGAATTGAAAAATCTCACAAACAATGCTTTCGAATGGCCAACAATATCTCTGAAGCTTCACACTGCTCTCAGGTACTCTCTAACAACCTTCAATGATGATAGAGATAGATTCACAGAGCACACCTCATCTACAGGCTTCCAATCTCTTCCACACAACCCATAATCACTATGAATGTGAAAATAAAAGTTCTACTGACCTCTCATAGGGATTTAACATTCCATAAATGCACAGAGAAGAGGTAGTTGATGATTCATCACTCCCATAGGCACAAAACCCTAGAAAAATCCTTTGTTAAGCTTCAAAATCTTATTTTTGATTTTTCTCCTAAATTTTATGACTCCCAATGGCGCCCAATGTATAGAGCATCCGAAAATATGAAAACTGCAACTTGAACAGACCGATTTGGAGCTCGGATGAGAAAGTTATGGCAGTTTGAAGTTTGATCGGTCACAAATAAGGAAAGAGAATCTTTCCAAACCATACTTGCACCGTAGCTGCGCCGCCGCTGTGCTGTTGAGATATGATTTACTGGACCGAGAATCTTCGTTGGCGTCCGTCGGATCATCTGCAAAAAGGCGGGATTTGTCTTGGTTCGTCAGATTTGAATAAATCACGCCTCCGAAAATCGACGCTTATAGATGTCGTTAGATTGAGATCTGCACGCCGCCATACCATATGTGCGCAACACAGAATCAAAGCGGCTTGTCCGTGAAAGGCGATACACCATATTAACTTACCTCCGTCCATCCATAAGTTGTGCGATGGAATCTCGACGCAACTACGACGATACACCACAGCCCGTCTCAATCTGGTCCATCAGATTAGAATCTGAGCTTTGACACTTCATCTCAACCGCCGATCTCGCATCTACGCTTTTATTACTTGCCGAAACTGCCCCTTACATACCTGGAAATCACCTCTGTAACCGGCTTTACTTTCTCTCTCTAGACAATAAGTAGAACAGGTGGTGGGTGCTTGTGGGGGCATGCTGTGTGCGGCCATGCCTTGCACGGCAGTGAGCCTTGCGGGCCTTGCTGCTTGCGGGCATGCTTTGTGCGGTGCATGGCATGCGGCAGTGGGCCTGCTGCCTGCTACAGTGCTTGGTGCATGGCATGCGGCGGTGGGCTTGCGGGCCTGCTGCGGTGCCATGCGGCTGGCCATGTAGCTGGCTACCACTATGGTGTCGTGGCCCTCGGCCAGGCTGGCTGCCATGGTGGCATGCCACCTTGGCACAGTGGGTCCCACCCATTGATTTTCTCTTTCCTCATCCTCTCCCTTCTTTCTCTCTCTTCATTCCCTCTCCTCTTTCTCTCTCTACATCTTCTTTCTTTATTTCATTCTTCAAGATGCCACAACACTTCAGAAATACTACCAGACCAATGGAAACACGGTCATACTACCAGTGGGGCCCACAGACACTCTCTCTCATCAAACTTGATGTAGAATGTCATTTAACTCGCTGCAAGCCATCTAAGACACATTATAAGAGATATAGAACACTGTAAAACCTCTCCAGTTTTGCCACTGCACTGACACTCTCTCTCCTAATTTCTTTGACTGTATGCTCACAAACACTGTCACATCAGCCAAGTTGCCAACAATGACAATATAAAGTCCAACACTTTCCATTGACTAACTACCCCTGGCTTGCATATTTTTGAAAGAAAAATGGAGGGTAATTTTTTTAAAGATAAATGGGAAAATTTTTTCCATGAAAAATATTACGGCTTATAATTTTATTATAATATTATCCTTAAAACTAAAAAATATCTTTTTTAATCTTTAATTTTATTTACCATAAAATCACTTCTCCATCATTCTCTATCAATCATCATTTGTTATAAATTGTGAAGCTATCACCCGAAGGGATTACATTAAGTGGCTGCATGTATCAGCAGGATCATCATCGTCAGCCCATCTTTCTTCCATGAATTGTTTTTGAGTCTAGAAGTAGATAAGAAAAGTTCAAGAACATACAGAATTTCTCAAAATGATAGACATAAAAGCAAATTAAGTGAGAAAGACCCTATTTTACACGCTACTCTTGCTGCATGCCAGCTCTGTCTGGCACTCCTCGTCCATGGTGTACTCATGCATCATCCAATCAGTGCATTCACCGCTAGGAGCACGACCTTTGTAGAAGACCAGAGTTTTTTTCAGTCCAACCGTCCAATTATTGCAGATGATATTGCAGTTCTTACAGGTTGATTTCTAGTAGCCTTGCCTAGTTGCTCCATGCAATATACTCCATTTGAAATGGATGCTTCCCATCTCTAGGGCTAAAGAAGAACTACTGCTTATCTCCAGTATTTAACAATGATATGATGGACATTGGATGACACTGAGAGGGGGAGTGAATCATTGTAAAAACTTTTACAAACTTTTCCCTACTATTCCACTACTGTCTAGAGCTGATGAAGAACTAAACTGTCTTGCACACAAAAGCGTATGCAAATATACCTCGCTACCATTCAGTAGCCAGCTCTACCAGATTTGCATACTCATCTTACAATCCATTCTATGCACTTCACAATGTACAGAAAATAAAAACAGTCCACAACACAGGATATACGTGGTTCATCACCACAATGTATGATGGCTAGTCCACGGAGTAATGCCCAATGGGTTCCGTATATACTGATCAATACTCGAATTTTAGTCTTTTACAAGACAATGATGTAAACCCTGTGTTTTCACAGCATAAAACTGAGAGGGCATAACAATGTCGGGATTTAAGCTATGATTGCCAGTGTTCAGCACACACTGCACACACAACGCTTAACCCGCACCCACAGAAAGTAAATAGTAACAGTTTTGGACTTATAATTGTGCCCTACAAATTTTCCCCACTAGCTAAGCATTCAACATAATCACCTACAGCTAGCATACATATACTGAAAGCAAGGAATAATTACAGAGTTAAAGAATCTTACAACCATAGCTTCCAGACATTTGGTAATGACTTTGATGCTTCCAGCAGCTCAGTGGAATCTCCTACAATTCCCAATGTTGGGAAAACTCAGTTCCGCAGGCAAACCCTTGTTCATAAACATCTTTTTCCTTCTCACAATCACACAATCACCATGAATACTCAATGAAGCTCCGCCAACCTCTCTCAACAAATTCAAAGCATCATTAACAAACAAAAGTGAGGTTGGTGGGTGTTGAATACTCACCCATAAGCATGAGAACACAAAAACTCTCTTCTTCCTCTTCTAAGCTCTTTTCCCCGATTTTTGCTCAACACATCATCTCACAAACAACCAACCACCATTAACAGAACTCGATTCTTCAATCTCCTTACCAACAAGCTTCATTCTCCCTCTCATAACCACACAATCACCATTGGTAAACATTAATGGCTCTAGTAACCTCTCATGAGCATCCAAGTCTTCATTAATGAACAATGGAGAGGTTGGTTGGTGATTCCAAACTCCAAAACCCTAAAACCCTCTCCTCTCCCTTCAAAAACCCCTCTTTTCGATTTTCATCTCATTTTCAAACCTCTCAATCGTTCCCAATAGATAGAAAATTGAAAACCAAGCTCGAAGCAATTTGAACCGTCGGATTTGGCCTCTGGATGGCCGAGATATGGCCGTTACAATATCGACCAATGAAATCATTTTAAATGGAATCTTTTGGAGCCTTTCCTTACACTTGCGGTACACCATAGCCGCGCCACCGCTGACATGGTAGGCGGAGTGTCGAGTTGCCATTGGTGGCTCAGGGAATCATTGCTAGGAGCTGTCGGATATCCTTCAAGAGGGCAGGATTGGCGGAGATCCTTCGGATCTGGTCAAATCCCGTCAGCGACTGTCAGGATTACTTACAGCCTTTCGATCCGGATCCCTTTCGTCGTTGCACCGTACGCGCTCCACACAGAGTCAACATATTTGCTTCATGACTACCGAAACATTGCATTAAGTTGCTTCCAGCCAATTACATGTTGAGCAAGAGTATCCAAGCGTGTTTGCCGCGATACAGGTTAGCCCGCATTTTCTTAAGCCATCAGATGAGGATCTACGCGACGTGGCTCCATCTTCCATTGATATCGAATTTTCTTCTTTTTTGCTTGACGAAATTGCCCCTAACAATATCAAATATGGCCTCTGTAACTTGTATATTGAGCACAATTCATTCCCAGACATTTTTTCCAGAGAGCTTTTCTCTCTCCTAGAATAATGTCGAGCACCTCATGTGCGTGTGGGTGCCTGGGCCTATGCAGGACTGACATCTGTTGTGTGGCTATGCATGCATGGGCAGCTTGCGGGCCTGGGCTTGGTGCTGCTTGCCTCGGCTGGGCATGTGCAGCATCCCATGGCTGTGCGGCAGAGGCTTGCTTGTTGCATGGTGTGCGCGGGCTATGCATGCATGGCCCTTGAGCTGCGACATGTGGCCTTGCCAAGGTCGTGCTTGCATGGCCATGTGGTCTTGGCTGCTGTGGCAGTGCTTGCATGGCCTACAGCCAGGTGCTGCTATGTGGCATGCCACCTCATCCGTGGGTCCCACCCATATTTCTCTCCTCCTTTCTCTCTCTTTTCTTTCTCTCTCTTCAATTTGCTCTCTTCTGAAGATGCCACGACTCTAGAAACATTGCCATAGCATTAGTGAGGCACATTGACATTCTCTCTCTTCATTTTCTTTTTGTATCTTTGCCACATCATCAAAAACACTGCCACCCTATTAGTGGGACACACTGACATTCTCTCTCATCAAACTTGCCCCATCTGCCAACAATTATAATACAAAGTCCAACATGATATTCCCAGTAAGTGAAATGTCCAAAAGAAGATATTATCACCGGCGGACTTCAAAGATGATGGTGCTGGAGTTCTTCGCGTGGGATTCTTGAGTTCAAACAGATGAAAATTACAAACTTTGCAAACAAAAAAAAAAAAAAAAAAAGTTTTATCGTTTTAAATTAAAAAAATTAAAAAAGATATTTTCTAGTTTTAAAGGTATAAATGATCATATTTCTCATCATCAAATGGGCTTAGAAAGGTTATTTTGAAAAATAAGGGAAGTGATTGACGTTACATGCTAAGTTGAGAGTGATTGATTTAATGGTATCTCTCTGCGGATGGAGGAAATTTTACCTATATAAATTTATACTTTAGCCTGCTTAAGAACTATAAACCTAGAATTTATTGGGATAGAGGTGCTGAGCTATTAATAAATGGATGAATGTTTGTGCTGTGTTTTAATCCTGTTTGATTCTTCAGGGACAGGGAAAGACAGGTTTCATAGAATTTACAATTAAAGAAATGCTAGACTAGCACAAACGATTTTGTGGAAGAACCGGAACTGAGATGGAATTTGCAGGTATTGTACTTGAACAGTTTTTTGCCGACACCAACGTAATTTGCAGGTATTGTGGCTGAAGATGATTCAGCAACAGTTTTTTGACGAAGGTTTCTAGGTTTCTTAGATTTAGAAAGGGTATGATCGAGGACAAACCACTTGGAGCCGTGGACGTTGAGGTAGAGGAAGTGCTGGTGCAGTTAAGGCCATCACGCATAGAGAAGAAGACTGGCTATTGGAGGAAAAAAACAAAGGATTCCATTATACATGAGTATCCCGATCCCAACGGGATACAATCAATGTTGAGCGAAGAAATCTGCTACAGCTCTATAGTCTGAGTAAAGAAAACGCGACGAAAAGAATCAGGAAAGATTGAAGATTGAGTGCTCTGACGGCTTGCTGCCGACTGGATCGAGATGTGGATTAGTGGTTCCGACCGGAAACCGCATTGCACGACGATTGGTTGTAGGTGGCGAATTTGCCATTGGTGAGGAGAATGCAGAATAGTTAGATGTCGGAAGTTGCAGGGAACCTAAAACCAAACAATAACTCCGCTCTCACACGTCTCCTCTCTCTTACCTTGCCGCGATCGTGATATGGTCTCCTCCACCAATAATCTTTCCTTTTACCACACAGACCTCCTTTTGACATTTAATTTACCACACGAATCATTCTTGGACATTTAGTATGGTACACGGATCTCCCTTTGACTTTGACATTTAGTTTATGACACAAATTTTTTCATGACATTTTGTTTATTCATTAACAGATTATTGACAATTTTTTTTTAGGTAAATGAGAGATTATTGATATTCCTTGAAATGGTCAATTAGAGAGACCCGGATCCTCAATGAACAGGGCTCTTGTCATTTAGTCAGAGTATATTTTTTGTCTTATGGATTCAAATGAGACTATTAAAAAAACGAGATGAAGAGATCAAGAGAGACTAACCGGTTTAGTTTACTCCAATTTCTCAAACTCCAATTATGTTCCTAAACACGTTGATATGAAATTAACAACATTGGTTATAAATTATAGTCTTCTCTAATTAAAGAAGTAAGCAACGAAAGAAATATGGCAAGAGAAAAAAAAAAAAGAAGTGATAGTGAAACCAGGCAAAATGACCAAAAGAAAAAAAAAAAAAAAAAGTGATAGTGAAACCAGGCAAAATGACCAAAAGTTTACATTGATAACTTGATTGATTCCAAAAACAACAAATATAGAAACAATGTTGGTAATAAAAAAAAATCACATGTTTGTTTTTTCGGACCCATCCGATAACATTGGAACGACTATCTGAGCATCCAAAAATAAATAAATAATTAAATAAAATCTAAGAAGGCGTTTCCTTTTTGGAATCTCTACAAGTTAGAACTGAATGAACACAAAATCAAGAAGATCAACATATATACCTCAGTAAAATTGCAAATGGAGACAGAAATAACTCCAGCTCACTGAGCTATACATCTGGGCGGACAGAGAAATCAAATACGTAATTTATCGTGAATAGGCCTCAGTTGTTATAAGCAAGTATCACGCTGACAATGTTGGGTGGTTTTAACTTCATTTTTGTGTGAATGGTGATCTTATTATCTACTAGTTTATCTATTAGTTCATGAAAAATACATGTATGATATTACCTAATCTATAAATTTAATTTCTATAAAAAAAAATTCTAATTTTACCATACACATTATATACAAAATTCTATATACTACGTACATATGGCCCAAATCCTCGAGTTTTGGTCAATATTTCAGTTTTTGTGTGGAATCAACAGTTTCAGGAGGGCTTGCATGGGTTATAAGTTTAAGTAATTAGTATCAGATCGATTTATTCAACTGATTTGTGTCGATTTTGAATTTGACCAATCCTTGATCCGATCCCAGATACAATACTGTTTTAATATTATTATATATGATATTGTTCATGTGTTAACTTTCCATTGGATCTATACACTAATCAGATCTGAATCAGATTGATTATGGATAAGACCGATACCATGTCTGGTCCCTGGATTTAAATACTTGGCCAAAAGCGGTTAATGGTGTTAAGAAAAATGGGGTAAAAAATCATAACCATAAGATCCTCTGTAGTGAAGCCACCCGTTTAGTGAAGATCCTACCCACTCAAAGTGGATCGGCATGTTTCTCAAGGCAGTCAAAGTGCATCAACATATATGCCGATCCATTTTGAGTGGATATGATCCTCACTACAGCTCACTACAGGGGATCCTCACTACAGAGGATCCCAATCCCCTTGGCATCCCATTCAATCCCAATACTGAAATCAATAAATACATTAAAATGATATTTTATGCAACAAATTTTTATCCGCCCATGGTGATGAACTTTCATCACTCTAAAACATGATTGGTGATAAATGAGAATCTAGAATGGAGAAAGAGATTTGACAAAGCTTCTGTTTATTGTGTTCTTTCTACTGTGGGATCAGATCTTAATCCTATCCTTGACAATATGGGTAAGGATTTTTCTGGTAAACGTCCATTTAGGTTTGTAGCCATGTAGATAAGATACCATGATTTTCCAAGGATTGTTAACCACAGCTAGAATTTCCCTTATCTCCCTTCTAAGGGAAATTCTAAATAAAAAATTTCTTCATTGCAAGACCAAAATTTCCCTCATCTCCCTTCTGAGGGAAATTCTAAATAAAAAATTTCTTCATTGCAAGACCACAAATTCAGGAAGTGGAAGAAGGATGTTTTTGGAATTATCCAATCAAATATTTCCAAGCTTAGAAAGTATCTTGCAGATCTTCAAGACCTTCCTTCCTCGGCTTCTCTCAATATCAAGAAATAGATATACTTTGAGGAGGAATTATTAAGAGAAGAGATCATATGGAGACAGAAATCTCGAGTAAATTGACTAAATTATGGAGATATGAATGCAGGTTTTTTCCATGCCACCACCATCATTTAAAGAAGGAATCATAACAGGAATTTTCAACTTAAGACCGTTGATGGTATTTGGACGAAATCTGACTTGAAAATTTATGGGCTTTTTACATATTAATTTTCCAATATTTTTGGCTCAACTGGCGTTAATCAACATGCATTGTCATCGGCTCTTAAATTCATCCAACCAAAAGTTCAATTCGATTGGAATCAACACCTTTGCTCTATTCTAGATTTAGAGGAAATTAAGAAGGCACAATTATTGGGAATTGTCTCACATTACTAATGAGATTGGAATCATGTGGTCTTATATATGGAGAGTCCCTCCACTTGCTAGTTCAAACTTTTTGCGTTGAAACTTGACATGGTATCAGAGCTTCAGATTCCCTCTCATAATAACCCTAAAAAGATATGCACAAAAAGAATGGTCACCAAAGAGTGATGGTCACCAAATAAAATAGGGACTATATGCCCTCCTGGAAAGAGAGACGGTTTCCCAAAAACAGGGATTATATGTCTTCTGAAGAAGAGGGACCCCTTACTTTGCAAGGGACCAGTCACCTAAAAAAAAAAAAAAAAAAAGGTAAGTGTCATGTATTGCCACATATACACCACCTAACGGTGGGTTTACATGTGAGGGGGAATATTGGGAATTGTCTCATATTGTTAATGAGATTGGAATCCTGTGGTCTTATATATGTAGAGTTCCTCCACTTATTAGTTTGAACTTTTGAGTTGAAAACTTGACAACTATTTTCAATGGCACTTCAAAGATCTTCAAGCCCTGATGGATTTCCTCCTTTATTCATTCAGAATTGTTGGTAGACTTCCAAAAATGAATTGATACATGTTGTGCAGAAAATTTTCACTTATCAAATTATGCCTCACGCTCTTAACAAGACATATATATGTCTCATCCCCAAAAAATGGACAGTTGGAAATGGTGGAGCATTTCAGAATCAGCCTACGCAATGCAAGTGCCAAACTTATTTATCAAATTATTGCTCTTCAATTACATCCATTCCTAGATGATATTATTTCCCCTTGTCAATCGACTTCCATCTCTAATAGGTTGATTTCTAATAATATCCTTATTGCCTATGAGGTTTTTCATTATATCAAAAAAAAAAAAAAAAAAAGTATGTGTTTTTTTTTTTTGGAAAAAAAAAAGTATGTTTATAGCTATAAAAATGGATATGCAAAAAGCCTATGATCGAATGGAGTGGCATTTCATCGAAGGCATTCTTTTGAAGCTTGGATTCAGCCCGTTTTATGTTAGATTGGTTATGCAATGCATTTCTTTTGTCACCTATACTCTTATCATCAATGGTGCAGAGAGGGGAGGTTTTACACCCACAAGAAACATTCGTCAAGGTGATCCATTTTCTCCATCCTTTTTCATCTTATACGGGCAAGCTCTCTCAGCCATTATACAAGATGCTAAAAAAAAACACCAAATCAATCGCATTGAGATTAAGAATCAGACTTCCCCTCTTATTCATCTCTTATTTTCAGATGATTGTCTCCTCTTTTCTTAGGCAAATATCTAAGAGATTTCAACTCTTAAAGATTGCCTCTTACTATATTGTAATGCCTCTGCACAGGTCATTAACCTCAAGAAATCTAACATTATTTTCAGCTAAAATATTCAGTCTCATTTCAAAAGATAGTTTTCAAATTCCTTATGGTGATGGTCCATTAAAAGATATGGGGTTTCCTACTGAATTTGATCATTCAAAAAAATCTCTTTTCATGGACTACTTGGAACGATCCAAAAAGAAATTAAGTGGATGGAAGGCATATCTCCTATCTCATGCTAGAAAGGAAATTTTGCTTAAATCTATCATTTTGTCAATGTCAAATTTCGCAGGTTCTCATTTTTTTTCTTCCCAAAAGTTATCATCAAGAAATGCGAAAAGCTGCAACAAAATTTCTTTAGAAGGACAACAATATTAAAAAAGAGAAGGGGGGGCCTTGACTTGAGAGATAAGTATCTTCAAAATAAGGCATTGTTAGCTAAGTTAGCATGGAGAATTTGGTCCAACCCGACCTCTAATTGGGTAAAAATCTTTAAATCTATATACTTTCCTCATTCTGATTTTCTTCATGCTACATTGGGATCAAATCCATCTTGGGTGTCGAGAAGTTTATTGGCTGGCCGTGATGTGCTTCAAGAGAGTCTTATCTAGAAAATTGGTATTGGTGAACATGTAGATATTTGGCAAGATAGGTGGATCCCACATTTAAAAGATTTCAAGATCAGATTTTTAAAGCCAACAAATACTAGTTATCATAAAGTCTTGGTTCTTATTGATTCGATCCAACGAGCTTTGAGGAAGGTTTACTTGTGATTTTATTTCAACATGATGAGGAGGAGGTCATCGAGAAAATTCAGATTTGTATTCTCCCCTCTATTGATCGTCTAATTTGGGATGGATCAAAAAATGGGGTTTTTTTTTTTCCTGTTAAATCAGTTTACCATTTATTGTCTAACAGATTGGAGGAGGAGGAATCCCTACACCCGTCTTCATCTGGTTTTCAGGATTGGAAACTTATTCCGTCTCATATTTGGAAGAAAATCTGGCATAGTCATACTTGGCCTAAAATCCAAGCTTTTATTTGGAAGGCATGTGCTCAAGGAGTTGCTTCGGGCGAAAGATTATCTAAGCGCCGTCTCCCATTGGACCTTTCGTGCAAAAGATGTAGTGCTCCTATGGAAACCATTGAACATATTTTATTATAGTCATACTTGGCCTAAAATCCAAGCTTTTATTTGGAAGGCATGTGCTCAAGGAGTTGCTTTGGGCGAAGGATTATCTAAGCGCCGTCTCCCATTGGACCTTTCGTGCAAAAGATGTAGTGCTCCTATGGAAACCATTGAACATATTTTATTTTCTTGTACTTTTCCTAGGGCGGTTTGATTTGGCTTTCTCTATCAACTAAAATGTCAAATTCATCGGATCCTTTCATTCCCCATTGGATTCAAGTTTGGACTTCCATTCCAAATCTTACTAAACAAGAAGCCTGTGATACCTTTGGTCTGTTTTGTTTTATATGCTGGTTCTTGTGGAAAACATGGAATGATTTAATCTTCGACTCGAAAGATTAATCTCTTACTAGTGTTGTTCTTCAAGTTGAAAGAGCTCATCAAGAATTTTTTGGTTTCAGACTTGGTACAACCCAAAGTCATCATTCCCAGCTCCCCCGAATAGTCCTATTTTTCCCATTACTGACCAGAAAGACACCAAATTCTCCTTTAGGTGCTTCAACTGCGGTATAGGCTTAATGATGAAAGGGATCGATTTCGTATGGGATCAAGCCTGTGACAATGCATTCAAGAGCATTAAGTCTTACAAGCACACATTAGGTTCTCAAGGGGGTCCTGAACCCACTATTTGGACTACTCCACCAGTTGGCTATACTAAAATTAATTCAGATGCAGTTTATCATGATGGCTCGACTTCAAAATAGTTTGGATTTATTTTTAGAGATTCTAATGGTTTTCCAATTTTTTTCTGTTTCTGACTCTGTCTTTCTCTTTAGCAAAAATGGGGGAATCGTTAGCTATTCGAACTGCTCTCCAAACTGCTCAGGATAAAAGAATTCAAAATATTATTGTGGAGTCAAACTATCTCGAAATTATCCAAAATCTCACAAATCAGAACTGGCCCGGTGATAGAGAAATTCAACCAATCATTGAGGATATTCATTATCTTGCATCCTTCTTTGTTTCATACTCTTTTCATCATATTCTAAGGGAAGCAAATGATTTTGCTCATACTCTTGCCAAAAAGACTATAACTAATACGGGGTTAGTTACATGGTATAATTCCTCTCCATGGTTCCAAGATCCTTGTTTGAAAGAGGCATTGGTGTGTACCCGTTCTTCTTTTCAATAAATTTTTGTTTTACCAAAAAAAAAAAAAAAAAGATGGGAATCTGGAAACAATTTGGGACATAATCAAGATCCATTGGCAGAGAACAAATCCCTTGATTACCTTCACCCACAATGAATATAAGACTTTCACTATATTTTATTCCACATTAATGTATACATGGCATAATTTGTTTGTCACATTATATATATATATATATATATATATATATATATATATATATATATATATATATATATATATATATATATATATATATATATATATATATATAACCCATCCCATGTATTGTAAGTCAATCCTCCTCAATTGAATGAAGACTTGACAATGGAACTTGAACCTTAAACAATATTGGACAGGAAGGTTCAGCACTTAAGAAATCGAGATGTTCACTACGTCAAGGTCATGTGGAGGAATCAGCACACTGAAAATCTATCATGGGAAGATGAGGAGTCTATGGAAAGAAGATACCCGGGGGTGGAGTTGTAAAACCCGCAGCCAGAAAACCTGGTCTAACTCGGATTTTCTTTTGTGCCAGGGTTTTCCACCGTAGCCAAACTTGACATAATGCCAGCTCAAGGACCAACGTGACAGGTATCCCTTTTAAAATCATTAGATTCCTTTCTAACTATATATTATATAATATATAGCTTTAAGGGGGAGCCGGTCGAGAATCCCGATAGTCCAGACACTGGTACCATCGACCGGTAAGGGCAAAACTATCCTAAACTCGGAACTAACACTTGGTTTCCCTTTAGAAGACTGTTTAGGATATTCCTAGGACCCATAGACGAATCTAGGAGGGGTCCACACCTATCCTAACTAAATTTAGAGTTAGAAAAAGAAGGGAGTCTCTCCCTAGATTCAAATTCTCGCTACTTGGCAACCACTTAGGAGTCCCCATTCAAAATAAGAATTTGACACCAATTGGGAAACCTGAGATGAATTAAAACCTTATCTTTCACCCTCCTCTGAGTACGTACGTATCAATCCCAAAAGTTTTGACGCATTCTCAAGAGGAAGGGAGAAAGGAGAAAAAGAAAGTGGAGCCTTGCAGCACTTGTATTGGTGAACTGTCGACGACGTACACCGTCGATCAACATTGATCAAGCCATATATCATCGATAAAACCCTAAATTACTGTAAACTTTAAATGAAAAACTTGATGTTCTAGTGAAGGATGTGAGTCTGATGTGACAAACACTCATCCTTCTTCAATAATAAAGTTAATGTAGGTTGTTAGAAGGGAGAACAGCCCTTCCTAATGAATGACCTAGTTTGAGCAATTGATTTCACACTTTATAAGATGGAAGATAGACCTAAGAGACACCCAATCACCAGACTATATCAAACCAGCAAGGAATGAATGGAATCATGAGAAGAAAGCCCAGTTTACTAACAAAAAAGTAACCATCGAGAGGAGGCGGTCTATACACCGGACTGTATGGTAAGGACCGGCATAGCGACTGACAAATCCCAGAAGGGTCTTAGAGAGTTAACCAGATGATGTCATTGTTGATACCCTGTACCGACCAATATATCGACCGACAAACGGCAGAAAGTCTAAATTTTCTACCGGACCATAAACCGCTTTATAGTGTAGGGATCGATATATCGACTGGTAAAGCCCAAACTTGTATAAATCAAAAGTAAATCAAGTAAGACTTTTAACTAATTATAATCCTACACCTTGTATAGGCCTAAGAGCACCTTGCAAATACGTGTTTTCTAGCTAAAACAATCTCAAACAAGTCATATCATGTGAGGAATAGAATCCCTGACTAATTTTGAAGTGTTTCTAATATATGATTATTATATCACATGCTTGCCGTGATAACATATCATCCAATAATTACTAGTGCATCCATTTGCATTATACTATGATTGTGATGTGAATGTGTGTGACTGTAAACTGATAGATAATGGTGAAATAGTCGAGGATCGCTGGATCCAACCTTTCATATGAGTACTGATTAGTATGTCACTCACCCTTAGCAGGATGACAGCATCCGGGGGGGGCAAAACGGATGGCCTAGAATTCCTGTTGGGTTTGGTGAGAGAGATACATCGGATGACATGTAGGATTTTGGTTAATGGCACTATCCTTGTATGCAACCCTGGCCAATAGGGGGTTGGGTACTGGTAGAGTAGAGTGATGAGGGGTAAGGGTCGGCAGTGTTGTTTGGAGCGTCACTGGCGGGACTTGCTGTCCAATCACCATTTTGAATGGGACGTCGTATAAGGGCACAGGGCTACTGAGTAGGCTGGTGAGTACCAAGTACTCCCATGCATAGAGGTTGTAGTCAGCCTCTGGGAGGTGTGATTAGGTCTTACCGTAGCACATGGCATACATGATACCTGACTATTGCATTGTTGTGTGTAATAATCCTGATCATGCATATTTGATTGTTTGCCTGTCTATTTCACACTAAGCTCATGTTGGAGAGCTGACCCTCGCGTACGCCATTCTTTTATATGATATTGTAGGTACTACAATTGCTAACTACTTGAATGCGCCAGCGAACACTCACTTAGCCCAGCTAGGAGGAGTACAGTATGAAGATGAAGCACACAATACAGACTGCGAGTGTGATGCCTGAGTCTTTGATCGATAGTTAACTTTAGGAAGAAGTTTTTGGACAATGAACCGTCTTTCTGTTTTAAGTACTCTTTAGATTATCTACTTATTTATAAAGCCTATAATTATTAGGGCACTGCTAAATGAAGTTTTGTTTTAATAAGTTATTTGGTGAATCTCGTTTGAGGAGGTGAACAATGGTAATGCTAGTATTAATTATCATTAGTGTGCTCACGGTATTTAGTACCTTCCGCTATTTATTATTCTGGATTATGTTTGTGGCATTGTGTTGGTGGAGGTCGGAATGTGTATGCACCGCTTATGAGGTCTTGGTGGGATCACATCCAAGCTAAGGTGTTGATCTAGTAGTATCCCAAACGAAAAATTTTTAGACTGATATTTTTAGGGTGTGACAATATCAGATATGGAAGGATACAGATCTGGATACCCTCTGCTTGGATTCAGATCGATGTAGATCAAATTCGGATTTTTGACCATCCGTTTACGCATTTGACTTATGTAATTGGTACTTTCTCCCCTATTGGATATGATTCGTTCTTAATTCATGTCTTTCAGTTGATTTAAATGCATGATTCTCTTTTTCTCATCCTATAGAACATATCAAATATTCAAAAACCTTAATTGAATATTTATTCAAATCGGATAGATTATGTTTACGGATTATTTGAATTTGGATCCAGATTCTCTTGACTGGATACAAATAACTCTACACAAATTTGGATACAAATCGAATTCGAATTTTCGACTATCCATTTATATCATGTGGCCTAATGGGGAGTTGAACTCACAATGGGAGTCGATCGAACTCCCTCTTTGGAGGCAATCCTAGGACATTAGACATTTGTTCCCTTATTTTGATCTCTTAATTTCATGTTAATTCTTAAGGAGTTAAATAGCATTGCCGACTGTCTATTTCGGAAGGTTTTATCGATTGTCGACAACAATATAACCCATTTCAATCTATGGCTATAGGATTAATGTTCCTTGCAATTTTGCACTCCAATGAATGCAGCAAGGGTGGCCAATCTGTAAGCTTTTGCATATTTGTTAAAGCAATGCTAGGAGGATCGCTAGGAGGATTGCAAAACAAATGAGCAAACAGATATATCATCTAATCCATGAGAGAAAGAGAGAGGAGGGGAAAGAGACTAGGGCAGCGGAGGTGTTCAGGACCGGCATTAATGAGGTTACGAAACCAATTCAGCCACAGAACTTGGCAAGAAAAACAGTGGCATTGGATTAGGATTCTGGGTTTTTAATCCATTGCATTCAAGTCTGATGCTGCAATCCTCGCTGCAATCTTTGTGGAGGACTTGACATCCATTGCAACTCATCTCATCTTTGCTGCTTCTGCTGCTGGAACTTAGTTTTTGGATTTCAGATTTACTCTTTTTGGTATACTTGTATATGGGATATATTATGGATATGTTTAGGTAAACATTGGATATTTCATTTGATAACAACAGTTTAATTTATATTATGATTACAATTTTGATGGCATCCAATTGTTTATGAGTATTATTGCTTCCGCTGATTCTTTCCTTGATTTATTTGGATATTGCATATGTAGACTATTATATGGTGGTTTATAGATCACATCAGATGTATGATCCTGGGTGGTTTAGGTCACCATTCAAGCATCCTGAGTATCACGCCTGTATCCAAAAATGGATCGTGACACTTCCTTTTTGCAAACATAAAGCATGAAAAACACAAACGAGCAACATATTAGAGAGAGAGAAACCACCTCATTACCCAAACCCCAACAGTCCTAAAAAATCAACTCCCTGATAGTCGCTACTGAGCAAGTTGGAATCGTTGATATGGGTAAAGATAGTGATCCTGGTATTTCACTGGTAAAATCTCTATCAGACAACTAGAGTTTCTCTTATGCAAAGGAAGTTTTGGTATTGTCAGGTGAGTATTCATCTGTAAGGCAGCAATTTCTGGGGATATATTGGGTTTACAGTTGAGGTGAGTAGATCGGCCAACAGCTCCTGCTTGCGGAGCTTGTGTTGACAATGTTGCAGAAACATCTGGCGACTCTGCTTGGAAAAAATATCGGGCTTTTGAAGCTCGACTGGCAAAGCCCGAAATCAGGTCAGTCCAATTATTAAACATTCCAGGCTTAGGCCCGGACTGATTATCAAAGGAGTATTCATGGTGCAAGGGAATAGTACGACTGAACCAACTAAATGATCTGAATATACCTTCAAAACAATACAATTTAAAACTAAAAACCTAAAACAGTAAGATATCTCTTATTCTCTTTCATTTCTTGGCAAACTCTTGATTCTTCACTAGAACCCTTACTCCCTTTGTAGATCTAAGCGGGTTTGCCTAGTTTAAACAGGAAACAAAACAAGTTCAGATCGATACGTTAATCCAACAAGCAGACCCTGGTTACACTAATGACTCCCCATAATAATTATAATAATTTTTAATATATTGAAAAATGAAAAAGGATCGATAATAGACCAACAAGCGATCGATAGTAGACTGATAAGGGACCAATTAGAGATTGATATGGAACGATAATAGACCAACTAGATAAGCACGAGAGAGCTCATGTTGTGGTGAGTGAGGACACCGTCGGAGGGCTGTGTGCCAGCTTGCTAGGTAATTGTATAATTTCTAAACCTCATCCCTATGATGCATGTACGCTGTGGATCCACATCGTCTCTTGTTGGGGAATCAACAGGAGACTCGGCTGAGTGCCTTTGGATTGCGACATGTGGTGCACAATCAATCCGTTGTTG
Organism: Protea cynaroides; assembly: GCA_028583415.1. Classification (NCBI taxonomy): domain Eukaryota; kingdom Viridiplantae; phylum Streptophyta; class Magnoliopsida; order Proteales; family Proteaceae; genus Protea; species Protea cynaroides. Next base: position 65,209,449 of record CM053265.1, read on the forward strand.
CATCTAAACCCGAATCAGGAGAGTGAATGGTGAACCGATATCATGTGAAAATATATCAATTTTGAGTCTCTGCGCCTGCGAAACGAACTCGTTTCCTAAAGGATCGAATTCATTTTCTCCTCTCCGTCTGCAACTCAACTCCCACGAAGTATCTCTGCAAATCTGTTATACCTAGGATCTGCGAATCGTCTTCCCCAAAGTATCTCTGCAACTCATCAATCACGGCTGGAATGGAATCATAGTCATCCCCTTGTCTCCCACGCCTCGTAGTCATCACTGGAACAATGATTCTTTTGATCCTGGTCATCCCCTTGTCTCCCACGCCTCTGCGACCCATCGTCTTCCCCGATAGAGGTATAGTGATAAGAATGCTACAGTATGAGTTTGTCTCTTCTAGATATGCTCTGCAACTACTGTACAGCAGGGTCCATCCTAACATCCGTATTTCGGTGCTTGGGATCTCCATAAGGAATACAATCGGTTATGTTTGCTTCAGTTGGTGTCAGCTTATCATTTCTTAGGGTGTTCAAGGCGAATAATACAGCCCCTATGAGGCCCTGGATATATTCAGAAGGCTTTGGACATCCTGGGGTTCCCCGAACACCATTACTGCTATTATGAATTTCCACCCAATTTTCACTGGTTTTGAGTTATAATTCCCAGTTTTAAGGTCCAATTCCAATCTTTACCGGTCCAATGATCTGATCTGAGTTCAAAAAGACAAATAGAAAGAGCACCAAAAGGAAGAACTGTTTCAGAGGAAATGAAGAAGGTGAAATGAAAGGGTTTTTTTACCCTTATTTAATTGAATATCGTGAAAACACAAAAGCCCATATACACTGTATGAATCAATTACAAAATCCAGGCAAAGAAGGAAACCCAAATCCCCTTCTTCCAAGAGAACATCATGAAAGCCTAGAAACACTGTATAAATCACTTTCAAAAACCAGACGAAAAAGCAAACCCAAGCTTCATTTTATCTTCAATGCAGAAATTGAAGAAACAGCAAAATCCTTCGAAAACTCCTTCGACGGGCTGGGGAAACTTTTAGATGAACGAAAACTCCTTGGACGGGCTGGAGATCCGAGAGAGAGTTGCAATTGCAAAATCCTGTTTTGCAGAGGGAGTTGTTGCAGATTCAAAAGGAATCTGACTCAAAATGGATATATTTTCACATGATATCAGTTCACCATTCAGTCTCCTACTTCGGGTATAGATGCAACGTCGGATTAATTGTGCACCACGTGTGATTCCCCAACTGGAGACGATGTGAATCCGTACACTGTAGTGTGGACTGCCATTGTATCCGATGCAAGCACTCTGTGACACCCATAGCGGAGAGAACTGCTTATTCAAGCCAAATATTTTGTATTTGTTCAAGTTCTTTCAAATATTTTCTACAAATCATTGAAAAGAAAAAGAAAAAAAAAATAAATGAGGAAAAAGATAGCAAATTCAAATGACTGTCAAACCGTGTTCGATATCACTTATTGGATCATTCAAACCTTATGTCTTGTTTTTGAAAAATGATCCAACTGCTCAATTTTAGATACTTAAAAAAAAAAAAAAAAAAAAGGCCGGCTATTTGGATTTTCAAGAATACAGTTTGTTGATGCTTCTTGCTTTAATGCTAATGGTGTTGGCGTTGCTGTTTGAGGCGGCCTCTGCAACTTGTGTGGCCTCCCCTGACTCGGCCTCGGCCGCAGGTGCGGTCTCTCTTGAGTCTGCAAATCTGGATTGTTAATACTATATTTTGTCAGTTAATGGTGGAGCGACACTTGTCCCTGGATTTAGGGGCATCAGCATTATAACACGTGTCCCATCCATGGCATGAAAGTAATCAAATAAGTGGTATCTCAATCTAGTGGGGAACCCTTTCTTAATCGGCACATATGGCCTGAACTCAGTGGACCTGTACGTTGGCAACCACTCCCATGATAATTGTCAGATCACTATCCAACAGTGAACCATAGAAGGACAGTTGTCAATCGTTCTTCCACCTCATCAGGTATTTCAGACTACTCCAATCAGTTATACGCACCTATAAATACTTGCAAACATGAAGGTATATGGACGGATAACTTACATCCACACTTATGGGGTCAAATGAAACTATGACAAAAAAAAAAAAAAAAGTGGTATAGTTTTCTCCATTATCTCAAGCTTCAATTATGTTCTTGTGCACGTTAGCAAGAAATCGACAACATTGGTTCCAAATTGCAGTCTTTTCTAATTAAAGAATGAAAGGACAAAAAAAACAATAAAAAAAAAAAGGAAAAGGCAAGAGAATAAAAGTGATTGTAAAAGCATTATCTACCATATTTAAGGGAGCTTTTCATATAAAATACCTTTTATTTTTATATGAGGCTCCTAATTTCTTTTTACGAATCTCTCACCTCCAAGGCCAGTTATGCATGAGAGAGTTGTAAGTGATTAATGGGTAACAAATGAGAGATTTGTCCCTCAACCAATTACAAAATACTAGGGAAACAACCCTTAAGGTAGTAGGGCAGTTGACATTGGCTGCTTAACAAGTGGGATGACTGTTAGGGGTTGGATAACAAATAAGGGGTTAATTAATGCTAAACGTGCAAAATAAATTCATGCTTGGATGTTGATTTTTTTTTTTCATGACCCGCAACACCCGAAGGTGGGGCACCAAGGGGCAGGGGGAGGGGAGTGAGGAAATTCTGCTAATACGGATTTGGGCTTAGAGAAGTAAATGTATCGGATACGGATGGATACGGGACCCAATACCCTCTGCTCGGATTCTGATGCGGGTCGAATTAGGATTTTTTACTATCTGTTCACACATTTGACTTATGTAACCATATCTTTCTCCCCTATTGGATATGATTCATTCTTAATCCTTGTCTTTCATTTGTCTTATATGCGTGTTTCTCTTTTCCTCATCTTATAGAACCCTATCAAATATTCAAAACCTTTAATTGAATATTTATTTTTAGACCGTATAGATTATGTTATGTGTTATATGAATTCGGATCTGGATGCTCCTGACTGGATACAGATAACTCTAAACGAATTTGGTTGCAAATCGAATATGGATTTTTGACTATCCGTTTACATCATGTAGCTTGGAGGGGAGTCGAACTCATAATGAGTTTGTGTGGCCTAACGAGATTAGTATGGCTGTTCCTTTTCATATGAATGGGAAAGAAGAAGCAAGGCTTAGGAGTACATTAGAGCGAAAAAAACAAGCTGCGATAAAAGTTAGGAGCTTGGCTCTATCCTATTTTTCTTCAGGACTTACTGTGCGAGCTACAAGAGCGAACAACTTAAATAATGAAAAGAGCTTTCAAACAACTAAAGAGCTTTAATAACTGAAAGAGGGACTTGATGTAAGAAAAAGCCCTGAGACTGACATAACTTTCACTATCGGCCTCCTCATGCTGGGCAGCCGCCTTGTTTGGCAGATTCAAACCTTCAACTTAAGGCTAAGGCTACTGTGGATGAAGTGTCTTGTTTGCATTGAGTTTTTACGTACTCTCTGGGTAATTTCTTTTAGGTTTTTTATCGAATCCCAACCAAATAAAGATAAAAAAAAACTATATGCTCTATACAATGTAACACCGAATGTAAAGATCAAAAAGACAATATCATGCACTCGGTAGCGTTAGCAAAATTTTGCAGAAATAGCGTCACAAAGGAATTGCTGACCAATCAAATCCAGCAGAGCAATAAAAGAATTCAAGATTTAGTCTCGTCCACTGAGTCTGCTAATTAATGAACGAATTCATCTATGTAGGCGATTGTATATACTGGTAAAGAATAAATTTTAAATTAAAATTTAAAAAATATGAAATAGAAATTGGAATGGTGGCTGGTTCTGGTTCTGGCCTCTGTCCATTGATTGTTGAGGTATAACTGGCGAATTGATGGGCGGTGCTGCTGCAGTTGATATTGAGACATGCTGCAGTTGATATTGAGACAGGATCCAGATCCTCTCCAATATGTATGGAAATGAAAATAAGGCCAGTGATCACTTGATGAGCGTCACATGGTCTTCTTTCCATATCTGGATCCGTACGAGCAACACAAGCAATTTCTTCTTTCCTCTCTCTTATCCTTTGCGATTTCAATTTTGTAATCCTTACCTGCCACAGTAGCTCTTCATTGTCCGTTTTTATTCCTTCATGATCTCCTTCGTTGTCTTGATCATATCCATTTGAGTTCCTTGTCTCCCTCAATGTCCTTGCCATTACAATTTGCAATACAAGATTCAGTGAATATTACTAGGGTTATCGGAGAAGTAATCGGATGACATCGCCAGAAAACCAAGCGGTCAACAAAAGAGCGGGAGAAGACAATTATTTACACAGATAATCCAATAAAAAAGTAATAAAACCATAGAAACCCATCTCTGTACATAAGGGTGATATATGATTGTGACTCTTTAAGAGTTTTCTTAGTTTTCTGAAAGATCAAAAGTGATCTTATCAAGTTCAGAAAGGATATAAGATAACAATTCAAGCATAAAGTATTTGGCTGTCTTATGGTATACATAGATTAATGATATGGAAGTGCTTTTGCTTCTTATTCTTTCTTAATTTCTGCATCCGTGGGTAAAGTTGGGACAATGTATTATTATATGTGTTGGGACTGGAGAGATGAAGTTTTTTTCTTGGCATTAATTAAAGAAATTGACAGACTACATATATCATGGGAAAGATTGTTTGGCTTCGTAAGTCGTGTTAAATTTTAATCAACAATAGAAGATGAAGACCAACAACAATCTTCAAAAATTTACAGTGTTAAGTCGTATAATCCTTACTTTGCTTGATATCTATAACTCCATCACCCGCATTTCCCATGACCAAAGACAGGATTTGCATTCTCAGTTCACCACTATGGTTACAACAAAATATACCTTTTTATTTAACTGTAATTTATTTTTTCTTTAATTTATCTTTTTTTAAGAGAAATTTGATTGGGTTGTGTTCAAGAAATTAATTAAGACGAAATTGAGTTAGTCAAAACGGTGGTTATGAAGAATTTGAGAATCCAGCAAAAAGATGCTTAAAAATCATCTATGTAGAATATAGTCAAACCATAATTGAGTCCACCTCTTACATGCATTCCAACCTCGATGTTATAAAAGTAAAATTAAGGGTGTCAAAAATGGGCCCGGACCGGTAGCACGGACCGAGCCAGCCCGATATAACCCGAACCCAATCCGGACCGAACCTTAATGGACATGTTTCGGTCTCGGCTTGTAAAGCCCGACACCGTTTCAGTCCAAACCGAAATCAAACCGGACCAACCCGTTAAGAAGCCCGAACTAGCCCGAACCAATAATACCTAACCCAAACACCGGTAAGGTCCATTCGGGCCCAGTTTCTTAATTTTAATGGTTTTAAATTTTGATGGATTATATTACATTGTTATAGTTCACTTCTTGATCGAAAAAATTATATGAATCTATAGTTGAAAAGAGTATGTTAATTGTTACAATTTATTGAATTACATGCATATAGAAGGAATGATTCTAATTTTATAGATAGAAATAATAAAATAGGTTATATATCTTACATATAAAATAGGCCCGATAAGCTTGATAAGCCCGGTCCGGACCGAACCAACCCGAAATCACCTCAATAAGCCCAACCCGATAACAAACCGACACCGGACCAGCCCGATAGTTATTGTGTCCAGCGCAGCCCAACCCAGCCCGAACTCTTAATGGACATGTTTTGAGTTGGGCTTATAAAACCCGACACCGATTCAGCCCGGACCGAAACCGGCCCGGACCAGCCCGTTGACACCCTTAAGTAAAATAATACAACATTCATAGTGATTCCCCCTCAATGTTACATCCATTAGTAATATCCCAACTTATAATCTTTATTAAAAGTAAAAAAATATTCCCTGTTTGCAAGAGTAATGTATCTGGATCCATGTTTTATACTCCTCATGAAGTATATATATATCTGAAATGAAGAATATATATATATATATATATATATATATATATATATATATATATATATATATATATATATATATATATATATATATATATAACCGTAATTCAAGTTTCTCCTCTGGGCTTTGAATATTGAACTGAAAAAAAAAACTAACCAAACGAAGAATTCCGATCCAAATTCTAACACAAATAAACAATATCAATATAAGATTATTAAATAAAATAAAAAAATACCTGGTCGTAAACAATGGCGTTCTTTGGTTTGACTCTCCCGAGATGGTTCCGTCTTTTTATTACTTTTTGTTGGAATATCTAGTTGGTATAAATAATTGTATTCCCTTCTCTCTTTTTTTATCGCTTCAAAATTTTTTTGCCGAATCTTGTTTTGTAAATCGTAATGGGAGAGTACATTGATAGAGACAAGGGATGGGTTGGGAGCAGAAACAAGAAGGCTTCCAAGATATGAGATTTTTTTCTCTTCGCTTTTGGTTAAGGAGGAGACGGTAGTGGATGGGGATAACAAAATTGAAATCGTGAAAGAGGAAAGAAGAATATTGTAGTGTGTTGTTGCTTAGATGGGGAAAGGATCCATATTTATACTCCTTAAATGGTTACAGTCATTAGATGGGAGAAAGTACACGTGGTGCTCTAACGGCATTGGGTTTTTTCCCATTTGATACCAATAGGAGTGTCAAAGCCATAGAGTCCGCGTTTGATAAAGAAGGCAGGAAGAAAACTCAAGACAGAACTATCAGTGAAAACCATTTGGATTTGAAGTATTTCTTTATTTACACTGGCGAGTGTACTTATACTACTTTACATAAATGCCACATAGACCTAACGGACTAACCACTTAGCTAACAGATGTAACAAACAAAATACAAAGAGATCAAATATCTTAATCTGGACACGTGGACATTGTTATGTTCACATCCCCCCTCAAGCTGATGAAGACGAAGATCTTAATCCAAGCTTGCTAACTAGAAACGATGGTGGGCTATGGCCCAGTGCTTTAGTAAGTAGGTCCGCCAGTTGAAACTTAGAGCGAATGTGAAATGGACGAATTAAACCTCGTTGTATCTTCTCTCGGATGAAATGGCAATCCACTTCAATATGCTTCGTACACTCATGAAACACCGGATTGGCCGATATGTACAAAGTGGACTGATTGTCACAAAAGACCGATAAAAGAAAAGAATGCAGTAAGCCCAAGTCCATAAACAGGGATTTTAACCACGTAAGCTCACATGTCAACATAGCTAAAGACGATATTCAGCTTCAACCGATGACCTAGAAACCGTATGTTGTTTCTTTGTCTTCCAAGAGATGGCGTTGGTTCCAAAGAATAGAATATAACCAGTAGTAGAACGGCCTGTAAACAGACAACCAGCCCAGACGGAGTCACAATAACCTGAGGTAACCGGTGAAATATCATGTCGCATGTGGAGGCCAAAGGAAAGTGTACCCTTTAGATACCGAAGAACTCTAGTGGCAGCTTGAAGATGGGGCTCTCCTAGAGCGTGCATAAACTGACTTAACACTTGAACCGAGAAACAGATATCGGGCTATGATGTAATAGTCAAATATATAAGACGGCCCACTAGGCGTCGATAGGAAGTTGGATCCACTAGTAAGCTGCCAGATTCGTTATCCAATTTAAGATTTTGCTCCATAGGAAAGGAGCTAGGCTTGCACGTAAGAAGCCCGGAATTAGATAGTACATCAAGTGTATATTTTTTTTGGGACAGAAAAATACCCTCATTTGTCCGAATAACCTCTACACCAAGAAAGTAGGTTAACAGACCAAGATTCGTGAGATGAAAAGTTGCATGCATATAGGCCTTGTGGTAGCAATTTGACATTGGACCCAATGATGATAGTATAATCCACATAGACTAAAATAGCCGTAAAAATATGCCAATTTTGAAAAGTAAATAATGAAGTATCAGCTAGTGATTGGACAAAGCCCACATGCAACAGCGCATCAACAAACTTTTTATTCCATTGGCGGGGGGCCTGTTTGAGCTCATATAACGATTTGTGAATGTGACAAACAAGACCAGATAACTGGGCTTCCATTGGGCTTGTAACCAGGTGGAACTATCATGTAGACCTCTTGCTCAAGATCTCTATGGAGGAAAGCGTTCTTAACATCCAGCTGATAGAGGGACCAATGCTTGTATGTGGCTAAGGTGATAAGGCACTGAACTGTAGTTAGCTTAGCTACAGGGGCAAACGTCTCATAATAGTCTAGGCCTTCCAATTGGTTGTAACCCTTGACAACCAATCGGGCTTTACAACGTTCAATGGTACCATCAGCATGTCTTTTTATTTTAAAACCCCATTTACACCCAATAGCCCATTTTCCCGAGGATAGATGAACTATAAACCAAGTCGAATTCTCAAGTAAAGCATTCATTTCAGCATCCATGGCCTTTTGCCATTGAGGATGTTTACTAGCCTGACTAAATGTACTCGATTTAGATTCATCACATAAATTGGAGAGAAGAATTTTGTAAGAATCATTATCAAAAAAAGGATAAGTGAGCTTGAATGGGATAAGATATACCTGTTCCCATGGAAGAGGAGTCTGACATGGGTTGCAAAGTAACAGTTGTACAAACATAGTCACGTAAACGAATAGACGGAACAGTAACTCTAGTAAGGCTGTTTCTGCAAGTACCATTTTCACAAGGTCCTAGGATGGATGGTAGAGTGGAGTCAGCGCTAACTTTCAACAATTTTGTCTTCATGCTGCACAAGTTTAAAATTGAATAAATTATGAAAAAAAAAATTCAACTGCATGGTGTGAAGCTGAGAATGAGCAGCGTTGTTTTAAGCTATGGTATTTCTCCATGACCATTGATGTCTCTTAAGGTGTCAGCTCGATTTGCACTCTGAGTCTCTGACTGACGTTACTGTTTAACTTTTTCCAAAATTAAAAGTTAGACTATTAGAGAGAGAAAAAGATGTTATGAAAAAGATAAAGTAAAAAGTTAAAAAAATGGGAGGGAAAAATGGGTGGGAAAAATTATAAATAAAAACAAACTTATATCAGTCTAATCGGTCCTTAGTCGTCTATAATCATTCGGGCTTTAATCAGTCAGTCCGGTCAGGCGACCATCAGTTTATACCCTTGCACCGTGAACGATCTATTAGTAATCGGTCCGGTCCTAAAACCGACACATTTATTAATTAATCTGGTTCAACGGTGCAGTTTTTAACCGGTCGGTCCGGCTCAGGGGACACGATGCGGTCTCAGGATTGACACCCTTAGGCCCGGTGGACTCAGAAGAAGAGTGATTGGACAGATCATAAGCAAAGTCATGAGATGCAGTAGACATACCTGGAATAGGAGACGGAATGGGCTCAGGAGTCAGCCCATGAGACTCTAGTGTAGACTCAGTAAGAGGGATTGGCAAGGCAATATCAAAAGCAAATTCATCAAAAGGTAACATATACTGACCAGGAGAGGATTTAAAAGGAAAAATCGATTCAAAAAATACCACATCCTTACTTGTAAAAACAAACTGTGAAGTAAGATCAAAGACTCTGTAACCTCATTGATTAAACAGATAACCAACAAATATACACGAAGAAGAACGAGAAGTGAACTTAGTTTTTTGAGGAGAGGAATTTCGAGCAAAACACAGAGAGACAAATGTCCGCAGATGAGTATAGGTCGTAGCAGTGTGAAACAAAGTCTCATATGGTAACTTACCAGACAGAACCGAAGTAGGGAGCCTGTTTATGAGATAACAGGCCATAAGTATGCATTCACCCCAAAACTTTAATGGCAAGTAAGCCTAAAAACGAAGAGCTCTGGCCACTTGTAATAGGTGATGATGTTTGCACTCTACCACTCCATTTTGTTGGGGAGTATAGACACATTAACTAGTGAGCCATGCCTAAAGAATGAAAGAAATTTTTTATAGAAATAGAAAGAAAATCCGACCCGTAGTCAATTCGAATGGACTTAACAGAAGCAGATAAATGAGTAGAAAATTGAGTATTAACAAGTTTTAAAAAATGGGAAAAAAATGCGAAATGCTTCTAATTTATATTTCATGAGATATACCCATGTACAACGAGAACAATCATCTACAATTGTTAAGAAGTAATGACATCCAGTGATTGAGGCCATAGAATATGGGCCCCAAATATCACAATGGAGTAATTCAAAAAGAACAGATGACTTATTGGCATACGACACAAAAGGTAACCTAGTCTGCTTTGCTAATGGACATACAGTGCACTGATGAAACTGTGAAGGAATAGTGGGAATATGGACAGAATGTGGGGAGGGGTGACCTAACCTTGAATGCCACAGTTCAGCCGAGACAGAAAGAGCGGCAGGTGCAGTCGTCGATTCATAGTAGTAAAGACCGTTACAGAGCAAACACACCCCAATCGCCAACCTCATGAACAAGTCCTGAAATACACTAAACGAAGAAAAAAGTGTCACTGTGCAGTGTAGAGACAAAGTCAGTTTACTTACAGATAAAAAATTGAAAGCAAATTTGGGAGCATAGAAAACTTCCTGTAATTCCAGAGTTGGTGAAAGCTGATGAGTACCAAGATGAGAGATGGGATAAGTGGTCCCATTAGGTAATGTAACCGGGGGATGAACAGAGGAAGGCGAAAGAGAAGCAGGTGGAACAGGGGAAAAATGGTGCGATGCACCAGAATAAATAACCCAGGAGTTGGGTTGTCAGACATGAGTACTGAGACATATAGGAGTACATGCAAAATTTACATTCGAAGGTGTGTTCAAGAATGACATAAGTTGCTGATATTGAGCAGGCGTCAGGGGAGGCATAAGGGAGCTAGTGTCCAACTAATGCAAAGGAGCTGATAGTGTACTTGTCTATGGAAGTGCAACAAAGGTAGATGAAAGAGCTAAAATAGTTTGTGATGAGAATCCAAAGTCCATTTCTGATGCTAGATGCGACTGAATAGAAGCAAGCTTATTTCCCCGAAATGGTCAACGGACAAAACCTTGCGGGAAACCATGTAATTCATAGCACGTATCCTTGACATATCACAATTTGTGACAATGAATGCAGAAAGGCCTTCTACAGAAATCTGGCACTCGACCAGAGTTATTGGACGACTAGGAATATGGTAAACCACCTTGATTCACAGCACAGACAACACTTTTTGGATTAACCTGTTGATTGAAGAGACCGTGATGTCGTTCTTCCTGAAGAACCATAGAATATGCTTTATTGATTGTAGGCAACGGCTCCATAACCAGAATCTGAGAGTGAACAGTATTGAACACATCATGGAGACCCATCAAGAACTGATATACATGCTCTGAGTGTACCAAATCCAGAAGCTTGGGCATACAACCACATGTACACTCAGGTATGACAAAATGACTGCCAAATTCATCCCAAAGAACTTTGAGAGCAGAAAAATACGTAGAGACGGACATTGTATCTTGATGCAGAAGAGAAATTTTCCACTTCAGCTCATATACTATGGGGACATTCCCCTGTGCATGCCTGCTCTCAAGATCCAGCTATGGAGATCTGGGAGAATCAGTATATAGAACACTTTCATGGAGGTCAGCAGAGAGGGTATTATAGATCCAAGCACGCACCATACTGTTGCACTGATCCCAGACTATAGCCAACGATGGATCTTGAGGCCTTGGACATCCTCCATCAACAAATGTGAACTTGTTCTGGCACTCAAGGCGACACACATAGTACGCTTCCAAGAAGAATAATTGTTCGAAGTGAGAGGATGAGTAATTAACAAGAGACCTAGATTATCTGAAGGATACAACAACAAGGGAGAGCGAAATGAAATACTTGCAAAGGATGAAATATTCATCGAGGGATTTCCAGATAAAGACATAGCAGCAGATGAGATAGTTTCAGACGTATTTGCAGAAGTAGACATTAGACAACACAATCGAGAAAAATAAGAAATTTCAAGAAACTGGCAGAGATCATGAATGTGACAAAACCCTAGAAATTAGGAAATTTCAAGAAACCGCAGATAGCACAACATCAACAAAAAAAATTGGTGATGAGAAAGACAAAAACAATGGTACGTGAAATAGGAAGATGTGATGGAGATATCGAACAAAGAATAGATTAGAAGATCAAAGAAACTATCTTCAAGAAACACGGATCAAGAAAACTAGGATGAGCCTAAACAGAAAAAAAAATCTCACCGTAACAATTACACACTAGAGTTGCAATGTAAATCAGATGATGAAATCGACTTTGCACAGCAGAAAAACCTATTCAGATGAGCCTAAAATTGCTCTCATACCATGTCAAAGCCGTGGAGTCCGTATTTGATAAAGAAGACAAATAAAAACTCAAGACAAAACTATGAAAACCATCTGGATTTGAAGTATTTTTTTTATTTACACTGACGAGCGTACTTATACTACTTTACATAAATGCCACGTAGGCCTAACAAACTAACCACTTAGGTAATAGATGTAACAAACAAAATATATAGAGATTAAATATCTTAATCTGGACACATAGACATTGTTATGTTCACAAGGAGAGCATCTAGATTCCTATATGCCTATCATCCTAGACCTGTTATATCAGGAAAAAAAAATATAAATAAATAAATAGATACGATAATTTTTCTAATGCTCATTATCAGACTCCATCATTCACAATATTGTGAAACTGAGTTTTGGAGATGCCAAAACCACGAATGACAATCCTCCCATTGTTTCTGCAACAGATCTGTGGAAATGTGGGGTACAACCGCAAATCATCTCCAATTTATGTAGCCGCATATACTATATAATCATTAAAAAAAATAATTAAGATTTAAAGAAGATTAAAATAAAATCAAATAAAAAGAGGGGAAAACAAGGGTCTCGGATCAATGGGGAAAAAATATTTCATTGAATCTTTAGGACACATAATGAAGCCCAAACCTACAAGAAATGATGTAATTTAATAAAAACCTCACTCCTAATACTTTAGAAAATATAATATACAGTTATTAGATAGAAAAATAATTTATTCGCTTACAATTTAGTTTCATCCAATATCTTAGCTATTGAACCATAAAGGAGTAAAATTGTTAAGCCATCAGAAATGTTAAAAAGATGTACTCATTGATTTGGCAAACCCAATTTTATAAGACAGTCACAATTCATTTAGCAAAAACTTAGTGTTTGTATGTGAACACAACAAAAACATGTATTCATAAGATAATGGTGAGATCAGAGTCACAAAACAATACATTAGAATCACAAAATTAGTTTGAACCAGAAATCGTTATTTCTTTTATTCATGAAATTCTAGATATTGTTTAGGATAGGGTGCATTTTTAATTGTGCAAATTAAATATTCCACAGGAGAAACATGGGTATTTAGCATAGGCCCGACATAGCCAAGCCCATGAAGACATAGGGTGCAAGAATATAAAACATAGGCCCGGTCCAATGCCTTTTTATTCTGTCAGCATATATTATTTATGGGAGTGACTTTTTCGAAATGCAAGTGTAGGGGAATCTCTTATGCCACATCAATGGGGGCGAAAGAAACAGTATCCAATAAGAGCCCATATGGTCAGGAAGAAAAAATATATAAAAGAGAAGAGAGAAATATATATCAAAATATGAGAGATCGTTGAAAGAAATCCCCCCATGGCCTTGTGGAGGTTATCATTCTATTATTAAAAATAATATATATATATATATATATATATATATATATATATATATATATATATATATATATTTGTTTTGAATTTTTTATATAATTTATCTCTTATTTCCTCTTTCTCCTTCGTCTCTTTCAAACTTATCCCTCCTTATACCTATCTCTCTCACATCTCTTTATTTTGTTTTTCAGTTCGAAAGAAAACGTAGCCTTAATTTTCATCTCTCTTTCTCTCTTTCTCTCTCTCCCTAGGTACAACGTTTCAGGTATTGGATCGTCCAGGCCAATCCTGTGCAGCAAAGCTTGTCAGTATGGTTGGCAAAAACTGATCCCATTAAGGTAAGGCATATTCAAGGAATTGGGGACCAATCCTAGATCTTAATTCGGATCACGATCCCTTATAGCGTTTTATAGATGTGATCAGATTGGCCTGGGCGGCCGATCCTATGCAACAAAAGTGTCAGTATGGTTGGCAACGGTCAATTCCCATAGGGGTGATCAGTATGGTTGGCAACGGTCAATTCCCATAGGGGTGAGGCATATTCATTCGGAGAATTGGGGACCAGTCCCAGATCCCGATTCCGGATCTCGATCAGGATCAGGATCGGCCACCCTTACCTAATCATGTGCACTGCCTAGTCTAGTTAAACGTACGTTTCCTATTTCTGTCCACATCACCCCCTCGTACGTCGTAATTTTAATGTTTTGGATTTATTATATTCAAAATATTATTTTATTATTTTTCAAGTGGATTGAAGAGGTATATCTATTCTTAATAGGTATCTTTATAAGAAGTGTTGAAGGGGTGTGTCTCTTCCTAATATACACATTTCCAAGAGGTGTTGAAGGGACTTGTCTCTTTCTAATAGGCACCTAAATGACTAACATGTGTGACTATTGGTGACATATCTAAATGGTCAATAGATAGGTCTATTTGTAGAGACATGATATTTGGACACATTCTTTGGAGACAACCATTGGTGGTGTCTTTTTTTCTTTTATATATATAGAGAGAAGGTTTAGCCCATATCACAAGATCACAACAAGATATAATTTGGTTTTGACAATCTCATCAGTGTTCATTTGATATTTACCTATTGAGCATGGCCTTTTGAATCTCTGAGTAAACTGTGAAAGTAAGTGCAACATTTTTTGGTTTTTGAGGGTTGTTTTATTTTGGAAATCGATTCGCATAGAACCCGATTTGCATCATAGGAGGCGATAACGATTTTAAGAAGAATAATTTTACCTATGGTTTTGATATATATATATATATATATAAAGCTTTCTATTGATCATTCACAATAGAAGGTAATCTGTTTAAATTACACACATCAACCAACCATGACTAGTGAGCGGCCAAAGGACCTGCTCAACACAGGACATAGCCTTTCTTGCCAAGACGTGAGCCACAACATTGACGTTTATTGGTATATACTCAAAAGTAATACATAAATTAGAACCAGTGACCAAAGATACAATCTCTTTTAAAATATCAGCCAGGTAAGGATCAGCCACTTTTGTTTTCCTTTGAAGCATTTGTATCACTTCAAGATTATCAGATTCCACAGTAACATTGATAAAACCAGCTTGTATTATCTGCAACAATCTAGCCTTAATCATCGAAGCTTCCCCAATGGAAACCGAGAGAAAGGAACCAAGTTTAGAAACAGCAAAAAGAGGAGTGCCATGATCATCACGCACTACATAGCCCAGCCCATGTCTAACGTGGTGTTGCCTCCATGCTACATTAGCATTCAGTTTAACATTTCCTGGCCTAGGAGGAGTCCAACAAACCTGATTTGAAGAAACAGATGAAAGGGACTGAGAAGGACAAAACAGACCTGTAGCTTGTGCATATTCTTAGAAAACCTTTGAAGCTCGCAAAATTGCCACCTCCAGTTTGTGAACCTGTTGATTGAAGTAAAGATCATTTTGCATCTTCCACAATGTCCAAAACATGAAAGCCACATAAGAAAACACCTGCTCTCCAAGAGACTTAAAGGTTTTATCAATCTTGAGAACTTGTTGGAGCCATTGAGAAACAGTAAATGTTGGATCAAGAGGAATTCGTAACCCAAATGGTGAACCTAACCAAACTGCTTTAGGAAAGGGGCAGTGAAGAAAGATATGGTCAATTGACTCCTCATCTGATCCACATCTTCGACATATATTATCCATAGTTCAGAAATTCGGTCGAAATTTCGGATTTCAGCCGAAACCTCTCGGTTTTGATCAAATCCGAAACAAACCATGATGCCGGTACCTTTTTTACATAAATTCGGTCCGAATTTATAGTTTCGGCTAGAATTTTGGTCCAAAATCTTGATTCGACTGATATTTGAACGAAACCGATTTGAATAAATACAAACCATAAAAAGTTTTTAACTATTTTAATTTATGAGCTAGGCCCATTACTGACGTTAGTCACTTTTTTTCCTTTTTGGTAAAAGTGACGTCAGTCACACCACCCAATCTAATAGTGTATTATGCTTTCTCAACTATCTATTTTATAGCATTTTGTCTTCTTTCAATGGACTAAAAAACTAAAAGAAATGTTTATTACCAAGTTTTCCTTCTTATAATATTATGATTTTTTTTCAATTCTATAAAAGTATCCATGTGGGACTAAAAACTATAAGGGTGTTTTTTGTATTTTTGTTCTTCCTTCCATTGAGTTAAAGGTTCATGTGGGACTAAAAGGAGAAAAATAATATTAAATACAAACAAGATAGACACGTGTCTCTATCTTAACAGAATCTCTCTCTTAGTCTCTCGATCTGTTGATCCGAAACAATATTTTTTTTTTACCATGTTTCACCGAAATTTGAGCCGAAATCATCAAAATTTTGGTTTTTGGCCTGACCGAAACCCGGCACGAAACCGAAATTACGATCCTTGATATTATCCACAGGAACTTGTTTTCTCCTCAAATTGTCACAGGTAGCTAGACCTTGGGCACAACATGTAAGATCCGCACTCCATAAACCCGGTCTAAACCTTGGTTTCATGTCGTAGCAAGTCTTCCGATCATCACCAGGCCAGACGGGACGAGCGGATGACAAACAGGTACGAAATCGGACCAAAGACGGTCAATTTATCATTATTTTATGTTGACCGGTCGATGGTACCGGTCATGGTACCGGTCGACCGGTGTAGTCTGCGCAGCAGACTACTGTGATCCGAAAATCAGATTCTGTGGGTCTCACTTTCCTAAAGCCTAATCCTAGGACCTTCCTAATCCTAATAGACTTTCCTAAACCCTAATCCTAGCCTATATAAACACCTTTAAACCTCTCAAATCCTTTCCATTGATCCTCACAAACCCTAGAGAGGAGAAGGAGATTGGAAAAGGAGAAGGAGCTAGGAAGAAGAAGAAAGTGTCGCCATTGCCGTTCGACGAAGCTCACCTTACGCCAGTCGACGGTAAGTGTTTTAATCATTCTTCTTACTCTATGACTCTAGGATAGTTGTATGGTTGGATCAATACCATGCAAAGCAGGTATTGATCTAAAACCCTAATTGGCCATTAAACCCTAATTTGCTGTCAAACCCTAGATTCGAGTTCTAGGATGAATATCATCGAAACTAGACTTGAATGAGTTGGAAACAACTCTAAATCAAAGCTCAGACTTAGAATGGATAGGAGAAACCCTGGAAACCATGGTCAATGATCGACGACAGTCGAAAAACCTAAAGTATGGTCTTCCGGAGACATACCGGTCGACCATATCGGTTGCTAGTTTTCCCACAGAGCTGCGATCGGTATGTTGTGACCGGTCAGCTCTGAAAGGCTGGTTTTGGAACCCTGTTGGTTTTTCGACCAACGTGAAACCCTAAGAACTATTCTAATGGAACCCTAATATTATGTAGGACTTTGTGATATCACGTTTGGATCTTGCGACGTGAAGCAAGCTATCAAACGAGCGTCAGATAAGGGAATCTGACCTAAACCCTAATAATTAATGGACAGTAAATCATTGTTAATAACCCTGAATATATATGATGTGATGCTTGTGCATATTCACATGTCATCTTTTATTTTCAGTTATTATTATTGTTCATGCATGATAGGATGTAATTGTTAGGCATGTGATTGTTTTTGTTGGTGTGTGGAGTGGGAAGGACATGGGGCCTGGGATCATTCCTTACACTGGCACCTTTTGTAGTATTCTATCTTGGCATGCTTGGTACGGGTGGGGTATCAGGGGAAGGTCATGGCACTGTGGTCTATGTCATGTTGACGCTGACTTGGCCATGATGATGTGGCACGATGGTCTCCGATATGGGCGCTGGTCTGGCCATGATGCTTTAGCTCTATCTTTATACCGTAGGGAGTTATGTTGGGATAGGGTCTACCTGCGTATTGTTCTGTCTTAGTATGCTTGATGCGGATAGGGTATCAGGGGGAGGTGAGGTATTGTGGTCTCTAGTCCGGCCTACACGCTCTAGCTCTATCTCTATGCCGTAGTCAGCGGTACTGGGATAGAGCCTACATTGATGACATATAGGATTGGTTAGTTGCGAGTCCAGTTTGTAAGTCCTAGCCAATAGGGGCTTATGTATTGGTATGGATAGGGTATCAAGGGAGGTGCGGGTATACCTTAGGTTTATCTCTATTGCATGTTGGGTGCATGTGGGTCGGTGGTGGTGTGATCTACTGTGTGATGCCACACACTCGTGTATAGAGGTGAGGCGGCCTCCGAACTTTTCTATAGCACATTGCAAACTTAAACCAGACTACAACATAAAATGATTGTTACTCATGCATAATATTGTGAAATTGTCTGATTGTCTTACTGAGCTAAGTTGTGAGCTCACCCTTTGTACGTACATTATTTTTAGATGTTGATGCAGGTTACACGGTGGATGACTATATGAACGTGCCGGCGTATGGTGGCTTGGCTGCTCTGGATGTACAGGCAGGAGAGGACAAGCATGACGCTACATGCGAGTGTTCTTTCTGCGTGTACCTTTGATTGGATTTTTATTTATTTTTATTTTATTCAGTTGGATTAAAGTGATGTAAAGATATTTATCTTATATTTGGAATTTTGAATAACTGGTTATGTTATTTAAATTTATCAATAGATACTCAGTTCACTTATTTAAAGACTTCCATTGTATTTATTTATATTCTGATTGTGGTTATGTGCAATGGTTTGTATGAGTGGACACGGTCTTATCGAGATCCTGGTGTGAACCGTTGGTTCAATGATGGTTCACTCACACCATTCTGGTTGGTTCAGAATTGGGGTGTGACACAACATTTCCACAGGAGATGTCTTACTTTAGGCAGAGTTCTACTACCCCAAATTTTCCTCCGAAGAAAAGAAGGCACCTGCTGCCAGGATGGGGAAGATGAAGAAGGCAAAGCCATAACAACAGTAAGCTTATCTCTAGTTAACATATTATATGCACTTTTAACTGAATAAATCCTATTTTTAGATTCCTTCCAAAACAGTGTATCATGCAAAGAGCAAGAGCTTAAAGAAATCTTACTAATGGCCTCCACTTCAACAGTAAACAACGAGTATAAAAGATCCATTCTCTAGCTATGAGTCCTGTGGTTAATAAGATCCGAGACCAAATATATATTAGCATGAGATGGTTTGGCAAATAATACACAATTCTCAACAAAATGAGGAATCCATTTGCAAAAATTCACGCTCCTCTAAAATACTACGTCAAATCCAAGAGGGCTTATGCCTTAAAGAAGCATTTAAAAAATCTACATGAGGATAATATGTAGCCTTGAGCAAGTGAATCCAAACTGCCTCAGGATGCTGTCATACCTTCCATGCTAATTTGCCTCATAAGGCTTGGTTGTGAAGTAGCGGATCTCTTAAGCCAAGGCTTCCTTTGTATTTAGGAAAGCATAGTTTATCCCATGATAGCAAATGTATTGGATGGTTATGTGTACCAGTATTCCAAAAGAAATTGGTTGCTTTGCTTTTTAGAGATTGAAGTAAAGCTTTAGGCAGTTTGAAATGCGAGCCTATGTAATTGAATTTAGGAAGAATAATTGCTTTTAAAAGAGTTTCCTTACTAGCTTATGATAAACATGAAGCTTTCCACATCTGCATTTTGGAAGTGATGTTATCCAAGTGTTGCTTGAAGAGTTGAGTCTTTGAACCTCCAAAGTTGACTGGTGCACCCAAGTATTCAACTGGCCCCGATCCATAGGATATCTTGAGCATTTTAGAAATCCGTCTACAAATTTTAACCGGCGTATTAGGACTAAATGTTAAGCACGATTTATGCAAGTTAATTTTTTGTCTAGAAACATTGCAATATAGGATCAAACATTCTTTTAAACAATACACTTCATGAGGTTTAACTTGCAAAAACAACAAACAATCATCAGTGAATAATAGATGAGACAATGGGGTAGCTCTCCCTTTTACACTGATACCTCTAATCAAATTTTGTTGTTGTTTGCTGCAAAATGCATGACAAAGTATGTGCACATAGAATAAAAATAATAAATGATAATGGGTCACCTTGTCGAATTCCACGCGTAGGAACAAATATACCACGTTCAGCTCCATTAATAATTAAAGTATAAGTTACAGTTCTAATGCAAACTATAACAAGTTTGACCCAGGTCTCAGCAAACCCCATTTTATGCAGAAGAGCCTCAATAAAACCACAATCCATTCTATCATATGACTTCTACATATCGAGTTTAAGGGCCAAATAATAGGTTTTCGATTTCCTTTGATTGTAAATATAATGGAATACCTCATGAGCCTGAATGATATTATCAGAAATGGTTCGATCATGTATAAAGGCTGATTGATCAAAAACAACAAGTTCATCAAGATATGGGGTCAACCTGATCACCATAATTTTGGTCATAACTTCCCTAGGAAAGATACACCAGCGAATAGGCCTAAAATGGTCCGATGACTTAGGCTGTAAAACCTTAGGTATTAAGCATAAATAAGTCCTATTATGATCAGCCTGCATGTCACACCCCGATTCTGGCTGAACCATAAGTGAGTGAACTGCCACTTGAACCAACGGTTCACATCAAGATCTCGATAAGATCGTATCTACTTATACAAACCATTGCACATAACCACAATTAGATTATAAATAAATACAATGGAAGTCTTAATATAAATGAACTGAGTATTCTATTGATACTTAAAAAAAATTATCCCAATTATTCAATAAACCAAAACATAAATGAAATATCTTTACATTGTTTATAATATCCCACTGAAATAAATAAAATAACTAAATCAATAATATCCCAGAGGTACACGCAGTAAGGGTACTCGCATGAAGCGTTATGCTCGTCCTCCCCTGCTTGCACTTTCAAAGCAGCAACACCTCCATACATCGGAGCATCCACATAGTCCTCCACAGTATAACCTGCATCAACATCTAAAAATAGTGTATACACAAGGGTGAGCTCAAAACTTAACGCAGTAAGAAAATCAGACAATGCAACAAGCAATATGTATGAGTAACATTCACATTTGGTCTGATTTGTAAGTTTGCAATGTGCTATCGAAAGGATTGGCGGCCATCGCACCTCTATATACGAGTGTGTGAATCCGCCCAATGGATCAAACACCACTGTCATCCCATATGCACCCACCATGGAATAGAGATACAGCTAAAATGTCTGGATCACACACCGTCAATACTTCCCTTGATACTCTACCCATACAAATACGTAAGCCCCTATTGGCGAGGGCTTGCAAACTGGGTTCGCAACTAATGAATCCTATATGTCATTACAATAAGCCCTATCCCAACACAGCTCCCTACGGCATAGAGATAAGGCTCGAGTCTAATGGTCAGGCCGGAGACCACAGTACCACGTCCTCCCCCTAATATCCTATCTGCACCAAGCATGCTAAGATAGCAGTGATACGAAAAGGTGTCAGTGTGAAGAATGATCCAAGACCCCAGGCCCTTTCCATTCCACACACCAACAAAAATAATTACATGCTTAACAATCACATCCTAGCATAGCGAGTATGCATGAACAATATAATAACTAAAAGTAAAGATGACATGTGAGTATGCACAAACAACATTCTATCGAACAATAATTATTAACAACGTTTTACTGTAATTAAGTTATTAGGGTTTAGGTCTGATTCTCTTACCTGACGCTTGATTGCTAGCTTGCTCCACGCCTCAAAGTCCAAACTTGATATCACAAGGTCCTACACGACATTAGGATTTAGTTAGAATTTGTTCCATGGGTTTTACGTTGGTCGAAAACCAACTGGGCTAAAAACCAACCCATTATGGACATAGCGATCATATATACTGGTCGCAAGTCATTCTACAGTGGCATGACTGGTATAGTCGACCGGACAGCCCTGGCAGGCTACCCGAGAGGTACCGATCGCATATACTGGTCGCACATTGTGCCACCGGTAAGGTCGACCGGTATGCCTCTGGAAGACCACCAACTTGGTGTTCGTCTTTCGTCGATCATCCATTATGGCTTCTAGGGTTCCTCCTATGCATTCTAGGCATGAACAACGTTTTAGGGTTTGTTTTATCTTCTATTCAAGTCCTACGTTCTAAAAAACCGTAGTTTAGCATTCAATCTAGGGTTTCTCAACTGAATTAGGGTTTAACGGTAATTTAAGGTTTTAGATCAATACCTAGCCTTGCATGGTATTGATCAGTCATCCCCAATACTTAGCTTAGAGAAAAGTTCAGGCACTTACTGTTGGTTCACGAGCTATGGTGTTCTTCGTCCAACGGAGGCTCCTTCCAACCTTTCTTAGCTTATTCTCCTCTTCAGATCTCCTTCTCCTCTTTAGGGTTTGTGAGAATCAATCAAAGAGGTTTAAGGAGGTTTAAAAATAGGCTAAGATGGAGTTTAGGAAGTTTTCCTACATTAAGAAAGTCTCTAAGATTGAAATTTGGCAAGCGGGACCCACAGAGATCTACTTTCGGATCTAACTAGTCAGACATACCGGTCGACCGGTATGTAGACCAATATCATGAGACCGGCATAATATTATTTCTCTATTTTGGTCCGTTTTCGTACCTGATTGTCATTCGCTCGTCCCGTCTGGTCCGGTTATGATTGAAAGACCTGTTACGACATGAAATAGAGGTTTAGATCGGGCTTATGGAGTGTGGGTCTTACAACTCTCCCACCCTTAAAAGAAATTTCATCCCCGCAATTTGCATGTAGATCTCACACTGCAAGTATCCATG
The DNA here is from genome assembly GCA_028583415.1 of Protea cynaroides. NCBI lineage: Eukaryota > Viridiplantae > Streptophyta > Magnoliopsida > Proteales > Proteaceae > Protea > Protea cynaroides. The sequence continues at coordinate 65,232,255 of CM053265.1, forward strand.
GAGAAAAAATTCTGCACAAACTTGATAATATCCGCTTTGGTAACATCCCAAAAATGATGGAAAAAATGTAGTGGAAAACCATTTGGACCAGGGCTCTTCATGGGTGCACAATAGAAAATGGTTTGTTGAATTTCCTTTGGGTCTGGCACAGTAGTAAGATGAGCGTTTATTTCAGATGTAACCACAAGATTCACTTATTGAAGAACTTCCAGTAGAGCCACTTGAGATATACCTTCAAATGAAAAAGCCTTAGTAAAGTGATCAGTAAAAGCTGCATATATATGACACTCAGAAGTAGTCCATTGCCCATAAGGCAATTGAAGTTGAAGGATTTGATTTCTGATTTCTGTGTTTTCTTTAGATAGCTGTGGCATGAAAAAGCAGTATTAGCATCCCCAGCATTTAACCAGTCCACCCGTGCTTTTTGTTTCCACATTAATTGTTCTTTAACTAACTCTTCTTCTAACTGCTTCAAAATATCTATTTCTTGAGCTTGATTCCATGATGAAGGAGGTTGAGACTGAATTTTCTGCTTTAAGGTATTAATATTGGTATGAATATTACCAAACACCTCCTTCCAAAGTTTCAACTACTCTTTTATATTATGAATTTTATACAATAAAGCCTCATCAACCTGAGTCAGAGACTGAGTAGAATTCCAAGAATGGTTAATAATTTTAGGGCAATCCAGATGTTGAGACCACATCATCTCATATTGGTAGCGTGTCGAATGCACCAATTAAATATTTTTTTACTGACCTAATTAATAAACTGTAAATAGGATAAGCAAAGGTCGATCCCACAGAGAATGAATTGATTAAAATTTATATTCTATTCAAACTAAATATATTAATTAATGCTAAGTAAACACAATAACGAAAGGGGGTTTTGGTTATTTAAATCAAATTAAAAGTAAACAGACAAAATTTAAATAGAAAAATAATTAGATGAGAATATTCAGTTATTGGTTCAATATCCACCCATACATGCAATGAGCAAAATTAATCACAACGTTAATCTTTTTCTTCCAATCAGAATTAAAGACCCTGGATAACAATAAGCTCTGTTACCCGAGTTTTTCCTTAAGTACCTCAACTGAAACAAGCTCTTCAGAGAGATCTAACCATTGAACAACATTGAATAAGCTCTCAATGTTTAATTCAATGGCAGCATTAAGAGGGTGAAAAATAAATCAATCTAAACAACAATCATACACAAGCGGAGATTATTTAACTTAGGTTATATTATTCACAATGATGAGACGAAAACTTGGACATAATCATCTACCATTGTTTGCTACTTGTGATTAGAACCAGGACGATTACGTATCACAAATTCTAAATCTAGCAATTAATATTAATCTAACCAATTCAACAGGTCATTACTGAATTATTCAGACAAATATAATAATTAAAGAGAAAATAATAACATAAGAAATTCCAATAAAAGAGAGAAGAAAAACAACGTTATTGAATAGAGATTACACCATTGACATGAGTTTGAGCTTTAAAATCCGCTTGAACTGAATGAGAAAATTAGCTAGACATTACAATCCTTTGAGAGACAGAAAAAATTCCAGCAAAAGAAAGAGAGAGAGATAGAGAGAGATTTTTTTATCTTAACACTAGTGCTCTCTATATAAAACATGACAATCATTTGTAACTTATAACTCCTTCTTTGTGTAGGATTCATTCTTCATGTAGGAGTTCTTCTCTATTTAGAATTCTAAAATTGTAGAGTCTTCTTTTCTTCTTTGGAGTCTTCTATTGTAGGTTTAGATTTCCTAACTTGATTAGGAGACTCTTTATGGAATTTAAATCTACCGTTAAATGTTTTAATCAGATCAGAGGACTACTTCAATTCGAATTCGGTCAGATTTTTGTGTCAGACTTTAAAGTCACGTTTGAAAACCTAAACGAACTCGGATTTTTCTTCATAATATCATTCCAAAAAGGTTGAGACATCCTCTACAACTTTACTGAAGATAACTTTTCAATTCTGAAACTCCTTCCATGTCAAAAACCTGCATATAACTCAAAAAGTCAATATTAAGAATGTTGGAATTTTTCTATCTTTTAGCAATTAATTCACAAAGTCTCTAAAATATGTCAAATTAATAAAATTCATAATATTCAGTTCAATAAGATATAAAACACATTAAAAAGCATAATATAAAAGAAATAAAAATATAAAAATCACACACTTATCACATATCTAAAAAGCCATTGGCCCCATTGAGAGATACCCTTGGAATTTACAAGGATGGGATTATGGTCTGACCCAATCGCAGGTTGCACTAAGACCATAGCATTGTCAAATTGAGTACGCCATGAAGCATTTGCAAAGGCCTTGTCAAGTTTAATTCTAATATTACTCGTACCTTGTCGGCAGTTTATCCAAGTAAAAAACTGGCCCTTTCGATGGAAGCTCCAAAAAATGGCATGCATCCACCATTGTCCGAAATGGGAGATAATCCCTGCTATGAGTAAGCTGTCCACCCACTTTCTCCTGCCAGGACATAAAAGAGTTAAAATCTCTAATAGCTAACCACATGTCCTGCCTATGATCTGCTAATTGAATAAGTTTATCCCAAACAGCTTGACGTTGGGATTTTATTGGGTCCCCATAAACACATGTAAGAAAGAATTTAAGGTGAGAAGTGTAACATAACAATCTATAATTCGGTTGGAAGTATAGAGAATATCCACCTGCAAAGGAGATTTCCAGAGAAGAATTAATCCACCTTCAGTTTGCCGCTGCTCTAGGACGATGTAATAAGAATATTTGGACCGTTTAAATAAGGACTGCACTTTAGAATATTTAAGTCGAGCTTCCATGAGAAAAACAATATCAGGTTGTTCTGATCGGAGGAGGGAAAATAAAGCATGAAATATCAAAGACCTCCCCAATTTTTGATAGTTCTAACTGAGCACCTTCATTGTTGCCCGTGTGGCTGATTCTCCCCAGCCACCACGGGACCAAACGTTAAAAAATAGCCTTGTGAAGACGAAGATTCAGCTTCTAGGCAATCAAATTGTCGTGCTCATTTAGCTCTTGATTGAAATGAAAGGGCCGAAGGTTCTGCTTGCTCTGTCAATGGAATTGCAATAGCCAATGGTTGGGGAGATGAGGATGAAGAGTGCATTTCTATGGGAGGCCTAGGATGGGCAGATGCACATGGAAAAACTGGTGAATGAGATGGATAATTGAGGCGTGATGAAAGGGAAGCAATAGATAGAGTCATTTCTGAAAGCTTGGAGGCTAGATTTAATATCACAGAAGCCAATGCTGGGTTAGTTGACAAATACTCTATGATTTTGGCCTTCTGGGTTTCAGTTAAAGGAATTGAGGTGGCCTGACTATGGACATGCATGGCGCCAAACTAGGCCAGAGGTGTTGATGGGCCTTGGTGGATAAAATTAACATCCATTTATGAGTTAAGGGGGTTACTCTCTGGATCCGAATCGTCTCCTCCCTGTACTTTAGGGAGGAGGGAGACTCCCTTGTCGGATGGCCGACACATGGCTCTCGGAAAAATCCTAACTCCACGTCCGAGCCGACAGCCCCTGTCGGCTCGGCTTATCGGCTGGGTGTCGGCTTGGACGTGGGGCTCGGATTTTCCTGAGAGTCACGTGTAGGCCATCCGACGGGGGCGTCTCCCTCCTCCCTGAAGTACAAGGAGGAGACGATTTGAATCCTTGTTTTCCTCATAAGAAGTAAGAGGAGAAGGGTCCATCGTATGTGTACCTGTATAGTCAACAATAGTAGACTGGACAGCAACTTGTGTAGAAGGCTCATCAGAGGGGAAAAAGTGGAAAGTTGCCTTGGAAGTCTCTGGAGTTAGCACAGTTGAACGGGAATCTTGTATGCCAGAACTTGACCTGCATGATGACAGCAATTGAATAGCAGAGCTAGCATCTGCGGATCTCAGAGAAGGGAAGCGGCAAGCCTAATCTAAAAGCCTTTTTGGTGGACCAATAGTTCTTAGATCAGAAGAAAATCAGCATGTCGGCATTTGAGGGCAGGTTGAGACTTCCGCACACCAGTGCTTCTGTAAATGCACCTTACAGGACTCATAAAACAGATTGCACCGTTCATAAGCATGGCCAACCACACAACAGAAATAGCAGAATTGGGGCAATCTTTCATATTTCAAGATGATAGGGGAAGAGTGTTTTCTCCTTTTAATGGTAAATGATGGCTTCAGCGGTGATGCAAGTCGCCAAGAAATGCGAGCTCGCACAAAACAAACCCTCTTCCCCGCTGTGTTCCCATCCATTAACATCACATTTGTAGCATCTCCTACTTTCGCAACCAGTTTGGGTATCATATTAATAGTGAGAAGATCAGAGGGGATACCGTAGAGTTGAACCCATATAGGAAACTGATCAAATCTCCAACTTCGAACATCATTCCAGTGCTCCAAGATGATAAGATGCCCCGCCACCGACCATGGAGACTGATTTAGGACATTAATTAAATCTACGTCATGTGAAAATCGAAAGGAATACAAATCATAACCCAATAATGAAGCAGTAACCTCACATTTGGTATCCCAGGTAGCCGGTAAGGCTTCAAGCACTGATTGACGTCGAATGACCTTTTGAGAAGTCGTTGCTTGGTTGCATGGGCGTGTTAACGTAGTAGTTTGATTGCTGGGCGCGTGAGGCGCTCATGGAGTTGTTTGTTAGGTTAGGGCTTTTCTACGCTGGGTTGATTCTCCAATCCATGTGTTTGGTCTAGTTGCTTGGACAAAAATCTCGGCCGAGTCATTTGTTAGGATTGGGAGACGTAAATAAGAAGAAAACACAAAGAATTAACGTGGTTCAGCACCCCATAGTGGGATACCTACGTCCACCAGAGATAAGAGAAATTCTTTATTCCCAAGAAACTTCTACAGCTCTCTACCTGACAGGCTTAGCTCATCTGTCAGTCTTACAGCGCCTTCAGCTCTCCACTGTCAGAAGAGAATCCTCTGACAGCTCTTATAGTCTTACCTAGGTTTTCCCACACAGAGACAATTTATAAGGAAACCTAGAAATCCTAATCCCACCACAATTATAAGTTTACCCGGTACATGTCATAGACTCATACCCTAATACAAATACTACCCTTATAATTGCAGGACCCCACAGAATATAAGACATCAACCCAACATCATTAATAGGGAGGGGCGAGCGAGCGAAGCCTTCAATGTTGGAGACTTTGTGACTTTACCCACCAATGTTAGGTGCAGTGGAAGATCCACCGAGGGTTCATCCTCGTTTGCAACTTCAAAGATATCTTCAGTCAGGAATGCCGACTATGTGCCTAAGGACCCAATGAGAGTCGGAGATATAGGAGAATCGTGACCTGACGGTGGTGGCGATTCAGATTCGCCTGGTGGCTATGGTATAGACATAGACTAAGTTAAAAGCAAAGAAACCAGATTAAGGAAAAACAATAGTGAAGATGAAATTCTAGGGCAAATCCGAACAAGAAATAAAGCAATGTTAGAGCACTGTAGATCCCAAGTCAATAAAGCACAAGAGAAAAAGCAACACGCCAAAACGCGGACATTCACAACACGCCAAAAATTATTTTAATACTTACCTAACTTTCTCGACTTTCTCTCTCCCCCTCTTCCCCTCCCAATTTGTTCCTAACTTTCTGCTCCTCCCCTCCCAGTTGTCAAACCGTTTGAAAACTGAATTGGACAATCTTGGATAGTTCTTGGAGGAGTTTGAAGAGCCCACTGGAAAAAAAAAAAAACTGGAAAGAGACTAACACTATTAATGGGTATGCCTTTTATCGGCTTTAACTAACTTGGACAGTTTACCCAGTGCTTGGCTGCCCGATCCATAATGGTACTGAATAGGGTATCAATGGGTTGGGTCAGTCTGATTTCTATTTGGGTCGATTTGGTTTCTATCCTAGACACTCAAGCACAGTTATAGTCCAATAAGAAACTTTCATTTTGGTCCGATTGAGTTTGGTTGTTTATCTGATGGCTTAATAGCTCTTATCAGTCCGGTTTGGGTTGGTGCTAGCACCGGCACTGGTTCGATTGGTCTTGGTACCACAAGTGCTATTGCACATGGTACAATAGATAATGACTCTCACAGTACATTTTTCACTCGCTTCTTTCTCGGAATGCTTCTGTTTTCTTGCCATCGTAAATTTTTGGACAGTCTTGGAAACTTCTTGGAGAAGTCTGAATAACCCACCGAAAGTTACAGGAAAAAAAAAATTTCTGGAAAGAGACTTAACTCTATCAACGGGTATGCCTTTTATCGGCTTGAACTACATTGGACATTTTACACGATGCCCAGCTACCTAATCCATAGTGAAACAAAGTAGGGTGTCCATAGGTTGGGAAGGTCTGATTCCTATTTAGGCACATTCAACATTGGTCCTATACACTCAAGCCCAATTATAGTCCATAGGAAAACTTTTATTTCGGTCCGATTGAGTTAGATTTTTTATCCAACTAGTTTTATTGCTCTTACCGGTCTGGTTTTTGGTTGGCACTGGTGCGGCTGCTCGGTTCTATTGGTGTTATTACACATGGTACAATAGATGCCGACTCCATGGAATGGAGTTGAATAATTTCGAGGTACATTTATTGACTCTCGCCTCTTTTTCGGGATGCCTCTGTTTTCTTGCCATCATAAATTCTTAGACGGGACAGTTCTTGGAGGAGTTTGAATCATAGTTAGTAAAAACGGGATTGGGAAAAAGTAAAAAAAAAAAATAAAAAAAAAAAAAATAAAGGGCACAGAATGGAATTTAAATGGTGCAAAACAAGAATGATACAATCAAACATTTTGATAATGGTAAAAAAACTAAAATGGACTGCACGGGTTTTAAACAAATCAGATATTATACAATACATTGAAAAAATGGCAATATATTCCCATAATTTGAAGAGTTATACCTAAATCAATGTGAACACATGACATTTATGATGTGTTAAGTCATAAAACAGTGAGAATTCTCATCATCAGTCAAATATTTAATTGATGTTTTATGTTTATCCAAGACTCCAAACATGAACCCAGAGAGAGAGAGAGAGAGAGAGAGAGAGAGAGAGAGAGAGAGAGAGATAGATCTATGTTGGCCTACAATATACATTTGTTATGGCTCACAACCCACAGCCCACCCTAACGAATAATAAAGTAATGAGTTTAGAAATAATTATACATGAGGAAGTGGACAGTCTTTAATCCCACATCAGTTATATATAGAAGGCAATAAGAGTATTAAATGATGTGGGATTAATTGACTCATTACTGATGAAAGATGCAGGCAAAAATATGGATACGGTATGGTATGGTAGGCATAATTATACATATTTTAAACTGCAAAGCCTCAAGTATGGAGTATTTTATCGTATTTGTTAAGTCAACGTTAATACAGTGTACTAAACGGTACGCCTTTGAAACGCCTTTTTAACTAACAGAGGTTTGAACACCCTACCCAAAGTTGTAGAAAAAAAAAAAAACTGGAAAGGGACTAACTCAATAGCGGGTATGCCTTTTATCAGCTAGAACTAACTTGGGCAGTTTACCTGGTAGCCAACTGCCCGATCCATAATGAAACAGAGTAGGGTATCAATGGGTTGAGTCAGTTTGATTTCTATTTGGATCAATTCCGTTTAAGTCCTAGACACTCAAGTCCAATTATAGTCCAATAGGAAAGCTTTCATTTCAGTTCGATTGGGTTTGGTTTTTTATCCGACTGGCATAATGACTCTTATCGATCCAGTTTTTGGTTGGCACTGGTGCGGATGGTCTCGGTTTCACTGGTGCTATTGCACCTGGTACAATAAATGGCAACTCCATGGAATGGAATTGCATAATTCTAGAGTACATTTTCCACTGGCTTCGTTCTCGAAATGCCTGTGTTTTCTTGTCTTGGTAAATTCTTGGACAGTCTTGGACAGTTCTAGGAGGAGTTTGAATAGTCTCCCTAAAGTTGCAGAAAAGTAAATAAAAAATAAACTGGGAAGAGGGTAACTCTATTAGCGAGTGTGTCTTTTATCTGATTGAACTTGCTTGGGCAGTTTACCCGCTGCCCGATTCATAGTGAACTGAGTAGGGTGTCAATGGGTTAGGTCGGTCTGATTTATATTTGGGTCAATTCGGTTTCATTCCTGTACAATCAAGCCCAATTATAGTCCAAAAAAGAACTTTCATTTCGGTCCAATTGGATTTAGGTTTTATTCGACTGGTTTAATGGCTTCTATTGGTCCAGTTTTGATTGGCACTGGCACTGGCACCGGCGATAGAGCGGCTGGTCTAGGTTCCACTGGTGCTATTGTACATGGTACGATAGATGGCGATTCTATGGAATATGGAGTCGCATAATTTTAGAGGAAACTTTTTCACTCGCTTCTTTCGCAGAATGCCTCCTTTTTCTTAGCCTTGGACAGACCTTGGAGGAGTTTGAATAGTCCACCGAAAGTTGCAGGAAAAAAAACTACAAAGAGATTAACTCAATTAGTGCTGCCTTTTATTGACTTGAACTAACTTGGGCTGTTTACCCGGTGGCTGGCTGCCCGATCCATTGTAAATGGGAGGGTGTCAATGTGTTGGATCGGTCAGATTTATATTTTGGTCGATTCGGTTTCAGTCCTATACACGCAAGCCCTATAACGGTCTAATAAGAAAACTTTCATTTTGGTCCAATTGGTTTTGGTTTTTCATCTGACTGGTTTAATGGTTCTTATCGGTCAGATTTTTTGTTGGTGTTGATGCCGGTGCTGGGGCGGTGGTCTCGGCTATGGCAACTCCATAGAATGGAGTCGCATAATTTCATAGTACATTTTTTCACTCGCTTCTTTCTTGAAATGCCTTTGTTTTCTTGCCATCGTAAATTTTTGGATAGTCTTGGACAGTTCATGGAGGAGTTTGAACAGCCCACAAAATGTAGTTAAAAAACAAAATTGGAAAGAGACCAACTCTATTAGTGGATATGCCTTTTATCGGTTTGAACTAACCTAGGCAATTTTCCTAGTGCCCAGCTGTCTGTTCCATCGTGAAACTGATATGTGTTGGGTTGGTCTGATTTCTATTTGGGTCGATTTGGTTTCAATCCAATACACTCAAGTCCAATTATAGTCCAATAAGAAAACTTTCAATTCGATCCGGTTGGGTTTGGTTTTTTTATCCGACTGATTTAATGGCTCTTATTGGTCCGGTTTTGTGTTTGCACTAGCACCGGTGTTGGTGCGGTTGATTTTGTTTCCACTGGTGCTCTATTGCACCTAGTACAATAGATGGCCACTCCATGAAATGGAGTCCAATAGTTTCAGTCTTTACTTTTTCACTCACTTCTTTCTTAAAATGCCTTTGGTTTTTTGCTATTGTAAATTCTTGGACAGTTCTTGGAGGAGTTTGAACAGGTCACCGAAAGTTGCATTAAAAAATCCGAAAGAGACTATTAGTGGGTGTGCCTTTTATTGGCTTGAACTAACTTGGGCAGTTTATCCTGTGCCCGGCTGTTCGATCCATAGTGAAAAGTAGGGTGTCAATGGGGTTGGATCGGTCTGATTTCTATTTGGGTTGATTCAGTTTGGTCCTATGCACTCAAGCCCAATTTTAGTCCAGTAAGAAAACTTGAATTTCGATCCGATTGGGTTTGTTTTTTTATCCGACTTGCCTAATGACTCTTCTCGGTCTGATTTTTAGTTGCCATTGTTGCAGCTTGTCTTGGTTCCACTGGTGCTATTGCACCTGGTACAGTAGATAGTGATTCTAGAGTCTAGAGTACATTTTTTTTCACACATTTCTTTCTTGAAATGCCTCTGTTTCCTTGCCATCATAAATTCTTGAACAGTCTTGGATAGTTCATAGAGGAGTTTGAACAGCCCACCGAAAGTTGCAGGAAAAAAAAAACTGGTAAGAGACTATCTGTATTAAACGAATATACCTTTTATCGGCTTGAACTAACTTGGGCAGTTTACCTAGTGCCCGGCTACCTGATTCTTAGTGAAACTGAGGTGTCAATTGATTGGGTCTGTCTGATTTCTATTTGAATTGATTTAATTTCGGTCCTATACTCTCAAACCCAATTATAATTGAATAAGAAAATTTTCATTTCGGTTCAATTGGGTTTGGTTTCTTATCTGGCGTATGGTTCTTGTCATGTCATATCATCCTAACTTTACGTGATATCTATAACTCTATAACCGGCACTTCTCATGACCTATGAGACTATTTGCATTCTCAGTTCACAACAAAATATATATTTTGATTTAACTATAATTTACTAAAAGATTATTAAAAAAAAATTATGGTCGTGATCAATAGGGTTGTTTGGTCCACCCATAAATGTGGTTTTCGTTGTTTTATTACTTTTTGGATTATCTAATTGGTATAAATAATTGTTTTCCTTCGCTCTTTTATTGATCGCTTGAAAATTTTTTGACGAATCTTATTTCATAAATCGTATGGCAGAGGACATTGAGGTTGACAAAGTACTCCAATGGATACGAAATGATACGGATGAACGGGTTGAGAGCAGAAACTAGAAGACTTCCATAGTTGCTGAGAACAGAAACAAGAAAACTTTCAAAGTTGCAGAGTCACTATGGTGGATGGGGATAACAAAATGGAAATGAAAAAGATTATGTTACTTGCACAGATTCAGATTTATACTTTTCAAATGGTTACCTTCATTAGATGGCAGGAAGGACACGTGATGCTCATCAAGCGGCATTGGTTTTCTTCCCGTACCGATTGAAAATCATCTCGATTCTGTCTTTGTCAATCATCCAAGACCTGTTAAATCAGGAGGAAAAAAAAAAAAAAAAAGATAGAATGCTGAATAACATATATAAAAGTGCTCATTGGCCGCTGAGTTTCCACATAGATACTAGTTTTTCTATTCCTCATTGTGGAAACCCATTGACAAGTGAGCATTTACGCAAACACAAACAAAAACAAAAACACAATTCTTATTCCGCATCTTTCTACCAATATCGCAAAAATTAGCAGAAAAATAATTCTTATTTCCCATTTACATTGCTACAGTCCATCAAATCAGGTATAAAACAGCAACAACAATATCAATAGTCATTCATACAAAGTTAAAATAGTCAATTAATTCTATAAAAGAAGATACGGGCCAAAGTAACAGACTTGCAAAAGGCAGCAGCAAATGGTGGACTCATTAAGACATAACAATGAAAGCAATACAGTAAAAATCCATAATGACTTTTTCAGGATTCATAGGAATTTTTTTTTTTTTTTTTGGTAAAAGATTCATAGGAGTTACTTATCCTTATTCGTATCACTTCCAGTGACTGACGCAAACCATCTATGTAGTCGCATATATTGAATAATGATATAAAAAAAATTAAAATTCAAAAAAGATTAAAAAAAATTAAAATTCAAAAAAAAAGTTAAAAAAAAAAAGGGAAAACAAGAGTCTCAACCGTCAGATCAATGAAAAAAAAATATTTCGTTGAATCTTTAGGAGATATGATAAAACCCAAAACTATAAGAAATGATATAATTTAATAAGAAACTAAGTCTTAAACTTTAGAAACTATAATATATAGTTTTTTGGATAGAAAAATAATTTGTTCACTTACAATTTAGTTTCATCCAATATCTTAGTTGTTGCACCATAAATGTGTAAAATTGATAAGCCATCGAAAATGTTAAAAGGATATATTCGTTGTTGATTTATCAAATCTAATTTTATAAGTCGACAGTCACAATTCATTTAGAAAAAACATAGTGGGGAGATCAGTAGAGAAAACATAGTGTTTTTATGTGAACACAACAAAAACATGTATTCATAAGGTAATGGTGACATTAAAATCACAAAACAATACATTAGAATCACAAGACTAGTTTGAACCAGAAATCCTCATTTTTTGTATTCATGAAATTCCGGATAATTCTTAGGATAGGGGTGCATTTTGAATTGTGCAAATTAAATATATTCTGTCAGCATATATTCTTTATGGGAGTGACTTTTTTGAAATGTGAGTGTAGGGGAATCTCTTACGCCACATCAATGGGGCGAGAGAAACAGTATCCAATAAGAGCCGATATGGTTAGGAAGAAAAAATATATATATATAAAGGACGAGAGAGAAATATAAAAAATATGAGAGATCGTTGAAAGGAATCTCCACACTGGCTTTGTGGAGATCATTTATAATTCATTATATGTGAACTATATTTTGTTTTGAATTTTTTATATAATTTATCCCATATTTCCTCTCTCTTTAGTCTGATTCAAACTTATCCCTCTCTATTCCTGTCGAATTCAAATCCTCTCCTTTCAGTACCACTGGGAGGACGGAGACATCCCATCGGATAGTCGACATGTGGTTCTTGGGAGAATCCGAGTCACACGTCTGAGCCGACACCCCCTGTAGGTTCAGCTTGTCGACTGGGTGTCGACTCGGACGTGTGACTCGGATTCTCTGGAGAGCTACGTGTCGGCCATCCAACGGACACGTCCCCGTCCTCCCTCATTTAGATGAATAGCTATAACGGCGTTTCCCAATAAACACCGCCACTGATCAATGTATGCCGGCGTTTTCAAAGAAACGCCGTTGTAGGAAGTATACAAGGCGGCATTTGCTATGAAACGCGGGCATAAGAAATGTACAAAGTAGCGTTTCCTAAGAAACACCGTCGTAGGGGTGTAAATAGCGGGGGTTTTTAAGAAACGCCGTTGTAGGATGGACGTAAGCGGCGGTTTCCAGGAATTGCCGCCGTAGGGTGTGTGCAAAGTGGTTGTGGGTCCTTTTAATTCCTGCTCCTTCTCTGCACCTTATTAGAATAGAATGGTACATTGCTGCATTTGTTTGGAAACGCAGCCATTGAGTTACGATATGATGAATTGTGGCAGCATTTGTTGGGAAACGCAGCCATGGAGTTTACAATAATATGGCGTTTGTCTTTCCAAACGCAGCTTTTCACTAGGTAGGTGGCGACGTTTCCTAGCAATCGTAGGCATCGATATGTACATAGGGATCGAATACCCACAAACCCTTTACTTTTCACTTCGTGCCTTAATCGATTCTCATCTTCCCTCTCTTCGTCTATATTTCTAGCTTGCCCTGACTGAATCTCTTTTTCTCAATCTCTCTTTCACTATCCCGTTCTCTCAATTTGTTCAAGCTCTAAACTCGTTAAACCATAAAAACACATTATGAGAGAGAGAGAGAGAGAGAGAGAGAGAGAGAGAGAGAGAGAGAAAACCTAGATTTTGTTTTCTCTGTTTATCTTGTAAGCAAAGAAGAATCGTAATCTTTTCAATCTGAAAGTGTCTGTGATCATGTAAGATTTCTCCTTCTCATGATTCTAAGTTTCGATTTTCATTATTTAGGATTCCATACAAACTTTTGGGAGCTATTGGCGGAGATTTATCTATGTTACTTCACGTCAAAAACTAGGGTTCATTAGATGGAACCATATGGTTTTCTTGTTAGCAATGATGCTAATTTTGTTTTGCATTGTAGAGACTCAGATTCAGTGTTGATAGTTCAAGCTTTGCTTTTGCGGAACTCTTGACTTGCTACGATGGTAAGACCAATCCTGTTCTTGGGTCTCTCTCTGTTTGTTGCGTGGTGCTTTTGCCCTCTTAGTTTCCTATTTCTAAGAGTAGTCTATGGGATACTCTTTCGGAAATTTTTATTTCCAGAAAATGTTATATTTTTTTAAAAGGAATTTTAGATTTTATCAAGTACTAAGTTTAACTTTTATCAAGTACTGCGTTCTTTGCTCATGGTTGCGATTGAGCTCTTTCACTTCTCGATTTGCTTTTAGTAACCTGAGCTACCTTATTATTCTTTTCCGTTTCATTGATCATAATAAACTGGGGATTCCCATAGATCTCCCGAAAGGTTAGTTCGTTCTCTTCTCTTCTCATTTTTTTTCTTTTCACTTTTTTCTTTCAACGACAAGGTCTTCTGCTTCAAATTCAGTTCTGTTTTGTTATATAGATTTACTTTTCAACTTCCATTTTATACAGGTTAAGGCTCTATTGTCGCTCTGCTGAATCCACCACTGCCATTCTATGGACCTCCGCCCTTGATCCAGGTATGAGTCCTCTCTCAAGAACAAATGGTACCCTTGCACGGTCAGAGGTATTTGTGGTGGAATTAAATTGGGTAGAGGTATAATTAGGATTTGGCTTCCTTGATTTCTATGTTAGCCACAGTTTCCATGATTCTAGTTTGTTACTTAGCAATCTGCTACTACATCAATTAATTCTTTTTCTATAATTATGAAATGGTAATTTTCCTTGTCTGTGTAGCATGTTAGCCATCAATTAGTTCCCTTTGAATTCGCACGCTTGCATTGAGAACGATAGTATTAGTTCTGGTTTTAGTTTTTCCTCTCTGTAATTCCTGCAACTCTTGTAATGTTCTGTAACGTTTTAATTTTCTGTAATACATCTATGTAATGTCTCTATAAGGACATCTTTGTAACAGATCTGTAATGAATTTTCTTCATTAGTTTTCCTAATTTTATCGGGTATCTGCTTAGATGATGTAATTTCTCCTTCTGTTTAAGTAGTTTAATTTTCTACCCCCAAAAAAAAAAATTCTGAAAAGTTAGTATAATGCATCTCCACTTAGTGAATTTTCTAGGGTGGATAATTTAAAATGGTGGCAGACTATTTTCTATTGCTTTTTGTGGCTTTCTGCATGTCTCAAAGCTGCTGCCTGAAGTTTAAAACTAAGTGCTCTCATTTTTACATCAAAGCAATTGCTGAACCTTTTAGTTGTGGTAGTGCACTATCTTGACTCTGTTACCCTATTTGAGATGCAAATTATTTTCGGATTAATCACTGTTATTTAAGAGAAACTAGTTACACTTTGTCTAGGAATTGTTGGACTAGCTTATCATATTTTCACACTGACCAGCTTAGGTTTTTTTTTTTTTTTTTTTTTTAATATTTTTTATGTGGAGTTTCTTTCATGATACAAAATCATTTCCATTTACCAAAACAAATAAAGGACTTGTTAACATGAAATGGGTAAGGTAATCCAAAAGAATTGTAATCTCTCTTCAATGCCAAAATAATTATGCTCATTAAATTTATAGCTCCAATTTATTGGTTTTACCACCTCTTTGTTTTCAAGGTTCCCCAGTGGGAATGCATAGAGGCTTGAGAGAATACAAGAAGAATTTCTAGTGGGAATGCATATACTTGCTTTTATACTATCATATATTTTATCATTGCAGTCATGTGTTTGCAAATAGTAAAGTGCAAATGTTGTCCTCATATTGGAGAAAGTTACAAGAAACTAATATATCATACCAAGAAGGTGATCATCTAAATTCCCAATTTGCAAATTGAGAATATGTTCCATTGTTGCTCAACACCTTGTCCCCCTCACTTCACTCCCACAATGAGATAATGGAATTGATTGGTGTCACAATGTCTTCCTCCAATATCTTTTAATAATTTTAACATACTAGTGCAGGTTTTTTTTTTTTTTTCTTGGCTTTTCCTTTCCTACTTCCACCATCTCTCCCTCATTTTCTCATACAAGAATTACCAAGTTCTTATTTGAGTGAAGAAATACAGCACAATATATTATCACAGGAACCTCTTTTATCTATGTTGTCCATGAATTCGGCTGAATCTGGTTTGTAAGGCTTAGCACATTTAAACGCATTAGGTACTTTTTTAGGCAATCTTATATGCACATTGGTTGAACTTGAAAAATTGCTTTGTTGGTATTCTGGAATTGTTAATTGTTAATTTTCTCCTAAACTGCACTTTGCTTTTACATGTAATTTTTTGTGGAAATGTTACATTTTTTTTTTTTACCTTCTAAACAAGGGGTTCTCTGAGAAGAAAATGAGCAGCAGAAGCAGTAGTGCTCTTCAATAATGTATGTTCTTCCCTGTTCCCTCCTCTCTTTTTTCTCATATTTATCTTCAACTTATGATTTATAATTTTTGGTTGTCAACAGTTTATGATAGGGCATTGCCTAGGTGCAGCTGGGAGCCTGGAAGCCATTGCTACAGTGAAGGCCAATTTCTACATATTATCTACTAATTTTAGAGCATAGGATAAAGACTATTGCAGTTAAAGAAAGCTTTGAAGTATTTACATTGCTGTCTCCACTCCATTCCTTCTTATGAACTGAATTATATATTCCAAAGATTCTTGCTTGATTGCAGAATCCACAACCTTCTATTGAGTTCGATACAGTTGCAGATGTAAAAAAGCAGCATGAAGTATGAATGTTGGTGAGTTATTGAATTTACCTTTTGACATTTTTTTGAAGTGGAATCATAATCATAAAGTTACTTTTTCTTTTGATCATAATCATTGATTTATAATTTTTCTCTACTAATTTTAGTCATTTCAATTTCCTTTTGCTTTGGAGGACACAACTCTATTGTGGTTTTTTCAGCATTCAAGCCTTGATCAACCTATGTTTTGCAATCTTGCATGATAGGTTTAATTGTACTTTGTTTCGACTTTTAGTCTCATTATTGACTCTTTAATTACATTTCAGCATCACAACATGTGCCTATATTGTTGTCGAACTTTATAAAGTCCCATCCATTACAGCACCCGGTGTACCATGTTTTGCTGCATCATTGGAACAAGTAAACTCACTACAGGTACTTAGTTGATTATTTTGAGACGATTCTAAATCATACTTTAGTAAGATAAAATTTGATGTCCTTGTGTTCGCTGATATTACTTGGACTATTTAGTTTCTTTGTGATCACATCTTCCTTGCTTTTTTTCCCGAAATTACAGTGAGTGGATTATTTTTTCTTGAAATTACAGTGAGTGGATTCTAAATTCTAATTCTCTTGACTTATTGCCATTTCTGTTCTATATGCTTATACCAAAACATATGGAAATAGATGATCATCAGTGATGAGCAAGTTGTGCACTGTACCTTTTACATTCTTGCCAGTGCTTTAGTGAAGACCAACTCTAGGCATTCTCACCAAATGTCTATCAATAAATATCTCATACCACTCTTATTATGATAGTTGCAATTTACCTTTAAATTTATTTCTTAGAGTGGTTGTGTAAATATACCAATTACAGGTGTGTGTGGGTCATTATGTTACAGGGATCAACCCTGATGATGTATTTTGTTATTCCGTTTATAAAGAACTACTGTCCCCTTAGGCTTAAAGATTTCTATTTAGATAATAATGGTTGTTACTGCACTTGCCTGGAGAGTCTTCCTTCTACTTAAACTTTGAGTATGTATAAGTATAACTCTAATTAATTTGCATGATACAAACATGTAAATATTCTATTTGTACTTTAATGAATGGAAGTAGTTGGGGTCTAATAAAAGATGTGAACAACTGAATGTTGTAGTATTATAATTGAATGTACTTTTGTGTTTTAATAGGTTATAGATGTGAAAATATAGAAATGTGTTTTATATTGAAAAACAAATTAATATTGGCGGCGTTTTAAATCAAACGCCACCGTATGACCGCAAACACCAATATAACGGCGTTTTTCTAAACGCCGGTGTAGGTAGATTAAACAGCGTTTCCCAACAAACGACGGCCTGGTTCAAAGTTTTGCGTTGTGTTGCAGCGTTTGTTATTAAACGCTGCTATTGAATATTCTATAACGGCGTCTGTAAAGAAACGCCAGCATAAAATTCCTACACAGGCGTTTGCTACAAACGCCGGTAATTGAATGGCTACGGTGCCTTTAACGGCGTATTTGCGGCGTTTGAGGAAACGCCGGTGTAGGTTTTTGCGGCGTTTAGACTATCTACGGCAGCGTTTATAAACCCCGCCATTGACCAATATTCTTGTAGTGAGAGGATGCGGATCCATTCCTGTCTGTCTCACATCCCTTTATTTTGTTTTTCAGTTCAAAAGAAAAACGTAGCCTCTCTCTCTCTCTCCCTCTCTCGTAGGTACAACATTTCAGATATTGGATTGTCCAGGCCAATTCTATGCAGCAAGCTTGTCAGCATGGTTGGCAAAAGCCGATCCCATAAAGGCAAGGCATATTTACGGAATTGGGGACCAATCCTCTATCTTAATTTGGATCGCCGATCCCTTATAGCATTTTACAGATGTGATCGGATTGGCCTGGGCGGCCAATCCTGCATATCCTATGCAGCAAACGTGTTAGTATGGTTGGCAATGGTCGATCCCATAGGGGTAAGGCATATTCATTCGGAGAATTAGGGACCAGTCCCAGATCCCAATTCCGGATCCAGATCAGGATCAGGATCGGCCACCCTTACGTGCACCGCCTAGTCTAGTTAACCTGAAGTTTGAGCCCCAATGGATCAGGATTGGCCACCCTGCCACCCTTATCAGTATCGGCCATGGCTGATCCAATACCGGTTATTCGCATAGGTTTGAGTCCCGATGGATCTTGAGTAATAGAGTTACAGGTTAGATTTTAAAGTTAATTCAATCATAGTGTTTAATTTATTTATTTTCTCTAAAAACAGCTATTTAAAACAATAGTTTATCTCAAATATTCACTTTGTAGTTTTGTTTTTATTTGGGAAAATTTCAAGCACCTTAATTTCCAAAGATTTGCTCTAATTTCACCTATCCCCATTATCGACAATAATGTCAACCACAGGATAACATTTTTACCTTTGATGTAATAACATTAAAATCCACAGTTTTAAACCTCATCCCTTATATTTCACTTTTCATTTTCTTCAAACCGTTTAGGACAAGCTTCCTTCAAAGGCCATTTTCTCCGGCAGCGACTCTCTCCGGTGCCAATTTCCAAGTCTTCTCTAGCCCTCTTTACACCTTTATCTTTCTCCACCCACGAAAAGCTCTCCTCTATCCTTTTTTTTTTTTTTTTTCTGTCAACGATCTGTTGCTGCATGCATTTAGACATCCAAAATGTTTTAGGGGCACTTAATTAATTTGGAGACCTTTTTAAGGAAGAGAAAAAAACCTCGTATTAGATTTAGAGAAGAGAAAGCATTGTTGTTCTATTGGTCCTTATTTCAGAGAACAGGTGGATAGCTCTAATTAAGGTAGCATGGGATCTACGTAGAGATGAATAGATGGATTTGTTTTGGGCTTTGTCAAAACATGAAGGGCTTGGAGTCTCTATTCCCAATTTGTTTCCTCCATGGTTTCAACAGCTCAAATTCATCATGACTCTCCACTCCACTCCACTCCACTGCTCCTTTTCTATTCATCAAGAATATAACTAATGGCAATACGATTATAAGTTGCAACTTTTGGCTTTTGATCATTAGCATCAGTTTCTTATCTATTTCTATATCACAACAATGTTAGAGTTTCAACTTAGACTTGAATTGGGTGCAGTCTTGTATTTTGATGCAAGTCTGCCTCCATTTATGCCCTATAAAATGAGTTTCATGACATTAATTTTTTTCTTTTTTCAATCTTCCTTTTAATATATTAAATACAAGAGAAAAACTCAAATGAAAGTTGCAAGGGTTCTCTTCACTAAATCAATCAGCCTAGAGGGAGGAGAATGAAGAGGATGTGAAATAGACTTGAAATTTCATGAGATTCTTTTTGCAAGAGGAGGGTTTTGCATTCGTTTCGGTGCTTAGTACACCTATAATTGGCATGTACATATATCACTGCAGGCTTCGTGGAGATCCTGGTCGGGCGCAAAGAAGAAAAAAAAAAAAGGAGTTCAGATCCACGGCGATGCGAGGAAGAAGAGTTGCAGGTTTTGGTGCATTTCTGTATGCAAGGGAGAACAATGGGTTAGAAAGGTAGTTTTGGCATTTAGAAACTATAGAGGAGGCCATGTTAGCATCTAACGGACAGGGCCTGATTGATACTTAAGTTTCAAATTAGGGGAGTTTAGTGACATTATTACCAATAATGGGGGTGGTTGAAGTTAGAGCAAACCTCAGGGGAGGTGTGTGAAATTTTCCTTTTCTATTTTTTTTTAATGAGCATGTTCTAAAATTACAGAAACGAAAAAAGCAATGCTGGCTAGGTCCCCTAAGCTGCAATATTTGCACAACACAGTGTTAGGACCACTCAGAATGAAGCCAATCAGGAATCTACACGTGGCATCTTGCGGATCAACGAGGGAGGCATACACGTGGCCCCATCTTAAAGGCCCCAAATCATGCATGACTCTGTGCACGTGAATACCAATCCACATATAGAAGATCAGCCCTGGAGAATAACTACTGGATGTAGGGGTGTCAATTGGTCGGTCTCGGTCTGGCCTAAGCAATCCCCACCAATTTAACACCTTGCACTGTGATCGACATGTTTAGCTAATCAGTCTTAATTTGCAAGACATTGACTTGTTTATTATATTCTTTCCGATCGGTCTGGGTCCTTAATCGGTCTTATGTTAAATCGGTTTAATTGATCTATTAACGTCCATAATCGATTATTTTATTCGGTTATGATATTCGATCTTATGCTCAGTTATGCTATTTGGTTTAACCCTTGACCCATATTCAATTACAATTGGTGATCATTTATTCTACAGTCACAATATAATAGCTTATTTTATGTTTTTCATTAAAATTCAAAAGAACATAACCTATTTTAAATTCTAAAATAAAATAACATACCAAGGAAACAAACCTAGAAATTAATCCCACCAATTCAGGATTTCATGAAACTTGCACCAAGCAAGAAAAATGTCATACCCATAAGAACCTAAACTCCATATCCCATGGGGGCTCCAAGATGTGCACTTGATAACATAATAATAGTCAACAACCAATATTAACACTTGAAATGCCCAGAACTTTTAGAAAGAATAAGGATACAGACCCAAGTGACTCAATCTATTGTTCAAGAGAGAGAGAGAGAGAGAGAGAGAGAGAGAGAGAGTAAAAAGTTAAATATAATTGACATAGAGACAAATGGGAGAGGAAAATGGGAGGAAAATTAAAAATTAAACTTATATGGTTTGGGTCGATCCTTAATCTGTTTATGCCAATTCGGTCTTTAAACGGTGCGATTCGGTAGGGCAACTGTCAGGTTACACCCTTGCATCCTGAACGACCTGTTAATTATAATCGATCCGGGTCCAAGCCCAACAGATTTATTAAGCGATCTGGCTCGGTACGGTTTTAACCCATCGGCTCGGCTCGGGGGACATGGTGTGGTCCCAAAATTGACAACCCTAACTAGGTGACCCACTTTGAGGTGGTTATCTCCACATTCACCCTCTCTGGAGAAGACAAGGTGTGCACTATCACTCTGCACTCCCATCTCAAAGGTGGTTACAGGTAACCCAGTCGTAAGATCCTCATCAAACAACCATGGATTAACCCTACACCATCATAACTCTTCTATTGAAGGAGGACATACACGAAGACTCCTTATCCACTATGGCAACCTCCCTGGGACATGGTGCGGTCCTAAAATTGACACCCCTAACTGGGTGACCCACTTCGAGGTGGTTATCTCCACGTGTCACCCTCTCCAAAGAAGACGAGGCATGCACTATCACTCTGCACTCCCATCTCAAAGCGGTTATGGGTAACCCAGTCGTAAGATCCTCATCAGACAACCATAGATTAACCCTACACCACCATAACTCTTCCGTTGAAGGAGGACATATACGAAGACTCCTTATCCACCACGACGACCTCCCTGAGACCTCTTCATGCCCTATAAATATCTTTATACTGAAGGTAAATGGATAGAACCTTTATGCTATCAAGCTCTTATACACATTCTGCTATCAATAGCCCTACTGTACCTTGAACTCAGTTCTCTTCTTCCTGAGTTCATCTACTCATCGTCCTTGAGCTAACTTAGACATCAAAGTGGCCCCCAAGTTATCCAATCTGCCTAATTTGATTGTCTTTCCTCTTCTGTGACAGGTGTCTCAATCAGAGGATCGACCAAAATCTGACAATAATAGATTGTATTCCTTATTTCTTAGCCTCTTTTCAAAAAACTTTTGATATTAGCTATAAGATCCAATCAAGTTTAGAGGCCTTCTAGATGGCTATCCCTTGATATTTTCCACACAAAAAAAACATGCTAGAACAACCTTAAATTATAAGTAACAGCAACTGGATAGCAAATACCTAATGGATTTGCTTAAATTGAACCCAAATTTAAATGGAAATCATCACAAGCATTGTTTGGATTTCATCCAATAAGACAAGTTATATAAAAAAGATGAGGAAAATGATGGCTCCAGTTAACATAGTTGTGGGAAAGGCAAGCCCAATAATTACTAGAGGTGTTAACAATGTGGTTTAGTGTAACAGTTCAATTTATTTTCGGTTCGATATAAATGAGGTAAAACCAAAATGTTACATCAAACAGTTTCCAAATGTTTACCATGACTGATTATTATTCAATTTTGGTTGACCTTTTTGAAACAGCTTCGCAGGAGGGGGAGAGAGAGAGAGAGAGAGAGAGAGAGAAGAGGAGGAAGGGAGAGAAAGAATTAAAACAATTTTAATTTATTTTCATCGTCAGGAATTATAAAGGTGGCTTATGTTTAGAGGCGGTAGGCCATGCAGAAATCATTAAATAATTTAAATTTATTTCTATGAATAGACTTCAACATGACGGGATCAAAGTAAGGGCTTAATAGGTGTTAATGGTTCCAAAGCATTAGTTTAAACGGTTTCAATCTTGAAACTAGAATTGAAGCGTTTAATTAAATGATTTCATTTTTTAAACCAGATTCAAATAGTTTAATAATCAATTTTATGGTTTCAGTTTAAATGGTTCATTTCAATTTCAATAAACAGTTCTGATTTGTTTTACACCTTTAATCATTACCTTGTTATGTACTAGTCAACTGTCAACCTAACTATTTAGTCACACTTTTAAATATAAGAGCATATGTTCGATGGTTGGATCCAACAAAGTATCCATTCTAAACTATTAAACAAATTCAAATAAATAACATCAATAGTTCATGGAATCATATAGGCTCTGGCTTCGTTTTGACATAAAATTTTACCTGAAAATTTAACATGTAACATTTATATGTTAATTTTTTTTCCCAATGTTTGTTTCAAGGAGGGTAAAATAAAGATGAACTTCCTTTTCCCTCCTTCTTAGAGATCACTATATTTTACCTCTTTGAAACAAACATTAAAAATTTATTACAAACGAAACCATAAGTAAATGAACATTAATATCTAAATTCACCTTTGCACCAACCATTAGGCACAATCTCTTGCAGCTCTTTTCTTGGTTACTTTGGTTGATTCTTCAGTTCTTTTAGGATGAGTAACCAGAAATTCTGCTCTTTCATGCTATAGCTATCATTTTTCCATGATTGCATTTGAGATTTTTTGTTAACCATTTAATAAAGAAAAATTACATTAACTTCCCTTGTAAAATATGTTAATTACAATGCACTACCCTGACTTGCGATAATGATACATGACTCTCTTAATGCACGAAATTGGTGACAGTACAATCCATTTATCTTCTAGGCTTAGAGCGTTAGTTGCTAACGCCATGTAGACTTAACCTTCTAATGCCTGCAATAAATGAGGCTTTGTCATGACTGCTAAGATTTTGTTGGAACCTTGGCCAAGTTGAGCAGTTGAGAGCATCTTTGTGTGTGTTGTCATTGTTGGCAACCTTGGCAATCGCTTGATAGTTGGCAAAGTAATATGGAGGAGAGAGAATATCAACAGGCAGTGTATCCAGTCAGCAGACAGAGTAGACAGTCAGCAGGCATGGTTGGACAGTCAGAAGCCTATTTGGAAGCCAGTTCACAGTGTTTACAATTTAGTGAAAGAAGACATATAAAGTAGAGAGACAAAGTAGAGAAAGAAAGAGGAGAGAGAGTGTTTGTGGGTCCCACTGAAGTCCCACTGACAGACATGGTGACTGGGTTGGTGCACTGACAACAGTTGATGAGAGAGACTAGCTGAAGAAAGAGAATGAAGACCAAAAATGAGAGAGAAAGAGGAGAGAGAAAGAAGAGAGAGAAAGAAGAGAGAGAAGAGGCGAGAGATTGGTGGGTCCCACCTGAGGTGGCCATGGCAGCCAGCCCAGGCCAGCAGCCGCAGCCGAGGCAAGCAGTCGCGGCACCAGGCTAGCAGGCCAAGTCCACCTAGGCAGCTCTGCCAGCCATGCTGCGCACATAGCACAACAAACCAGCAGGCCCATCCATGCCACGCACACAGCAGGCCAGCAGGCCCTCTGCCCAGTAGCACAGCCACACAGCAGGGCTTAGTGCATGAGCCGGGCAAGCAACAACAGCAATTGGCTCCCGCAAGACCACAAGGCTTGCAAGGCCATGCCGCACGCACGGTGCCACTGCATCGCACAAGCCCTAAACGGCTCGCGTGGCTTGCCCCTCACATGTTCAACGAAATGTCGCAAAGAACAATCAACTTGACACCCTACTGGAAAAAAATCGACTTACAGGGCATTACCACACATTCTCAGGAGCATTTTGGTCCTTGGGAAAAAGAGAAGATTCGAAATAGATGGGTGAGATAGGGCCACGTATGCAAGATCCTAATCCAGTGGCTGAGATCGAGGCGGGCTATGGTGTAGCGTAGAGGTCGCGCCAAGATTCTATCGCGACTGCTCCCATTGGCTCGATACAACTTAAAAAGGTGATCCACGTCGCATGGAGCTGGATCCCTAATTCGGTGAAACGCGCAAACATTACACGACAAGGTGGATTCGTATCTGGCCATAATATGCGCCGAGATCTAACTGACGTGATTAGGCCGATCGCAAGGCCCAGATTAATGCCCGAGTCATTCTAACAGATCTTACGGTGGATATTTGAGATTCCGCTGCGGCCCAATGGGAACTCAACAACGATGTACGTACGTCAATGGCGGCGGAGCTTGGGTGTATCGCGGCGCACCAAATTAAGTCTAAAAGATTCCATTCCTAATGTTTTTATTGGCTGAACTTTGGATGGCCATATCTCGGCCATCCGATGTCTGATTTGGAATGATTCAAATTGCCATGAACTTGTCTCTTCAAGCTCAATCCACCTGCAACAAGAAAACGAAGTTTTGGTGAGAGTTAGGTGCGGTTTTGTGAAAAACAATGGGTTTTGAGCTCTCTTTGTGTGTAAATCTATCTCCACTTACCTCTCCTTGATATTAATGGCTATCTGAAGCATTGGAGAGGAAGTGTGAGCAATTATTTGTGAGTTTCGAGAGTTTGATGCGGCTGGGATTTTGTGAGAAGAGTTGGGAGAGTGACAAACTCCCACATATGTTGAAGAAGCTCACTCACCACTATTGAGAAGCTTGGGAAGATCATTTGATGAGCACCACACATGCTGTGATCACGTTGGGAAGGTAATCACGCACACAGACCCTATTTATTTGTACCAATGCCATATGGGAAGGGTTTGTAATCTTTATTTGAAAAATTACATTGTAACCTGTCAAGTTGGGGGCTTAACAGGGATGAGGGTTGTTGCCTAGAACTCAGTTGCAGCTGAGAATGTGGTCGATGTTGTAGCATCTGAGTTGTAGGTGCAACCATAGCATTAAAGTAATGTATTAGGTATAATACAAAACCCTGGTTAGGGTATTACCCCGTGGAGTAGCCATCACAGTGTGTGATAGGTGAACCACGTTACTTAGTGTGTCTGTGGATGTGGATGTGTTTGCTTGCGCTGTACATTTGAAGTGCATGGGTTACAGGTCTGGGTGTGCACACTTGGTAGGCCAAGCCTCTGGTAAGGATACCTGTAGGTGTGTGGCATAGTGTGTTACACGAAATGTGTTAATAGGATAAATGTTTGAATAACCACCACAGTCAACTCAAGGCAGCAAGTGTTAACAGACAGCTCTTGGCAGCAGTATGTGTTTTTGGTTGGTCAGACTTCACAGTATTAGGAAGATTTTTAGTGGTCACTGATTCACTCCCCCTCTCAGTGTCAACCTGGGAATCACAGATTCTATAGTTAAATTGAGCATAATATATCATATATCCGTTGTAGTTTTGGATTTGAATAGGCATATATTAACAATTTATAGAATTAGCAAGATTTAAATGACGAATCAACAAAGAAATGAGATTCAATTAAGATACAAAGAAAATCAGCAAAGTTAATTCTCATCATCTAAAACCAGATTTAAGGTAAGGGACAATGAAAGACGAAGGATTCATTTGATCGAGACAATTGTCCATTAATGTGTCGACACATTCAAATGCTGCAATTCTTAGCTCAAGACCATCATCCACAATGTGCCTAAAAGCAGTAGGATCAGCTGTCCTAATCAATTATTGATGCACAGGAAATAGTAGTTTTTGGATCAAGACTTGGCTTTCAGACTTGTTACTTCGAATAAGTTTTAGTCTATAAGTTTTTCGCCTAGTCATTTATAGTTTTACCTAAGCTGGAAACCTTGGTTCTCCCTGCATTTCTTGAGTTCCCATGCGTTGGTCCCTCCATCAATTTAGTGCAAAATCATTGTCATTAGCAATTCACGGAAAATAAATTAATTCAATAAATAAAAATCAGAGACCACCATCAATTCCAGCCAGGTAGAATCAATATACACACCAATGTGTCTACTGAAGCCAGAAACATTCAATACATGAGAAAATTTAAAAAAAAAAAAAAAAAAAAAGTTTCATTTCAGCAAAAAGAATTGGCAATAACCCAAAACAAGAAAACTTGTTAAATTGTATTACTTTCTGCTTAAACAAAAGAGAAGTGCCTCATCCGAATTCAATACAACCCAGAATTTCTTTCTTTCGTATATAAGCATAAAATGAAGAAACTTAGGAATTGAATTCAAAGAATAGTTACTTGAGAAATTGAGAATAAAGATGGAAGCCAGTAGAATATGAGAACAGTCTTGAGGAAAATTTGGTTATTAATGTTCTTCTATAGGGTATTGGGCTTTAGAGAAAGAAGAAAAAAATGCAATAACTCTTCACTATGCAAGGAGATATGGAGAGACGTATTGTATACTATGCTGTAGATAACTCTTTGTTGGAGACTATGGGTGGAAGTTTCTCCAGAAGATTCTTCCTCTCTTTATTTCTATTTTTTTCGGATAGAAAAATGAGAAACTGTTATACGAAAAAAGAAAAATAAGAAGAACGCAATGAAGATCCTAATCCTTGACAACTCTCTCGAGTAGAAGAGAAAATCAATGAGGGAGAGTGAGAGATTCTTATTTCTTTCTCAGTTGCAGAGTTTGATGATTCGACCGTCGCACGGTGCTGCGCCGATGCCTCAGTTGCAGGATCCGACCACTCCGACTATCGCATGAATTGGAGGGAAAGAAGGAAAGAATAAATGAGGGATTACAGACGGGAATGAGAGATTAGTAAGAGAGTATGTAATGAAATGACAGGAATACCATTTTAATTGTTAATTTTTAATATATATTCATGAGATTCTAGTGGGAATGAAAATGTCCAGTTTATCCATTCTAATTGGTTTTTTTAAATATCTCATTATTCATTGGTTTTTGGTCTTTTCACCATATTGTTATTTTTTCAAAGGTAACAAACCCTAATTACATGAATAACAACCATATATATATATATATATATATATATATATATATGTTGGAACCTTGGCAACCTCTAGACAGTTGGCAGAGTGATATGGAAGAGAGAGAATATCAACAGGTAGTGTATCCAGTTAGTAGACAGAGTAGACAGTCAACAGGCATGGTTGGATAGTTAAAAGCCTATTTGGAAGCCAGTACACAGCCCTATGTGTTTACAGTTCAGTGAAAGAAGACAAAGTAGAGAAAGAAAGAGGAGAGAGAGTGTCTATGGGTCCCACTGAAGTCCCACTGACAAACATGGTGACTGGGTTGGTGCACTGACAGCAGTTGATGAGAGAGACTATCAGAAGAGAGAGAAAGAGGAGAGAGAAAGAAGAGAGAAAAAGGAGGAGAGAGAAAATGTGGGCCAGGTGGGTCCCACTTGAGGTGGCCAGGTTGCCAGCCCATGCCAGGTGCATAGCAGCAGCCAAGGGCCACTTGGCCATGCCCCAAGGCCCAGCAAGGCAGCAGGTCTTGCCAACCAGCAAGCAACACAAGATGGCATTGCCCGCGAACCAGCAGCACCCACCGCAAGCTTGCAGCACCCGCAAGCAGCATGCCGCAAGTCTACTTGCCGCGCGCGCGCAAAGGCCCCG
This sequence comes from Protea cynaroides, assembly GCA_028583415.1. Classification (NCBI taxonomy): domain Eukaryota; kingdom Viridiplantae; phylum Streptophyta; class Magnoliopsida; order Proteales; family Proteaceae; genus Protea; species Protea cynaroides. The sequence continues at coordinate 65,260,289 of CM053265.1, forward strand.
CACAAGGTGCTCGACGAATTGCCATAGAGAAGGAACCCCACAGTACCCTACTGGAGTTCTCTTCTTGTAGGTGATAGTCTCCGGTTACAGAGGCCATTTTCGAAATTGTCGAGGGCATTCTTGTCCATCTGAAAGGAGGGTTATTTGAAATAAAAGGTCTAGATGAAGCCGCGCAAGCTTGATTCTCATCGAACGAGTCACAAAATGGCGGGATCCTGTGTAGCTTGTGCGCTCCGTCAAGACGCTCTCGCGTGTGTGCTCACTGGATGGAGCATCTTAATACCATAGTCTGCGTCGTATGGAGCTGGTTCCAGGATTCGGTGAAGTGCTCGTATGGTGTGTCGGTGTAGCGGATCCCAATCTGACGGCTAGGATATGCTTCGAGCTCCGCTGACGGGATTACAAAGATCGGAAGGCCCAGAGGCTTTCTCGCTTTTACTTGACCGATCCAATGGCGGATCTTCAAGATTCTCTAGCCAGCCAATCGTTACTCGACAGCGGACCTGTCGTGTCAGCGGAGCGGCGGCTATTGTGCTTCGCCATCTCACGGTTATATCTTCAGAAGATTCCATTTAGAATGATTTGGGAGGCTGGACTTTGGATGGCCATATCTTGGCCATCCGATCTCGGATTTGGTTGATTCAAATTGCTCTGAACTCGTCTCTTCAAGATCTATCGACCTGCAATAGAAAAACGGGAGTTTTTGGTGTGTGGCTGCAGGTTTGTGAAGAAAGAAATTGTTTTGAGCTCTTGGGTGTGTAAATCCATCTCCACCTATCTCTCTTTGATGCTAATGGCTAAATGAAGCATGAGAGAGGTAGTGTGAGCACTCATGGTGAGTTGTGAGTGATTTGGAATGTGTGTAGAGTGTTGGAAGACTACCAACTGTTGTGTGAGCTTGAAAATGAACATCCACCAATACTGAAGAGTTGGAGAAACCAAATGATGAGCACCACTCAGTCTTGGGCACGCTGGGAAGGTAACCACTCACACAAGCCCTATTTATTTATACCAATGCCATATAGGAAGAGTATGTAATATCTATTTGACAAATACATTGTAACCTGTCAAGTTGGGGGCTTGATAAGAATGAGGGTTGTTGCCTGGGACTCAGTTGCAGCTGAAAATGTGGTCGGTGTTGTAGCATCTGGGTTGTAGGTGCAACCATAGCATTAAAGTAACATATTGGGTATAATACGAAACCCTGGTTAGGGTATTGCCCCGTGGAGTAGCCGTCACAGTGTGTGATAGGTGAACCACGTTACATAGTGTGTTATGTGGATGTGGATGTACTTGTTTGTGTTGTGCATTTGAAGTTCATGGGTTGCAGGTCTGGGTGTACACACTTGATAAACCAAGCCTCTGGTATGGATACCTGTAGGTGTGTGGCATGGTGTGTTACACGAAATGTGTAAATAAACAAGTGTGTGAACTAGTCAGCTCAAGGCAGCAATGTATAGACAGACAGCTCAAGGCAGCATTATTTATTTAGTCTGGACTAACCTCACAGTGTTGGGAAGAATTTTAGTGGTCATTGATTCACCCCCCTCTCAGTGTCAACCTGGGAATCACAATATATATATATATATATATATATATATATATATATATATAACGTTTAAATGTTCAGTTTTTTATGTTTCTGATTGAATAATCCAGGTATATATTGTTATTGATAATGCTACAACACCATAAAATTATTTTAATACTTTCTTAACTTTCTCGATTTTCTTGACTTTCCCTCTCCCCCTCCCCCCCTCACAGCTTCTTCCTAACTCTCTGTCCTCCTCCCCTCCCTGTAATGAAACTGTCTAAAAACTGAATTGGACAATCTTGGATAGTTCTTGGAGGAGTTTGAAGAACTCATCCAAAAAAAAAAAAAAAAGAAGAAGAAGAAAAGAAAAAAAAGAAAGGAAAATGGACAGAGACTAATTCTATTAGCGGGTATGCCTTTTATTGGCTTGATCTAACTTGGGCAGTTTAGCCGATGCTCGGTTGCCTGATCCATAGTGAAACTAAATAGGGTGTCAATGGATTGGGTTGGTTTGATTTCTATTTGGGCAAATTCGGTTGCAGTTCTAGACATTCAAGCACAATTATGGTCCAATAAGAAAACTTACATTTTGGTTCCTTTGAGTTTTGTTGTTTGTCCGATTTGTTTAATGGCTCTTATCAATCCGGTTTTTTGTTGGCGTTGGCACCGCTAGTCTCCCTTCCACTGGTGCTATTGCACCTGGTATTCATGAATGGCGACTCCCACCATACATTTTTTCACTCGTTTCTTTCTCAGAGCCTTTATTTTCTTACCATCATAAATTTTTGGATAGTTCTGGATGAGTTTGAACACCCACCGAAAGTTGCAGAATAATAATAATAATAATAATAATAATAATAATAATAATAATAATAATAAAATGGAAATAGACTTAACTCTATCAACGGGTATGCCTTTTATCAGCTTGAACTAACTTAGGCATTTTACCCGGTGCCCGGCTGCCTGATCCATAGCATTTTACCCGGTGCCCGGCTACCTGTGAAATAAATATGGAAATAAAGTAGGGCGTCAATGGGTTGGGTAGGTCTGAATTTTATTTGGGTTGATTCGGTTTCCATCTTATACACTCAGGACCGATAATAGTTAAATAGGAAAACTTTCATTTCCGTCCAATTGGGTTTGGTTTTTGATTCAACTGATTTAGGCCCCGTTTAATAACACTCCAGCTCCTTACTTCTTAGCTCCGGAGCTAATCCGGAGTAGAATGGCGATTGATAAACATGGTTCAAGTTTTGACTCCCATGGAGTGAACCGCTCCAAAAATGTCTCTGGGGAGCTAAAAACCGGAGCTAAAAAAACTTACTTCTCTTGCTCCGAGCTATTACCACTACTGACTGCCATCACCACAACTACTAGCACTGCCATCATCACCACCACCCCTCACCGCCACCATCCCCACCACGACCCACGACCCACCACCCACCACCCACCACCCACAGCCGCCACCACCACCACCACCACCACTGTCGCCGCCGCCACCACCACCGTCGTCGCGCCCGCCTTCACCACCACCCACCACTTACCACTTACCACCAATGCCGCCACCACCTTCCACCATCGCCGCCACCACCACCCACCACCTTCCACCATCACCGCCACCACCACCACCACCCACCACCCTCCACCATCACCGTCACCACCACCACCGTCGCCACCACCACCAACCCACTACCTACCACCACTGCCACCACCGCCGCCGCCACCACCACCACCACCACCACCCACCACTTAACACCGATGCCGCCACCACCCTCCACCATCGCCGCTACCACCACCCACCACCTTCCACCATCACCGCCACCACCACCCACCACCTTCCACCATCACCGCCACCACCACCACCCACCCACCACCTACCACCACTGCCACCACTGCCGCCACCACCACCACCACCACCACCACCACCCACCACTTACCACCGATGTTGCCACCACCCTCCACCATCGCCGCTACCACCACCCACCACCTTCCACCATCACCGCCACCACCACCCACCACCTTCCACCATCACCGCCACCACTACCATCGTCGCCACCACCACCCACACACCACCTACCACCACTGCCACCACTGCCGCCACTGCCATCACCCACCACCACCACCACCACTACCACCACCCCCCCCACCGCCACCAACACCACCACCACCACCACAAAATAGCATTCGAAGCGGCTTTTGATTTTGGAGCAGCGTTATCAAACATCATTCTACTCCAAAAATCCTGACTCCGGAGAAGAAGTAGAAAACGACTCCGGACCAGAAGTAGCTCCATGGGAGCTGGAGTGTTATCAAACGGGGCCTTAATGGCTTTTATCACTCAGGTTTTTGGTTGGCGTAGGTGCAGCTGGTCTCAATTCCACTGGTGTTATTGTACATGCTACAATAGATGGCGACTCCATGGAATGGAGTAGAATAATTTCAGAGTACTTTTTTTCACTCGCTTCTGTCTCGAATGCCTTTGTTTTCTTGCCATCATAAATTCTTAGACAGTCTTTGGACAGTTCTTGGAAGATTTTGAATCATAATTAGTTAAAACGAGAATATAAAAAGAAAAAAAAAAGGACGTTATGGGGTTAAATAAATCAAAACAAGCATGGTATGACCAAATATTTCAAGAATGACAAAAAAAAAAAAAGAAGGATGGCAAAGGTTTTAAAAAGATCATATATAATACATTACAATGAAAAAAATGATAATATACTCTCATAAATTGAAGAATTATACCTAAATCAATGTGAACACATGACATTTATGATGTGTTCAGTCATAAAACAGTGAGAATCCTCATCTTCAGTCAAGTAGTTAATAAATATTTTATTTTTGTCCACGAGTCCAACCATGAATCCACACGAAGAGAGAGGAGAGAGAGAGAGAGGGAGAGAGAGAGAGAGAGAGAGAGAGAGAGAGAGAGAGAGAGAAGACGTTCTATGGTGGCTTACAATATACATTTGTAATGACCCACAACCCATAGGCCACAGTCTACTCTAACAAGTAATAAAGTAATGAGTTTAGAAGCAATTATGAGGAATTGAATAGTCTTTAATCCCACATCGGTTACAAGTAGGAGGCAATAAGAGTATTAAACATGTGCGATTAATCGACTAACTACCCATGGAATTTGCAAGTAAAAAATATGAATACAATACTGTAAGTACGCTTTTTAAATTGCAAGGCTTTGAGTATGGAGTATTATTAAAGACAATAAGGTAATAAGCATACTAAATGCTGAGTACAGTATAGCTATACGATACATGTTGAAAACGTGTTTTAACTAACAAAGGTCAAGTTTCACAAAATAAATAACTAGAAAGAGACTTAACTCAACAGTGGGTATGCCTTTTATCGGCTTGAACTAACTTGACTAGTTTAGCCAGAGCCCGACTGCCTGATTTATAATGAAATAGAGTAGGTGTCAATGGGTTAGGTCGGTCTGATTTCTATATGGGTCGATTTAGTTTCCGGTCCTATATACTCAAGCCCAAATATAGTCCAA